>OV050030.1:85335569-85935569 GCA_920105625.2 Clusia tigrina | reverse complement strand
CCGTATTATTGTGTACATGCATTGCAGTGGTTAACCATTGATCCCAATTCGAGCCGTCTTCCTTGGCAAAACTGCGCAAGTACTCGGCCAGAGGTCGATGACTACGTTCCAATTTGCCATTCGCCCGTGCATGATATGGTGTTATGTGCAACTTCTTGATTCCCAGCATTTTACACGTTTCTGAGAATAGTTTCGATACAAAATTCGAACCATTGTCGGTTATCAAAACCTTAGCTATGTTGTATCGTGCTATAATTTCATCAAAGAATGCTTTGGCTACCGTACCAGCATCAGCATCGGATATAGCCACGCACGCCATATACATCGAGAAATCATCTTGGAAAGTCGATATGTGCTTGTTTCCCGAAACTCTCTCAGGTAAAATACCTACAATATCCATATGAACCTTATCAAATGGTTGTTTTGGTGTGTTAGTTAACACCATTGGCATCTTTGTTAGCCGTGAACTTTTGTTGGCCTGGCACTTTGGGCAACTCTTTACATATTTTTTTATGTCTTTGAGCATACCCTTCCATGCTTATACTCGCTTAATTCTGTCATGGGTTTTCCAGAATTCCTGGTGTCCACCTAGAGGTGAATCATGGAAACCCTTTAACACAGCCTGGATATCCTTTATATCCTCCAGCCATTCCACACTACTGGCTCCTTGTTCATTAGCAGCGCCATCCGCATTGCTAACATTTCTTGTCGCATCTATTTTATCCCCTTGAATTCTCTCGGCCTTCTCCTTATCTGACCGTGCTTTGGCCCTCGTTTGCACTACTGATACCTTCTGTGCCTGCGGTCCTCTGCTGAGTGCATCCGCATTCAGATTCGTTTTCCCAGGATTGTATATGATTTCAAAATCATACTCAGACAATTTGTGTCTAAACCTGGCTAGCCTAGACATTTGGTCTTTCAAATTGGCTATGCCTCTCAACGGCTGGTGATCAGTGTATATCTTAAATGGGCGTCCTAGCAGATATGCCCTAAAAATCTTTGTAGCCCACACTATGGCTAGGAATTCCTTTTCTATTGTGGAGTATCTTTTCTCCATATCGCTAAGCGCTCTGCTTGCGAATGCTGTTGGTCGGTCATTACCGACTTCGCCTTGTGACAATACTGCCCCTAATGCTTCATTGCTAGCATCAGTGGTCATCAAAAAAGTTTGCTCAAAGTCGGGGTACGCCAAATTTGGTGGCGAGCTAATTATTTCTTTTAGCCTCTCGAATGCTTGCTGACATCTCTCTGTCCAATCGAACTTTGCTTCTTTTCGTAGCAACTTATTAATGATCAAAGCAATTCCGGCTAGTCCATCCACGAACTTCCTATAATAGTTCACTAGTCCTAGGAATGCTTGCACTTCCTTTCTGTTTCTGGGAATCGCTAAATTTTTAACGCATTCCACCTTCTGCGGGTCAGGCAGTGCTCCTGCTTCTGAGCAAAGATGGCCTAATAAACCACCTCCCTTCGCAAAAATTTACACTTCTCCGTATTCAATTTCAAATTGTGTTCTCGTAATTTCTGGAGCACCTTGCACAAGCGTTGCGAATGCTGCTGCAAGTTCTTCCCATAAATTACAATATCATCCAGATACACAAAACAATCTAACCCTTGTAAACCTGTTAGCACATGGTTCATTAGCCGTTGGAAGGTAGCCGGTGCTCCTGTTAATCCAAACGGCATTCTATTAAACTCATAATGCCCTAAACCGGTGCTGAACGCGGTTTTCTGCTTATCTTGGATATCCAACAGAACTTGGTAGTAGCCACTCGCTAAATCAAGTGTAGAAAATTATCTACTGTGTCCCAATTGATCCAGAAGCTCTTCTATCCTTGGTATCGGGAACACTTGCTTGATAGTGGCGTCGTTCAATTTCCTAAAATCGACGACCATTCTCCACTTCTTCTGACCCTGAGCACCTCCCTTCTTTGGTACCAAAATTATTGGTGAGTTCCAAGGCGAGATACTCGGTGAAATTATGTTATCTTCTAACATTCCTTGCACTTGCCTATTTACCTCATCTTTGTGAGCTTGTGGCAATCTGTATTGTTTCTGGTTAATCCACTCTAGTAGGTATTTCATGCTCTACCTCTGGTGTATTTGTCAACTGGTCTCCATCCATCAAAAATATGTCATGGAATGACGTACAAATGGCCTCTATTGATGCCTTTTCTTCTAAATTTACGCTTGGGTCTAACTTCAATGATTCTGGCACTCTCTCCATCCTTTTCCTTATATCTACCTGCTTAATCTGATTAACCGCTCTATAATTCGGTTCCTTAAAATTATCATAACTAGTGAACTTAGGCCTAAAATCTTCATCCATCAGGTAGTCCTTTTCCGAGGCGTTGAGTACGCAAGCGTACACCTTACCCTTGTCAACGTGCGTTATGGTTTCTCTCATATATACGCCGTCCGCTAACTGCTGCTTGTGCAAAACAAGAGTCTTCAGTTTCGTGTTTACACGCATAGTAACTACTCTACCTTGCGTTCACTACCTCCATACAATTTTTAACCCTGTTGACGGTTCCTTCCTGCCATGACTTTAATGGAAGAGTGAGGATTCTATTCTTATTATTATCGTAAAATGATAACTGCTTGTCTAGCGCATCCAGTATGGTGCGGCCCCAGAGATTATCGCGGCCAATTATCCCATCGGCCGGGATACCTTCCCTATCCAATTCGACTGCGTGCACTCTAAAACTCATGCCCCTAACTTCACTGTGCTCTATTCTGAGTGACCCCAGTGTCATGATGCATCCTCCGAACACTCCATTAAGCGTTCTTACATCTTTTGGGTTAACAACTAGTCCTTTCTGTAAAACACCAGATTTTACGAGGCTAGTGTCCGCCCCTGAGTCTACCAAAAGCACTAGCTTTCCACTAGCTGCCTCATTGCAGGGTATCTCGATAAAAGCATCTCCTATCCTGCTCACAACGAAACAACGCCCTTTTGATCCCAAAATGGACGCGTATCTACTTCCTAACTCTACAAATTGTTTTCTCCTCCATGCACCGCAGTTATCCCTTACAGTCCTATACTCCCTCAAAATTACCGTGAATATCTTAACTATACATCCTCGTACCACGTACGCGGCGATTGGCCTATTCTCTCTAACCTTATTGAAACTTAATCTAAGTACTAGAATCATAACAGTTACCCAAATCAATACGCAATCAAAAATTTTCTCCCGGAGAGACTCTTGCTCCTCCGTATCTTGAACCATTGTTCTTACGTTACTCGGTACGTGGTATTGGAGAGCCTCTTGCTCCTTCTTTTCCTGGACTGTAATTCCTACATTACCAGTCACACGTACCTCCTGCCTAACTGTTACTTCCTTTCTTTTGGTTTTTCAGTCTACTGGCCTCGACTGGGCCGCTGGAAGTTTCCCTGGTTAGTTTGTTGGAACTGCCTATCCCTGCATTCCGCTGCCCGATGTCCCATTCGTCCACATAAGAAGCATTTCAACCCCTGTTGGGTGTTCCCTATCCTTTGTTCACCTCTAGAATTCCAATTTGGTCGCTGCTGACCACTTCCAGTGTTGAAAGGATTCCTTAAATGGTTAATTCCTTCCGTTGAATTAACTTGTGGACCACTACCCCTGCTGTCCCTTAAGGGTGGATCCGAGCGCCTCGTACCTGGCTGCCTTCTACTTTGGAACCATTTATTGTCTATTTGGCAGTGTCTGCTTGCCTCATGACCATATGTTTGGCACTAAATACAGTAGGGCGTATTTTTGCGTGTAATGCATTCATCCCTTGTAGGACCTGGCTTATGGCAGAACGAACATGTGGGTGCCCTCTGTACAAACTCCCTGTGCGGATTTCTCTGATTCACGGCTCTGCTGTCGGAGACACCGGGATTATACGCTCCTCTGTATACGTTTGGGACGGAATTAATTCCTTCTCTATCCATGACAGCAGCAGTTAAACTGTTCTGTCTATTCTCGACCATATGTATTTCCCCCAAACCGGCCGTACTCCGTTCCACGAGGGCTTGTGCTATAATTGCTTCCTCTACCAACTCCTCCAGATTTCCTGTTTTGCTATTCAGCATATGAATCTTTAGAGCGGAGTTGCGGAGCCCCACTACGAAAGTCGTTAACACCGACTTGTCAACTTCGTATAACAACAGCACCAGTAAACACAGGCACTAGCCTGGACACGGTCTTGGAGATATCCTCGATTCCCCTTTTACTTGTTCTTGTATTACTTATGACCGGTAAAAATTCCTTTTGGGTGGTTTCCAAATTCTCTCCCCTTGGGTCTGAAATGTACTTGGCTAGCGACGGACTGTAACGACTCGTTTTCGCTGGGGTAAAAACTCAGCGGGTTCCAGGGTCGCTTACAGAAATTTATGCCAATAGTATTAGTTTTAATAAGTGTTTTTATTTATTGTTAAAGTATATACTTATTTCCTATACATATATATAATTATTTTTTAATTATACCCTACTCTGTGTGCTCGTGGTAGTGTCCGTGGTTTGTACTAGTGTCCCAGGGAGAGTCGGTCAAAACCATACACTCCTGGCTCTGTCTGCGTTGCGTATGTGTACCAGGGAGAGTCGGTCAAAACCATAAACTTCTGGCTCTGTCTGCGTTGCGTATGTGTCCCAGGGAGAGTCGGTCAAAACCATAAGCTCCTGGCTCTGTCTGGGTTGCGTATGTGTCCCAGGGAGAGTCGGCCAAAACTATAAACTCCTGGCTCTGTCTGCGTTGCGTATGTGTCCCAGGGAGAGTCGGTCAAAACCATAAACTCCTGGCTCTGTCTGTTTTGCGTATGTGTCCCAGGGAGAGTCGGTCAAAACCATAAACTCCTGGCTCTGTCTGCGTTGCGTATGTGTCCCAGGGAGAGTCGGTCAAAACCATAAACTCCTGGCTCTGTCTTCGTTGATTTATTGTCAATAGTCAAAGTAACTAAGTACGAAGCTTGGTGCATCTCTAGGAGCTTGGTGCGTTGTGTACTTACGGAACGATGCTGGATCAAAGAGACTCACTGTCTGGTTCACTCCGCTTATATAGCAAAAGCTTGCCATGGGATCAGTGCTCGTTGTTGTTGTGGTCCAGTTGTCCTTAGGCCACCTTCAACTTCTGCTGGTTAACCACCTTGTTGTAATTCCTCTAGTTGTCCATCATAGTTGTTGCTTGCAGTAGTGTGGCCTGATCGCTGCTGTTAGTTGTCGCTTTGCTGTTGTTGTCGAAACGTTTCTTCGTACTCTGCCTGTTTAAAGCTTTGCGCTTACGATCGGTTAGCGTGTGTGTGGTGCGCTCTTGTTTTCCTCTGTGTTTCGCCTTCGGTCGCTATAGTGTTGTTGTTGTTAAAATATTGGTTCACACTCCGCCTGCTTACGGCTTTGTGTTTACGATCGGTGCGCTCTCGTTGTCATCCGTGTTCCGCCTTCGGTCCCTGTACTGTTGTTGTTGTTAAAATATTGCTCATACTCCGCCTGCTTACGGCTCTGTGTTTACGATCGGCTCGCGTATGTGTGGTGCGCTCTCGTTGTCATCCGTGTTCCGCCTTTGGTCGCTGCACTGTTCAGTAGAAATGTTTGCTTGCTATTTGGTTGTTACGTTTCTTTTTCCTTTATAGCCGTACTAGTCCCTCTTGATGTTCTTTGTACTATTAGGCCATCGTCGTCGTCAGTCTAACCCGTTCGGTTTCTGAGCTCCTCACAACCTGTACGTTTATGGGTCCGATCGTCTGTGCGTAAATGTTTTGTTATACTTATCTGCTGTCTTTGTTGTTGCATTTAGCGTGGGAGGTGGTTACCTTTTTAAGCTGCATGATATCGTTGATGGTTGCATGTTTGAATATTGTTGGTGGTTATTTCTAAATAAAATATGGTGGACATCGTTATTTGTTTTTGGAGTTAATACGGTCTCTGGTGGTAGCATATAGTTTTTTATGTATTCTTTGTAGGAGGTGTATGCGGAAAATACTTCAGGTACTTTCCGTCTTTACAGGACTCAAACTTATTAGTCTTCGACCGTTTGCCCGTACAGCGAAATATTGTCCACTGTATTGGGACTTTGCAGCTCTGCATCTGTCTCGTTTGACGGACAAACCTGATTTTTATTATCTATTGAACTTCCTGGAGAAAATGGGTGGACACCGATTTCCGATGTGTCAAATAAAAACTCCACTTCACTCTCTTCACTCAATACTAACCTAGGCTTTACCGCACGACCTATCCCTTCCGGAGTTAAATACTCCGGCCAGCGAACTTCTGGTTGCAAAGCTAGTACTGTCTGCGTATGTATTTGAGAGGTTGAAGCCGATCTTACGTTTGCTGACTTAGCAGTTGCCCCGATTCTCTTAAGCTCTAAATTTTCCTTCTCCAGATACGATGCGGCTTCCTCAGTTTCCCGGAGTTGCCTAGAAAGTATTCTGGTTTTATTCTCGAGAAATTCCGTATTTATCTACAATTCCTCTGTATCCTTGTAGACTTGGAAAAATTTTTCCTCCGTCCGACTCTGAATAGTCGCTAACGCTTGGTCTGCTGCTTCCAAAGATGACAAGTTTCCACCGTCTCTCGCTAATCTCCAGAGTACCTTGGCTTCACTCTTGCTGGTTGCCGCTTCTAATTGTTCAAACAATTTTTCTGCGAATAATTTTACCTCAGTTTGTAAAGACCTAAGCTTGTCTTGAGCCTTGTCCTCCTGCGAAATAGGACTATCTTCCTGTGCTTCCAGCTCTTCTAGATCCAATCTGAATTTGGTCAACCAGTCCCGTGTCAAACCGTTGACGTGTAACGGGTAATCCTTGGTAAAGTACTCCTTGTCACCACAACAGTCCTTAAACTTTAACAACTCCTCGTTGTTATTATTGAATGTATTCAAAAAGGCTTCTTACTCCGCTATGCGCTTACGGTAGTAAGCGCTGTTTTTCCTTGCCTTGCTATCCTTCCTACAATTCCTGATTCTCCTTTGGATTGCCTCACTCTGCCGCTTTTGCTCTTCCAGCAATATTTTCGCTTCTTCTTGTGCTTCCATAGACCGAATTAATCTTTACTTTCAACCCAAGACTCCCAAAAACCACGTGTTACAGTATCCTAATTTAAAAAAATTCACTTGAAAATTCCCTTAAATAATCCAATATGACTACCCCAAATCCAATTAGTCCCCAAATATAAGCATAGCAGTATACCAAATTACAGTTTATTCATAATTTAATTTACTTTATCTCACAAAAGTACTACCAGAAAATTTTTACACTCAAAGAAGCATTTTACCGCAGAATTATACGTATATTCATTTCTGAACAACGCTCTGTTGAGCTGTTTCGCTTTTCCGTGCGAAATATTGGTTCATTATTGCTGCGCAAATTGTAGTTTCGGAACTACACAAACTTTGATGCGACAATATGTGTTGACGGCACCTCTTCAAATATTTTCACCTAATACCCTAACTCAAATGCCAAAAATTTAAAACAACCATTTAAATTATTTTACATGCCTCTACAATGTATTTATTAACTCAATTCATAACCAAATAGGAATGTATTTACCAAATAAAAACATAAATAAATTAATTGACTCGTTTTATCAAGCAATACAATTCAACGATCACTTCGATTTTACTTACAAAAACTCTTAAAGCTAATTATAAAATTCAACCTCTGCTTGTTCTAGCCTGAACATTTCCTGCCAGAATCTATTGGCTTCGCTCCAAGGCAGAGGAATTTTCAGATCCGCCTGTTCTGCCAGAAACTTCCTTAGAAAGGCCAGCCGCTTTCTCTCCCGTGCTGCTTTTCCACCACGTCTATGGCAATAAGGGTGTGTGCGCGGCACCTTTGAAATGGGCCTCAGTTCAATCCTTCGACCTTCTGCAGCCGTTATGCATTTCGTACTCTGGTCATTTATTTCCTGATTTTCAAAGAAAATAAATATCCAATTTTACTATATGAATTGAGATTTAAATTATCCTAACCGCAGCCACGAAACACGCTGCCAAACAAACACTCGCGATGCCCCCAAAAAGTGAACCTAACTTTATTCCGGTACTTGACACGGACAAGAGAATCAAACGTTAGTCCCGCGAAACGAACATAAGGAACACCATCCCCTATTATGAATGCATAAACTCTATACCGTGGCACGTTCTTTCCGAACCAAACCAACCGGTATGCACAAGTTCGCAATACAATAGGGATTAGCGAGGAAATGTGTTTCCTTTAAAATAATTTTACACGTTTCACGCCCCCCGAGAATGCTGAAATAAACGGTTAGTTAAAAATTTTAACCTACTCTCAGTGGAACAACCCTATACAACCTGACCGTAAGTAAAAATTTTCTTTTGGATCGACCTATTGTCACCGCAGCGGCTAATCAGCCCCGATGCTGCTTCTTCTGCATGACCGGCGCAGAAGCGCCCACACGGCCACCGAAGAATCGTCGACAAAATTCACTTAGATACTAGAATGTCCTACTATAAACATACTCACCATTTTTGTTCCCTCCATTGAACTCCTTTGGGATGATTATCCTGATGGTTTCCTGTTGGTGGATTCCCGCGTAGGAGTGCTCTTTTCATGGCACTCGACGTTGGATCCTACCGGCTGCGCCAAAATGTTGTGCTTGGTGTCCTTGCTTGTTTGGCGGGGGACGTCCTGTCGTGGTTCGCTGGGCGCGTAGCTATAAACTTTAAAGCCCTAATGTTTTACTTGAAAACCAAAGACACTTTTCACTTTAAGATTAAAATCACAAGGAGATTTATTCTTACGATAACTAAATCTTATATACTATTTCTTTACACCTATCTCAGTCTGTGAACTGACCTTTCTGGTGTTCCAGTTCCGCACCTGCTAATTGGTGTCAGTTGGTCAAGCCAACTGACCTACTTCAAAAGTGGCGACGGTGCATTACGCTGCCCTCGTCGACTCAACTGCGGAACTGTAATACCCTAAAAGTTTACATTGTAATATTTCACAAACCATTTTAGCTTAAAATACTTAGACCCTAAAAGTATGTCTTATTGTTAAACAACTTTAGCACATGCTAATCCAACAGAGTGTGGCATCTATTAGGAGTCGATGCTGTGAGTCAACTACATGTAGGTAGCTTGGTTCTAACTCACAACAGTCTGCGTTGCATCAGGGCTATTCAGGGGTCTTTTGATTGTCCTGAACGCGTTATTTGACGCCGAGTGCCCTTCTTGCTGGTGCTGAGCGGATGAATTGGATGGATGGAAGGGTTCGAATGACCACCTAGGGTTATTCGGCTGACCGCTGAAAGCGGGGCTACCGAAAGGTGGTCTCTGCTGCGTACCCTGGGATGTTATGTATGCTGCTCGAGAAGTGGAAGGCCCCTCTATCCCCAATGGCGCTCCATATCCGGGTAACGCTTGCCTCTGGCTCGTCCATTGACTACCATCTCGTGGTGATCGCGGTTCACGCAATGGTTGCGTATCATAGTATGGTGAACGAAACGACCCCTCCTGCTGCCTTGGGTTTGACCACTGTGCAACTATGTCAGTCTGAGCTTGGTTCTCTTCTAGCTCTAATGCCAAGGCCAGGGTGGCGGACATATCAGTGGGCCCGGCACAAAGCACTGCAGAGCTTGTGGGCTGGTTCAGTCCGGTGACAAACACGCTCCGAGCGAGATTCCTATATTCCTCGTTCAGCTCCTCCTTCTTAGCGCTGTCGTTGGCGTTGTTCATCTCGTTTTCATTCGTGAGCAACGTAAGGCGTTTCTGAATCTCATCATAATACTGTGAGACCGTCAGACGCCTCTGACGCAGCGCCAACAACTCGTGCTGGATCGAGTAGGATGATCGTTTGTCCGCGTACGTGAAGTCTAGCCTAGTCATAATGGCCCTGAAGTTGCTAGGCGTATTAAAGGAGGTCAAGAGTGTATCTGCTTCCCCCACTATTTTTCCACGAATTAAGTGCACCGCCTGGTAATGCTTGGGGGTACCTTCCAAGCGGTCAAACGGGTCATACTCGCTTTGGGCAGCCCGTCGCCAGGAGGCCTAATGCGGCCGGCTACCTCGGAACTCCCTCAGAGCCTGTATCAGGACGAACGATTTGTTAGACCCCGAGTCGGCGTTGAAAACCACGTCTCTGTACGGCTCAATAATGCGGGCAGTCTGCTTCAAGGAATGGACCTCCAGGCGGAGTTCCTAAATGAGCTTCAAGGTCTCGTTGAAGCGACCCTCACCATCTTCGGCCGCGGCAATAAGGGCGGTGTTCAACAGTGCCTGAGAGAATGAGAAGTAACCCCAAACTCTGGTGCTCCCGGCTCAACAAACGGTCCATCCCCACTATGCATTTTTTCTAAATTGGATTCTATTAAGTCACTGGTTGTGCGATTACTACAGGAAAAATATTATAACTATAAATTGCAACAAAAAAATGTAAAAGTTATAAATAAATTAACAATATCTTACAGGACTAGACAGGAGCTGATGTCTTCATTGGACTCCTGATAGCTGCTGCTGTATTTTAGCGAGAGCTACCTAGCCAAAGATAGTTTAGGCTGCACGTCGACTTTTTCGACGGCGTATTCGCTTATCTTCCATTTAGTTTATACGCAGTCTTACTGACCTAGAGGGTCCCGTAGGAATCGCAGATTTCAGACTCTTTTTTTACGTTTTAATATCTTTCAACCTGGAGGGTCCAGTATGAGTCGCAGATTTCAGACAGCTTTTTATGGCACGAGCTTCTAACTTGGAGGGTCCCGTAGGCGTCGCAGATTTCAGATCATTTACCTCAAAGGCAAACCTGGGAGTCTATTCGGTTTGGTATACTGATGTACGAATGTACCGAATGCTACGACCTGATTACCCTGCTATTGATGACCCTGGTCTGATGGTTTTTGATGGCCTTCCCGGGCAAGGTAGTCCGTATACCGCTTTTATTTGGCCGCACTAAAACCTCTCCAAGGGTTGGTTCCTTGAGACCACGACTTTTCCGCGGTCCCTGCTCGGGCGTCAATTAATAGATTAGCTCTTCCTGCTGCTGGCTAGGCCAGACGCGTCAGTCCTCCGAACGCTAAGGCATGCGGTCTGACGGTGAAGGAAGACAGTGCTGCAACTGCGACGGTTGAAGAATTATAATTAGTACCTTACCTGTTCCTGCTGCTGGCTAGGCCAGACGCGTCAGTCCTGCGAACGCTAAGGCGTGCGTGAGGAAGGTGTCACAGCGACAGCGGCGATCGTCAATCAAAACAGTTATTTGCGGTAACAATTAGATTTTTATTCACTAGTGTGTTCAGAAGTAGTTCACAATTTAGTTTATTATTTCGAGTTTACAATTTCATTTTATTATTTTGAATTTAATTTAATTCACAAGTCCAATTTTACTTTATATTTAAACAACCAGCTAGAGTTCACAATTTAGTTTATTATTTCGAGTTTACAATTTCATTTTATTATTTTGAATTTAGTTTAATTCTCAATTCCAATTTTATTTTACTATTTAAACAACCAGCTACAATTCACAATTCCAATTTGTATTATTATATAAATGTTTAATTTACTGGTTTCAACCGCACAGCCGTATTCTTTCGAACTCCCAATTGAACTTAACTAATCCCTAATTCGGAGATCGTCAAGAAGCCTCGGTTCGGAAGCCTACGTGACCTAAAGTGTCGCGGCAGCAAACCTCAACGCTCCCACAGTCTGGGTTCCCACTACTTTCGCTTTCCGGTGCATCGACCGATCGCATTCGATTTGAGAGAATTCACTTGATCGATGCAGAATCAGCGAAATGCAGGTAACCCAACTGCAGCACCGTCGTTTGGGTGCTTTGGGGCGGAAGTCTAACCGAAGCAAACACTTTAGAGCGAGGTGCATTGAACGGACGGATGTCCCACACACGCATGGTGGACGAACGGACGGACAGCTTGCACGCGCGAGATGGACGGACGGCTTGCACGCGCGAGATGGGCCGACGGCTTGCACGCGCAACCAAAAGCTGACCCTGACGGATCGTCAACTTGTACGCGTACATGACGTGCCGGCGGAAAGTTACAATGCGCCCTACTAACTAGCAGATGTTTTAGGTGGTATATTTTTTAAAGTTTTTAATTCAATACGAATATCAATCGGTCCAGTTTTTATTAATTCATTTTGATGGGTTACATCTAAAACAATTATTGGTGCTTTTGATGTAAAGTTATCGAATGATAATATTGGTGATGATGAAGCACGTGAATAAAAACTTTGTTGAAATTTCAAGTATATATCATATAATAATGCAAAACGATTTCGGTCGAATTTAAGATTTAGATCATCGTAAGGATATGTAACTGAATTTAAATATACTTTTACGTTTGATAAATCACAATATTAAAATTTTTTACTTCTGCGAAATACTGTTGCATCAAAATTTTTGTAGTTCGCAAACTACGATTTGCGTAGCAATGTTGAAGAAAAAATTTAAACGCTATTATTACGTGGCGCATACGTAACGGGATTATTTTTGAATATGGATTCAAATTTCTGGGAATGAATCAAGACACTTTTGCCTGTAAATCCAATTTCGGATTTTGCGAACATATAGCCTTTTCTATGGATTTTTTGGAGTATTAAAGATGGTGAGAGGAAATCAAGGAGTATCTATGAAGAAGTCAAGGACCAATTTGCATTGATGGAAGGACTTAATGGACGCCGGTAGACAGCGAATATGGAACTTGTGATGGAAGATAAGTAAAGAAAGAATTTATATAAAGATAGAATTTACGGTGGAATGTTTTTTAATAAATTTGTGTTTAGCATTAAGTAAGATGGAATAAACTATTGGAATAAGTTGATAAAGAGTGTTAACAATTATTGGGTTTTATTTGTAAATGGGATACGCCATCTGTTCTGGCATTTGGGATGAACAAATGGATGGAGATTTTTCCTTGAGATTGGGTTGTTCATCGGGACATTTATTGGATTAGGCATAATTACTGGGACTATCGAAGGAAGTGAAGGAGTTGCTGAAATCCCAGGAAGTGGTGGGTAAAGAGGTCCAGGGGTTGCTTTCAAACTCCAGGAAGGACCGGAAGGATGTCAAAAACGTGAAGTACTATCACAGATGCATCACAGAGTTTGCGAGGTTTGGTGGAAAAATTTAACAGCAACCACGCAAAATTGCTGCCGCGCAAGGAGGTCTGTAGGGACGACGAGTACTTTGAGACGGGTTTTCATGGATATGTGGAAAATTTAGTGTCAGCGTGGCTTAAAGTATTCGAGTCGGAATTGGCAACGATTGAGGCACCGAGTGGGTCTCCGTTAAAGAGAAAAGAAGACGCACAGGACGAGTTAAGAAGAGTAAGAACGGAGGTGAGTCTTTTCACCGGGAGGGTATTCGAGCAGTTTGAAGCAAGTGCGAGCAGGGAAGAAGATCAGGATTTGTGGAAACAGGCGAACGTTGGAGAAGCTGTGCGGAGGAGCTGTAGCGGATCAAGCCTTAAGGGAAATCCAAAAAAGGACAGAAGAAAAGTTGTTCACTTTTCATAAGAAAACAGAGGATTTGAGAGCACAAAAGGAGTATCTTGAGAATAAGTTAAAGGAACTTTCTCAGAGGTTGACGGAAACAGAGGAAGCAGCAACGCTGTTGGAAAACGAGTGTGCAGAATTAAAAAGAGGACGAGCGACCAATAGGGCCTCACCGAAAAAGGAGAAATCAAATTCAGTATCGGCTGGATTTACACATACAGTATTGACATTCCGGAACTACGCTGGCTATGATTTCTGTGTTCAAGGCAGGCCTGATAAATAGGGACTTCGCTAATTATACTCTTATTGTCACGCCGAGGAGCATGGCAGAGCTAGTGGAAGCGGTTTCTTCCGCTTAAGCAGCAATACAACAGCGAACGACAACAGGAGGAATCTTCTGGACTGAGGCTCCTGCAGAGGTAGGGCCAGTACATCAGCGAAACACATGTGGAGTCGGTAGATTGATGGGCCAATTTCCGCAACAAAGAGATCAAGAATTCCTGGTTGAGAGGTTCCATCCAAGGAAACCCATTTGCTCATTCTGTGATAAGCCAGGGCATACAGGGGATGAATGAAAATGAAATGAAATGTACACGGAAAAACACGCCCTACTCTTTGGAGTGCCCAACTTACGGTCATGAGACAAGTAGACAGTGCCAAGTAGACACTAAATGGGATCAAGGTAGAAGGCGGCCAGCTACGAGGCGCCCGGTGCCACCCTTGGGGGACAGCAGGGGTAACTTCAGTAGTCCTAGAGTTAATTCAATGGAAGGAATTAACCAAGGAAGAAATCCTTTCAACACTGGGAGTGGTCAGCAGCGACCAAATTGGAATTCCAGAAGTGAAGCAAGGATAGGCAGTACCATACAGGGGTTGAGATGCTTCTCATGTGGACGAATGGGACATCGGGCAGCGGAATGCAGGGATACACAATCCCAACAAAGGAACCAGGGAAACTCCAGCGGCCCAGTCGAGGCCAGTAGACTGGAAAGCCAAAAGAAAGAAAGTAATAATTAGGCCGGAAGTACGTGTGAGTAGTAATGTAGGAACTACAGTCCAGGAGAAGGAGGAGCAAGAGGCTCTCCAATATCACGAAGAGTTAGGAAGTGGACACGCGTTAATGTTGGGAACAAAAGGACATTGCTTCGTTATGAGCAGGATAGGTGATGCCTTCATCGAGATACCCTGCGAAGAAGCAGCTAGTGGAAAGCTATTGCTTTTGGTAGATTCAGGGGCGGACACTAGCCTCATAAAATCTGGTGTTTTAGGGAAAGGGCGTGTAAAAACGAAACTTAGGACTCTTGCGTACTCAACGCCTCAGAAAAGGACTACCGGATGGATGAGGATTTTAGGCCTAAGTTCACTAGTTATGATAATTTTAAGGAACCGAATTATAGAGCAGTTAATCAGATTAAGCAGGTAGATATAAAGAAAAGGATGGAGAGAGTGCTAGAATCATTGAAGTTAGACCCAAGCGTAAATTTAGAAGAAAAGGCATCAATAGAGGCCCATTGTACGTCATTCCATGACATATTTTTGCTGGAAGGAGACCAGTTGACAAATACACCGGAGGTAGAGCATGAAATACCTACTACAGTGGATCAACCACCGATTACCCAGAAACATTACAGATTGCCACAAGCTCACAAAGATGAGGTAAATACTCAAGTGGAAAGAATATTAAAGGATAACATAATTTCACCGAGTATCTCGTCTTGGAACTCACCAATAATTTTGGTATCAAAGAAGGGAGGTGCTCAGGTTCAAAAGAAGTGGAGAATGGTCGTCGATTGTAGGAAATTGATCGACGCCTTCTATCAAGCAAGTGTCCCCGATACCAAGGATAGAAGAAATTCTGGATCAATTAGTAGATACTTTTCTACAGCTGATATAGCGAGTGGCTACCACCAAGCTCTGGTGGATACCCAAGATAAGCAGAAACCCGCGTTCAGCACCGGTTTAGGGCATTATGAGTTTAATAGAATGCCGTTTAGATTAACAGGAGCACCGGCTGCCTCACAACGGCTAATGAACCATGTGCTAACAGGCTTGCGGGGCTTAGATTGTTTTGTGTATCTCGATGATATTGAAATTTATGGGAAGAACTTGCAGCAGCATTCGCAACGCTTGTGCAAGGTGCTCCAGAAATTACGAGAACACAATTTGAAATTGAATACGGAAAAATGTCAATTTTTGCGAAGAGAGGTGGTTTATTTAGGCCATCGTTGCTCATAGGCAGGAGCACTGCCTGACTCGCAAGAAGTGCAATGCGTTAAAAATTTTGCGATTCCGAGAAATAGAAAGGAAGTGCAAGCATTCCTAGGATTACTGAACTATTATAGAAAGTTCGTGGAAGGACTAGCGGGAATTGCCTTGCCAGTGAATAAGTTGCTACGAAAAGAAGCAAAGTTCAAATGGACAGGGAGCTGTCAGCAGCCCTCGAGAGGCTAAAAGAGTTTATCAGCTCGCCACCGATTTTGGCGTACCCCGACTCTGAGCAAACTTTTTTGTTGACCACTGATGCCAGCAATGAAGCATTAGGGGCAGTATTGTCACAAGGGGATGTCGGTAGTGACCGGCCAAAAGCATTCGCAAGCAGGGCGCTTAACGATACGGATAAGAGATACTCTTCGATAGAGAAAGAATTTCTAACCATAGTATGGGCAACGAAGAATTTTAGGGCATATCTGCTAGGACGTCCATTTTAAATATATACTGATCACCAGCCGTTGAGAGGCATAGCCAATTTGAAAGACCAAACGTCTAGGCTAGCCAAGTTCAGACACAAATTGTCTGAGTTTGATTTTGAAATCATATACAAACCTGGGAAAGAAATCTGAATGCGGACGGACTCAGCAGAGTACCGCAGGCACAGAAGGTATCGGTAGTTCAAACTAAGGCCAAAGCACGGTCAGATAAGGAGAAGGCCGAGAGAATTCAAGGGGATAAAATAGATGCGACAAGAGATGTTAGCGATGTGGGTTTCGATGCCAATGAACAAACATCCAGTAATGTGGAATGGCTAGAGGATAAAAAAGATATCCAGGCTGTGTTAAAGCGTTTGCATGATTCACCTCTAGGTGGACACCAGGGATTCTGGAAAACCCGTGACAGAATTAGGCGAGTATACGGATGGAAACGTATGCTCCGAGACATAAAAAAGTATATAGAGAGCTGTCCAAAATGTCAGGCCAACAAGAGATCAAGGCTAACAAAGATGCCAATGGTGTTAACTGACACACCAAAACAGCCATTTGATAAAGTTCATATGGATATTGTAGGTATTTTACCTGAGACAGTCTCGGGAAATAAATACATCTTGACGTTCCAAGACTATTTCTCAAAGTATATGGCATGAGTGGCTATACGCGACGCTGAAGCAAGTTGGTATTCTTTAACCAAATTGTGGCAGGGTACAACATACCAAAGATTTTGACAACCGACAATGGTTCAAATTTCTTATCGAAATTATTCTCAGAAACTTGTAAGATTCTGTGAATCAAGAATCTGCATATAACACCATATCATCCACACGTAAATGGCTCATTGGAACGTAGTCATCAACCTCTGACCGAGTACTTGCGCAGTTTTGCCAAGGAAGAAGGCTCGAATTGGGATCAATGGTTGACCACTGCATTGCAAGTACACAATAATACTCTGCATGTATTAACGAAGCAAACTCCGTATAAAACACTCTACGGGTTTGATTTCAACATGCCAGCAAATCTGAAGCGCAAATGTGCGCCAATACACAATTCTGAAGACACGAATAAAGTGCAAAAGTATCAGTTACAGCGAGCGCACGAATTGGTTAGAGAAAACAAGGATTGTGCTAAATGGGTAGCCAGGGAAGCCTACAACAAGCAACTAAACCCAGTAGTCTTTCATGTGGATGACCAAGTACTAATGAAGAATCAGGCTAAAAGAAACAAGTTCTCACCGTATGTAGTAGCAGAGATCCGCAGCCCAGTTACAACAGTCTTAACAATTAAGGGCAAGCATAAAAAGCTACATAATAATTTATTGAAATTGTTCCACATGGGACCACACAACTAAAGACATGAGCTAACAGTGTTTTACCAGTGTAAACACAAGAATAACAACATAAGCGTGTGTATATCAAATAGCATAGCTCAGTCTTTCAAAGTCAATGCCAGCAGAAGTGTGCCAATTAAACTCGGGCGAATAAAATTGACGTAATGTAAATATGCTTATTAGGCACTATACCCGAATGAAGCAACGTAGAGAAAAATATTTTTTTAAATATTAAATAATAATTCTACAAAAAATCAGAAGACAGTCATATACATATACATACATACATACGGCAGTTTATGCATTGAAATTCAACGCGTAAGCGTTAACGCCAGGCAACGGAACCGCTGGTGAAGTAAGTATATATATGCATATATGTGCTTTTAAAGAAGTAAGTATTCTAGTTAAAAGGAATGGGTATGTACGTATGTATATTTTTGTAGATATTTACTTACTGTAGCAGGCTACATGTAAATATACATCGATTTTTTCGGTTTATCGCATAGGAAATTAGCGTGTGGAGAATAGTAATATATATATATATATATATATATATATATATATATATATATATATATATATATATATATATATATATATATATATATATATATATATATATATATATATATATTGAATTAGAACAATTTAGCTTACCATTACAAATTAGGTAATAACGTTGGCAATTAATTATAAAATGCCTTGAATGTATGTATGTATTCATATAAGAGTAGGTTGCATGATGAAGGGAAATACACTTGTTAATGGATATATACATACCAGGCTAGTAGTAAATTGAAATAAAGGGTTTTTCAAAAGAAACGCTACAAAAGTAAATCGATAGTGACAGCAAACGACGCCATATTTTTTCCCGCTCTTTTGAGATTTCTCTTCAGTAAGGTCTGCCTGTTGATTACGCAAAGATATACGAGCCAACAACGAGTCGAAATTATTAAAATTTACTACCGAAATTCGGAGTCAGTCGCCTCAACTTTAAGAGCGCAACGTCCAATTTATGATGAGGCTCATTTCTGGCTGAATGGCTTCGTCAATAAGCAAAATATGCGTTATTGGTTAGACAGCAATCCACACGTACTCCATGAGTCATCATTGTATCCCGAAAAAATTACGGTTTGGTGCGGTTTATGGGCCGGCGGCGTCATTGGGCCGTACGTCTTCCGTGATGATCAAGGCCGGCACATTACTGTGAATGCGAATCGCTACCGTTCAATGATAACCGAATATTTTTGGCCCCAATTGGATAAGATGGACTTGGAGGATATGTGGTTCCAACAGGACGGCACCACAAGCCACACAGCGAATGCCACAATCAATTTACTGCAAACCAAGTTTGGAGAACGTGTTATCTTACGAAATGGCCCAGTCGATTGGCCGCCTCGGTCGAGCGATTTGACGCCGTTAGAATATTTCCTGTGGGGCTACGGCAAGTCTATGGTCTATGCCAACAAGCCAGCGACGATTGATGAAGTTCGTACGAATATCGAACGTGAAATTGCAGCAGTATCGGCCGATTTATGCTTGAAAACCGATGCAAATTGGGTTCAGCGTCTGGACTTCTGCAAGCGTGCCCATGGTGGCCATGCAAAAGAAATCGAGTTCCGTACATAATGGCATCGAACGTACTTTCACAGGAATAAAGAATTTCATTGATACCTAAAACCGGTTTTGTTTTATTTAAAAAAAACTTTTGTAGCGCTCTTATTGAAAAACCCGATATATAGAGTAGTTAGATGCAATGAAAAATTGAGTCATGCAATGGACAATTTTTTCACATGAACGGGTTTATCTTTTAAATACTCGCTTGTGTAAGATGGGCAACTAGTTTTGCCCAGAATTGATATAAAATTTTGTTTATGTTAGAGGGCAAAAGAATTTGAAAATTTAAAAAAATATTATATAAAAAGAGAAATGATATGAAGCAAATTATGAAATATTTCAACAAAAAAAAAAAGTAATAAAACGAAACCAATATATGAAGAACAAATAAATTGAAAATGAATGACTATGATTTAAAAGAAATTCTATTTATTCTAAACGAATTTTGGTTCTTACCAATTTCACAAAATAAGTACGGATTATTACATATTAAATATTCAAAATATACTCGCATTAAGAAAAGTTATAAATTAAAAAACTATGATCTGTGAAAAAGTTCAGATTAAAACAAAAGTAGTTCAGAAAATAATTTAGAGTTACAGAAAATAATTATTTAAAGAAAAAAAATTTATAATGAAATAAATGTAATAATCCAAAGAAAACACAATTTATACTAAATAGGAAAATTATATCCAAGAGTATATATAGTATATATAGTATATTTATTTAAATATTATATAATTTTGAAATTCATTTATTAAATTAACTTATGAAATGTTATCCAAAATTTAAACATAGAAATATATCAAACTAGAAATATATTAACTAGAAATTTAAGAAAATTATTATAAGTATTCAGCTCTGATGATGTGAATCGAAGCAGGAAGTTCCGGGAACAGCGTATATCGGAAGATGGTGCGGACTAAAGGACCAACGCATTATTCGATGGATTGGGGATGAATGGCGACTACAGCATATGGCCGCTGTGTTTGACCACGTTTTGGATAGGTTTATTGACAAACAATGGAAAAATAAACAGGTTTCCTTGCGGTGTCATATGCTGATGATATGTCTGCTGTAGTTGCGAGGGACTATGTTCCTGAATGCCCATTTGTGTTTGAGTTCATTTCTGTGGGTGAAGATGATGTTGCTCGCTGTGTCAACAAGATAAAGTCAAATGCAGTAGGAGGGGATGGAATTCCTATTAAATTTATTAAACTTATTTTGCCTTTCATTCTAAGCCCGTTGACCCATATAACTATCCATTGTTTAACGAGCTCCTGCTTCCCCAATATTTGGGAAGTAGCGACGATTATCCCTATAGCTAAAAAGTCCAATGCTAATGTACCGTCTGATTTCCGTCCTGTAAGTTTGTTGTCGGCTTTATCAAAGGTATGTGAATCTCTCATGGCTGAGCAAATCTCAGAACACGTCAGAAAATTTGACCTTATTTCCCCACTCCAATCTGGTTGTCGGCCTGGACACAGCTGCTCCACTGCTGTTGTTAAAATATTGGATGACATCAGAGAGTCATTTGATATGGCACATTTGACCCTGCTTTGTCTGTTAGATTTTTCTAAAGCATTCGATTCTGTACATCACTCATTACTATATCAAAAGCTACAGTTGAAGTTTGGTTTTTCCAGCTCGGCGGTCCGTATGTTAAGAAGTTACTTGGTTCGAAGTTCTCAAAGGGTTAGGGTGGGAAAGAATGTATCTACGTTCAGTAGTTCAACCTGTGGGGTGCCTCAGGGCTCAGTGCTTGGTCCACTTTTATTTACAGTGTTCTTAGATGACATTTTCAGTAAGTGTCGTCATGTTGCCATGCATGCATATGCTGATGACCTTCAATTGTATTTGTCCAGACCTATTGGTCTCATTGATCATTTATGTGCTAGGGTAAACGAAGACTTCATCATAATAGTAGAATAGGCTATAGCTAATAGGCTGAAGCTCAACTCCCAAAAATCATATGTCCACCCGATTTCCAAGTCTGGTTACCCTTCCTCTGATATACCAACAATTTCACTAAATGATACAAAACTTAAATTTGTTGAAAAAGTAAAAAACCTTGGATACCACATTAACTCCGTACTATCCTGTGAGGATCACATAAATTCAGTGGTGAGTAAGTTATACTATACCTTACGGAATTTGAGGAGGGCATCATTTGTGCCTACTGAGACCAGAAGGAGGTTGGTGCTTCAGCTTATAGTGCCAATCATGACTTACTCAGATGTTGTTTATGGTAAACTTGACTCGGGTTCCAGGCATAAGTTGCAGGTGGCATTCAATAATGCTACAAGATATGTATAAGGTTTAAGAAAGTTTGACCATATCAGTAAGTTTTGCAATCAGGTCCTTGGTTGAAATATTTCTAATTATATGGATGCTAGAAATTGCATATTTCTACATAACTTCATATACACGCGAACACCTAATTATTTGTTTGTAAAGTTGAAGTTTTGTAAATCGAGGAGAAATATGAACCTCTTAGTCCCTAATTACAAGTATTTAACTCGAATAGACTCTTTTTTGTGAACGCCATCAGGTTGTAGAATTCGTTGCCTTTGGCAATTAGACGTATCTCAAGTAAGCACAACTTTAAGCAAGCAATTTTTCACTACTTCTCTTAATACTATTTTTTTCTCGTTTCTGCTTTTCTAATTTTTGTCCCTTTTTTGTTTATTCATTGTCTTTCTGATCTGACTTTTCCTTATTTCATAAAAATACTTTATTTTTAAGTTAATTATTGATTTATTCAATTATTTATATGTTTAATTATTTATTTATCTGATATTAACTTATTTATTTGTCTGATCTAATAATTTATTTCCATTTAATTTACATTCTTAGTCTTAGTTTTAAGTAATTTTTGGTGTATATAATTCATTGTTATTCGGATACTTCTTGCCGCATTTAAAGAGCCTATCTTATCTGTGAACGCTTTAAAATAAATTAAATTAAATATTTTGTATTGGACAGTCTTACAGAACAATGTCCACCCAGTGGATCACAATCTGACCAGAATTGTTTTTGAATAAGTTGAAGATGAGCAAAAGCATGACTGAAACCACCACCAAATATAATATGCAGTGGAAATTCGTCTTACGGAAGTCAATTGCTTCAGTAAAGTATATGTTCAATCTAGAGGATTTGATTTACTAGAAGAAGACACAGAGACTGGTATCTGATCGGAGTACGCAAATTGCATCGTTAACCGTATATCTCCGAGAAATACCGATAGTCTACATATCGAGGTCAACGAAGTCAAATTCCAATATGAGAAAGCTCAAGAGAAACACTGCCAAGAGCACGAGACTCTTAATCTCGGGGTCGTGGGTTCGAGCCCCAAGTTGGGCGCTAAGAGAAACACTTGCACCATACAACGCATTGCTGCAAAGTAAATAACGGAGGAGTATTGTAATCTCTCACGTATTTCAAATGAACTTTACAAGCTAAATACTATAAGCAGAGGCAGTACCACCTACATCCGTTGGGGCACGATATATAAATCGAGAGAAGAAGGCCACTACAAACGAAGTTTTAATGGTAAACAAAATCGCCAGCCTCGAATATCATACGTACCGGTCCAGAAAGAAAGAAGTGGTATGCGGAGTTCATCGAGGGATTTCACTCCGTCAACAGCGGCCGTCAACTGGATCAGCACGTAGCAGAGGTCGCAGAATAATATAAACTTTTAGGTATAAAATAGAATTGTGCTATTGTATAGATGTTTGTATATACGCCAATGAGAAAAGAGTCAATAAAAGACCAAATTATAAAAAGGGGAATATAAGAAATAAAAGTATAGATAAAAATAAAAGAACAAAAATAAAGTAACGGAAAAAAACTACAAAAGAAAATCTAGAGAAAAAAAAATATATGGAAAAGAAGAGAATAAAAAAATAAATACGGCGATTTTAAGAAAAAAAAAAAATAAAACAAATTATATGTATGTACTATAGAGTTAAATCGATGCACATAATTGTATGGAGAAAAATATTGTAAAGAGTTAATGAAAGTTAATTGCACTAACTTCTTTTAGAAAGAGGGGAGGGATGTTGTGAGTTAGAATCAAGCTACCTACGCGTAGTTGACTCACAGCACCGACGCCTAACAAATACTACACATTTGGTGTGGTTAGCTTTACGCAATTAAATTCATTAAGAGAGCACATATTTCTAGGATGCAAATATTGTAAATGAATAGTATTTATGTATTCATTATTATGTAACCTTTTAGAGTGTCACAGTTCCGCAGTCAAGCTGACGAAGGGCATTTAGAATGCACCGACGACACTTTTACATTCAGTAGGTCAGTTGGCTTGAGCCACTGATACCAATTAACAGGTGCAGAACTGGAACACCAGAAAGGTCAGTGCACAGACTAAAAGTGCTGTTTGTAAATAGTATATAAGAATTAGTATTTTAAGAATAAAGCTTCTTGTTGTTCTAAAACTAAAAGTGTATGTGAAGAGTGATTCTGAGCTTACAGGTACATGCGCGCCGAGGACAAGCAGCAAGAGGACCTCCCCGAGGAGAAACAAATACGGTCCCCAAAATTATTGTATAAGGCGCAAATTATAAAATATCTCAATAAGGGGCGTGGACTTTCTGTGAAAGTTCGTTGGAATTAGGAACCTAGTAATGATTTTTGGCTATTTGTGGGCGTGGCAGTTGTATTACGATCTCCATATTCTGCACAGACACTATTATGGACCCCATGTATATTTCTGCAAATTTTTATTCCACTGGCATCAATACGAGCAAAGGTATGCTAATTTTAATTTTAGACCCGAAACTTCCTTATATCAAAAGTGAGCGTGTCTTTTCTCTGATCAACCGCATTTGTTGCAGATAGCTTTATAATGTCCACATGTTCCTTCATGTAAAATTTCGTCCATAAATCTCTACCAGATCTTAAGTTATTAATATTTGTTAATAGTGGGCGTGGCAACAAATATATGCCGCCCAATTGTTGCATAGTGTTTAGCAGGTCCCACATCTCCATAACTGCCAAATTGCGTCACGATTCCATCAATCGGACCGAAGTTTTAGTTATTTTAAAGAAGGTGAAAAAACTTCCTTATATGGGAGGTAGGCGTTGTCTTTGTCCAAATCGGCCCACATAGCAATCTGGTTCTATATCTTTGTCCGTACTATAATTTTTCAAAATTTAATTAAGATAGGTCTAACGGTGTAGAAAAAAAGTGGCCACAGACGGACAGACGGGCAGACGGACGGACAAAATAAAAAATGCTTAGAAAGTGATTCTGATCATATCTGTATATATATGTCCATACCTACCAGGTCACTTCTTGAAATTGCAACCCCACTCAAAAGCACAAAATTAGTAGCACCTATTTACCTTTTTTAAAGGTAAAGGGTATAAAAATAAAGCTCTCAAAGCTATTACATCTGTTTTCAATTTCAGCAAATCGCTTAACAATTGTAGACATATGCTCGTTATTTGCACTTAATATAAGTTCATTAATAGCTTTTTCAATCTTATTTACATTGTCATTAACATATTTATTAATGATTGTATTAAATTTTTCTATATCACTTTTAGTAATATTCATTTGTATATCATGTTCGGTTTTTAGTTTTTCTATTTTAGTTCTTAATAGCTCATTCTTTTTATTAAGATATGCTTTTGTAACTTCATCATTAGCATTACTAGGTGTGCCCAAATTAATGATTTTTTTCTTACGTATATTTAATTCATGATTGTTATTATCTATCTTGGTTGTGATTGTTTTTAACTTTGAATTGGAATAACTTAGATTATATGAAGATTCTCCGAATTTATCTATAACATTCTTTTTTTTTTTTATTATTTAATTATATTAGCTTCTTTTAGCTCTTCGACAATTGAAATTATTTCGTTTTTGTGATTATTATGTCCGACACTTTCTGACGATAAGAGTAAACATAGTCGCTCAACTAATTCATTAGTATCATCCCAATATATACTGTATAGTTAGATTTATGATTGTTTAATGATTTCAACAAAAACCCATTTCCTAGTGTTTTTGCGTTTGTTTTCGTATTAAATAATTTTCTTATTATACGTTTGTATTTAAATGATTTTGTGCCTTTAATTTGCGCATTGGATTGATAATATCATTTTTGGGCATTTGTAATTTCCAATATTTGTTTATATTCTTTCAAATCATTTTTTGTATAATGAATAGGACTCGAATGAAATAAAAGCTCAAACAATCCGGGTGTTATTTTCCTTTTATCATTTCCAATAACAATAGAGTTATCATTATTAAATTTTAATTCGTTATATCCATACGGCCATCTTCCTTTTTGATCTACATTAAAACCATAATGAACTCTCTCTTTTTAAATTTATTGTATTCTTAGGTGATTTACTTTTATTCTGCAAAATATTTGAAGATACAGACATATAATCATTATCATAATAATATTCATCAATATCATTATCATCATTATCATTTGGTATTATATATTCTTCCTTAACATCATTATATTTATCATTTTGTATATTCACAGATGTCGTTGTCAACGATGGTATATTTTGATTATTTTTCATGTTTCCAATTATTTCATTCAAAGATTTTGTTATAGGATGAAATGTATTTTCCAAGATATTAGCTCTGTCTTCTATATCTAATTTTATATTTTTTAATTTTTCTTTTAATATTGCCCTCGTCTTTACAATGTCTTTCAACATTTTATTATGCATGTTATTTGATTTTTTTTGTATTTTTTATTTATCTGTTATCCGTTATCGAATTGCTAACATGTTGACAATCTGTTATATATAATTCTCAACAATAATGTTTGAAAGAAATTATAATTGTATAAAATTATCAAATCCTTTTCGATATCTTAAGTTATTTAATGGATCATCTTTACTTATAACAACAAAGCTATTTAATTTTCTTTCCAACACTCCTACAAATCTTCATAAACTCTTTAAATGACATATCACCAATAACATGATCATTATATATATGTTTAATATTCATTTCATCTTGTTTGAATATAATTATTATATTTGTATTATCACGTGTTAAATGTTTAGGAATTTTCGTATATTTTTGACATAAATAAAAGTATTGATTGCCATGCAAAATAATCTATTATCGTATTTTGTTTATCACAAATTACATCATCAAATATTATTATAGAACACCGCATTCAAAGCCGCTTTGCTACATTTGGACTTATAACTTATTCATTTTCCGAGAATGTAGTTTGTTCACATGCTTTTTATTGGAGCAATTAATTTCTTCAAATAACAATATTTCGGTTGATACAAAGATTGGGAATATTTGTATATATTTTTATACCCTTTACCTTTAAAAAAGGTAAATAGGGTATACTAATTTTGTGCTTTTGAGAGGGGTTGCAATTTCAAGAAGCAGGCGTGGTAGATATGGACATATATATATATACAGATATGATCAGAATCACTTTCTAAGCAATTTTTATTTTGTCCGTCCGTCTGTCCGTCTGTGGCCACTTTTTTTCTTCACCGCTAGAGCTATCTTAATGAAATTTTGCAAAAGTGTAGCCTGGACAAAGATACAGAACCAGATTGCTATATGGGCCGATTTGGACAAAGACCACGCCTACCTCCCATATAAGGAACTTTATTCACGTTTTTTAATGACTATAACTTCGGTCCAATTGACGGAATCGTGACATTATTTGGCAGTTATGGAGATGAGGGTCCTACTAAACACTGTGCAAAAAGTGGGCGGTATATATTAACTGCCACGCCCACAATTAACAAATATTCATAACTTCAGCTCTGGTAGACATTTATGGACGAAATGTTACATGAAGAAACATGTGGACATTATAAAGCTATCTGCAACAAATGGGGTTGATCAGTGAAAAGACACGCCCACTTTTGATATAAGGAACTCTCGGGTCTAAAATTAACATTAGCCTACCTATGCTCGTATTGATGCCAGCGGAATAAAAATTTGCAGAAATATACATGGGGTCCATAATAGTGTGTGTGCAGAATATGGAGATCATAATAGAACTGCCACGCACACAATTAGCCAAAAATCATTACTGTGTTCCTATTAAAGATTTTTCAACGAAATTTCACAGGAAGGTTGCGGGTACTAACATTAAACACCACACAAAAAATGGACGAGTTATTTCTACAGCCACGCCCACTATTGACATATTATTATAACTTTCGACCCACACAATATTTTTTGACGAAATTTTATATTGGACCCTACAAAGCCATACACAAGAAATGGGGTGGTTATAATCAATTCAAGGTACCGTACCGCAAATTAACGTAAATATGCTCCAAATGACGATTTATGAAGAAACCATCCCTATTGTTAAACTTGCACGCACAAGAAAAGGTAAAGGGTATTTCGAAGTCGGTCTAATCCGACTTCAGACTTCTGTACTCGTTGAAATTAAGACCATTAGGGCTTTCTATTAGACCAGAAACATAAATATAAATATATGTTTCTGATTAGACCAAGAATAACCATGTACATTTTAAATTTTTTTATTTCGTATATAGACATCATCAACATTTTTTATTTCAATTTCTTTAGGTTATTTACTATAAATTCAATATTATATAAAGTTTTATTATTTGATTTCTATTTTGTCAACACGTAAAAAGTTATATGTTTTTATGCACTAAAATCAAAAAATTAATATAAATTATAGCAAGAAAAAACAAAGTAATCAGTTTCAGATTGAAAAACCTGTTGAACTACATTTACCGGGATATCAGTTTTGTGGTCCAGGGCCAAAATTTTTAAAAAACGCTTAGCAGGAGGAGATAAAGGTATATATTTATTGGATACAGCTTGCAAAGAGCACGATATTTCATATTCACAATCAAACGATATAAATAAAAGACATCAAGCTGATCAAATATTAGCTGAACAATTTTGGCAACGAGTAACATCTAAAGATAGTGATTTGAAAGAACGAGCACATGCTTGGTTTGTAACCAATGCAATGAAGGCAAAAGTTAAATTTGGATTAGGAATGAATGAAAATCCTTGTAATTCGAGAAACTTAAGAAGGAAGAAAAAAAGAGGAAAGAAGAGAAATAATAAAACAAAAGCTAATGATAGAAAGTTATTTTAAACCGCTGTTAAAAAAACCGAGAACATTTTGACAAAGGAGAATCCTAATAATATAAATGATGCTGTTTAAATTGCACAAAAATCTATACATTCAAGTTTCAAAAGGAAAAGAAAAAATAATATTGTTATACCGAGGATTATACCAGTGCCAAAAGTTGGTGGATTTCTTCCATTAATTCCTATTTTAACAGCTCTATCTGCACTTGGTGGTTTAGCTTCAGGTGGAACGGCTATTGTTAAAGCTATACATGATATAAAAATGGAAAAGAACAACTAGCAGAAGCTACTCGTCACAATAATTATATGGAATCAATTGCTATGGGTAAAGGATTATATCTTAAACCTTATAAGGAACGATATGGACTTTATTACAAACCAAACCCAAAAAACTTTTAAAATATCTAACCAAACGAGCACTAACAAATATCGATTTAATTGAATATGATAAACATCTCAAATATTTTAGATAGTTTACCGAAGAAACCATTAATTCAAGAATGTGGTATTGTTAATTTAGATGATTCAAGCAGTGTTGGAACTCATTGGGTAGCGTACTACAAAAATCGCAATTATAAGGAATATTTTGATAGTTTTGGAAAATTAGAACCACCACTTGAAATAATTATATATTTAAAATGCCCTACTGAATATAATTATAATCAAAAACAGAAATTCAATACTTTCAATTGTGGACATTTATGTTTAAAATTTCTATTTGGAAAATATAATTTGAAATAAATCAAAAACGAGTACAGAAGTCTGAAGTCGGATTAGACCGACTTCGAAATACCTTATACCTTTTCTTGTGCGTGCGAGTTCAACAATAGGGATGTTTTCTTCATAAATCATCATTAGGAGCATATCTACGTTAATTTGCGGTACGGTACCTTGAATTGATTATATCGACTCCATTTCTTGTGTATGGCTTTGTAGGGTCCATATACGTACTAATCAAAAAATATTGTGTTGGTCGAAAGTTATAATAATATGTCAATAGTGGGTGTGGCTGTAGAAATAACTCGCCCATATTTTGTGTTGTGTTTAATGTTAGTAACCGCAGCATTCCTGTTAAATTTCGTTGATTAATGTTTAACTGGAACACAGTAATGATTTTTGGCAAATTGTGGGCGTGGCAGTTGTATTATGATCTCCATATTCTACACACACATTATTATGGACCCCATGTATATTTCTTTAAAAATTTTATTCTGCTGGCATCAATACGAGCATAGGTAGGCTAATTTTAATTTTAGACCCGAAAGTTCCTTATATCAAAAGTGGGCGTGTCTTTTCTCTGATGATCCCCATTTGTTGCAGATTGCTTTATAATGTTCACATGTTTCTTCACGTTAAATTGCGTCTATCAATCTCTACCAGATCTTAAGTATGAATATTTGTTAATTGTGGGCGTGGAAGTTAATATATACCGCCCACTTTTTGCACAGTGTTTAGTAGGAGCCACATCTCCGTAACTGCCAAATAATGTCACGATTCCGTCAAGTGGACCGAAGTCATTTTAAGAAAGGTGAAAAAAGTTCCTTATATGGGAGGTAGGCGTGGTCTTTGTCCAAATCGGCCCATATAGTAATCTGGTTCTGTATCTTTGTCCAGGCTACACTTTTGCAAAATTTCATTACGATAGCTCTAGCGGTGTAGAAAAAAAGTGTCCACAGACGGACAGACAGACAGACGGACGGACAAAATAAAAATTGCTTAGAAAGTGATTCTGATTATATCTGTATATATATGTCCATACCTACCACGCCTCCTTCTTGAAGTTGCAACCCCTCTCAAAAGCACAAAATTAGTATAACCTTATTTACCTTTTTAAAGGTAAAGGGTATAAAAATATACTTGAATGAAATCTTGATTTTCTTTCTAACAAACATTTTCTAAAATCATTAATAATAAGTTTAGATGTAACTCATTGTTTTACTCCTTTAACTTTTTTAATTTCAATTTCATCCCCATCAACTTTAATAGAAAACATTTTTCATCGTAAACCAATGAACTCTTTAATTATTTTTGCATTGCATTCATCTTTCATCATACCCAATACCATTTTATTCAAGAACGGAAAATCATAAGGAATTTGTATTTGATATCCTGAAATATCGAAATGAGTGGTAATATCGTCCTGAATATAATTTAGATTGATGTTCTATTGATATTTAGATTTCATATGGTATAATCTTAATGAAAATCATACATTTTCCATTTTGATAATTCTAAAATGCTAAAACCAATATACGAGGTGTTGTCAAAAAGATGTTCGATTTTCGATCTTTTTGTGGCGTTATATTGGTACTCATGTCCCTCACTTATGTTGACAATCTAGGCCATTTTTAATGTTCAGTCAGTTTTTGACAGCTATTGTGCGTGGACGTGTTTTAACTTATCTTCGATTTTTGTCTATCTCCTCAATCGTGGCGTAGCGTCGTCCTTTAATGGGCCTTTTCAGTGTCAGGAACAAGAAAAAGTCACAGGGGGCCAGGTCTGGTCAAAATTCGCGGTACTTTTTGAACACTCCTCGTATATTGGTTTATCGTCAACACTGTTTCATTTATTCGTTTGAATTGCAATCATATAGCCAGAAAACTTGAGTGCACTATGAAAATTACATTTAGCTATAAGTGCTGTAGCTCCCAATATTCTTCCTTTACTTTCCCATTTTTTAATATATTTTCTTTTAGCTACATTTTCCATTGTTTTACCATAAACAGCAATATTTAATGATTTGAAAAAATTCTGCTGAAATGAATTTGTAGCTATGGTTCTGTAATAATTATTTAAATCAATATAATTTTTCAACCAATTTGATTGATCAAATGAAGGGTTCTAAGTACTTTTTTTAAAACATTGTTTTATACATTGTTGAAGTGTTCTGTAATGAATTATATATTTTTCCTTATTGGTTAAGTCTGTTAGTAACTTATTATGTTTTATTTTACAATGTTAATGGTAATCATGTAATGTTAACATCTAAATAAATGATATAATTTAATGGTTTATTACAATTATAACGGCTTATATATTTATTATTGGCAATTGAATGATGTTTACTACACTGAACAATACCACCTCTAAAACCTTTCAAAATAAAATTATACATATTAATATCAGTTATAAGTTGTAAATTTGCTTGTGTTGTTCTTAACATTGCATCCCAAGATGAACCAGGTGTAGTATAATATTGACAAGGATCTAAATTATAAATATTTTTACAAATTTTTCTAAAATTTTCAAAAATATCACATAATAACAAAACATTTACTCTTAAATATAATAATAAGTAATTTAATAAGTTTTTACATTTAAATGTATTCCACACTTTTTGTGCATGTTTATAATCATTCATAGTACATGATTCATCGTTTAGTTTATTAAAGAAAAATGAACGATCTGGTAATTGTGTTTCTTGTAGACGTTCCAACGAATCTAAATAATAGTAAGGAAAAACACCTTTACGTTTCATTAAATCAAATTCATTATTATTCTTATAAATTGATTTTATAACATGGAAATCCGTATCAATTAAGTAACTTGCTAGATTTTGTTAACTCAATGGCATAAATCTATATGAATCTAAAAAACTAAGCTCAATGGTTTCTTTTTCGTTCACAAAAATTTTTTTGGATATAGTCACATACAATTCCTTATTTAATGGAATAACGTTTATATCACCTTCAATACAAAGCGTTTTTATAAACAAATGACAATATATCATCAAAAGATAAATAGTTTTTACAGATGTGACAAATTTCATCTTCCTTTTGTCGTTTCTGTTGTAATGGATTGTAAAAACTGAACTTTAACTGATGAAATAATGAGAAAACACTACGCTTTTTATATGATTTTGTTTTACTTATTTCAAGTAGCGTACAACAAACTTATTTGCTTAATTATTCAAGTAGCGTACAACAAAGTTGTTTTTTTAATACCTATTATATCAACAAAATTGTATTCTTGATACCTAACATATCAACAAAATTGTATTCTTAATACCTAATATATCATTTTTTAAATTATTTATTAACATAACTTACAATAAAATTTCTTGATAATATTACATTTTTTTCTGCACATATACAATTTTTTGCATTTTTTATGATTTTCTTATGATATTTACAAGTATCTATATTAATATCTGCTTAATATAAAATTTTCATATTTGGACAATTCAAGTCATCTAAATTATATATAAGATTAATTTCATCACCAAGCATATCTTTAACCCATTTCGATTATTCATAACCTTTCACATATATAGGGTCTTTTTTAGACGTGCGGTTTTCAAGCAGAAATAAAACGAATGTTATTTAATGTTATGGCAAAGACTTTAGCTTGATTATAAAGATTGCCATTATGTTTTAAAAATGATTTCGAGCAAGTGGCCGCAGTGGCTACCTCGAATAAATTACAGCCGAGAGGCCCAATTTCCGATCACTTTTTGCAGCAATTGGGGACGTATGTCAGCAATAACGCGCCGAATATTCTCTTCCAAGGCGTCAAGCATCTCGGGCTTATCTGCGTAAATAAGCGATTTGCATACGTTGTTCAGGAGTAAGTCTATTCATTATGAAATGGCAAACCAAATTGGGCATAAATATTGTAAACGATCACAGCATCAAATACGCATAAAATAAAATACGCATTTTAAAATATCTGCCGCAAATGTAAGTTTTAGAAATAATTGTTTCGTGTATAAACTGTGCAGTGCTAATAAAAAAACATTTTTTTAATTTAAGATATAAAAAAAGATATAAAACAAGCATCTCGGGCTTATCTGCGTAAGTAAGCGACTTCATATAACCCCACAAAAAATAGTCCAGCGGTGTTAAATCGCACGATCTTGGAGGCCACGCCACAGGCCCACGAAGCGAGATAAAGCGCTCACCAAAAGTTTCCTTTAATAAATTGATTGTTTCGTTGTCTGTAGGGCATGTAGCGCCGTCTTGTTGGAACCAAAGGTCGTCCACATCCACATCCTCCAATTCAGGCACGAAAAAGTCATTAATCATGGACGCAGCGATGCGTCTCGTGAACCGAACCATTATTTTGGTAATAAATTTGCACGATTTGCATACGTTGTTCAGGAGTAAGTATATTCATTATGAAATGGCAAACCAAATTGGGCATAAATCAAGTGACAGCTGTCAAAAAGACCAACTCCGAAAAAAGTATTGCCAGATTGAAAACCACACGTCTATAAAATACCCTTTATAATGTGTTTGATTCTTGTCTTAAAAGCGTTTCTAAGTAATCCTCTAAATTATGTAATTTTGAATCACCATCGTTCCAATGTAATCCGTGATGATTATTACATAACCAATTATTTGTAATTTTTTCATTTTATGTTAATCTATCAAATTCAAATTGTGGTCGAATTACAAAGCATTTAAAACCGGATATACTTATTTAAACCGGATATACTTATTTCTTTTGGCACAAAGGTATTTTTATTAATTTAAAAACCTTATACATCTACAACTATTATTTTATGATTACTCCAGTTTTTACTCTCTCAATCCTTTAATGTGTGAGTTACTTAAAATCGTTTGCTCTTTTATATGATTGAGACTCCCATTTTTTTCTTTTATTTTTTTAATATTCAAATCACACAAAACCTCCTAAACAAAGGAATGATTGCAACAATGTAATTGCAAAAGAAAAATTTTTTTAAATGCATATATCTGAACAATAATCAGAATTAATAAATATGCATATACTTGAACAATTAAAACGAGATTAGAATTAATAAATATGGATATACTTGAACAAATGAATATAGTACTTGAACAAATAAATATGCATATTCTTGAACAATTAAAACGAGATTAGAATTAATAAAAATGCACATTTTTTGTCATATTACTCACCTTTCACTCAACTTAAGCAACTATAAAAGCAATGTAAAAGTGAAGTGAATTATCTCAGTAAGATGAGATCTGTGCATTAGGGTGGGGCGATTTGAACATCTTAATGGGCGCTTCGCGTTTCTGATTCTTGGGATTGTACTGGGCAAATGAAAAGGAAAATTAAAAATAAATTATAAGTGTGAAGAAATTAAAAGAAATTATCATTGAAAGAAAGAATTATTAAATGAAAAGGAAAATTAAACATAAATAAGTGTGAAGAAATTAAAAGAAATTATCATTGACAAAACGAATTATTAAATGAAAAGGAAAATTAAAAATAAATTATAAGTGTGAAGAAATTAAAAGAAATTATCATTGAAAGAAAGAATTATTAAATGAAAAGGAAAATTAAACATAAATAAGTGTGAAGAAATTAAAAAAAATTATCGTTGAAAACAAAAAAAAAGAATTTGTAAATAAAAAATAAAATTAAAAATAAATGATAAATGTGAAGAAATATTAAGAAATTATTATTAAAAAGAAAAAAAAACAGAAATTGGAAAAAAGTTGTTAAAAAAAGAATAGTGAAATTGTAATTTTCGAAAGAAAAAATTCATACGAAGCAAACAGCATCAACGGCATCAGTGGAAAAAAAGTCATGGTTGAGTGGCAGATTGTAAGATTACATATTGATTGCTATTTTATATTTATTCGCGAAACAAAACGTTCCTTAGTCCATCCTATTCCTTTCCTTTTTTTGTGAAAAAGTTCCGAAAAAATATTGTTAAAAGAGAGTATGCCAGTTGACAGTATCGAAGAGATTACGGACAGACTAAGTAGAACCCTCACAATGAGCCAACCACAGAGGCCTAGTTCCAGCGGACTCTCTCAAGCTCAAAAGGAGGAAGTTAGAACTATAGTGTTGGATTACTTCAAACAGGACACCCCTGATGAAGGAGGGGATCAACCTATAGGAGCAATTCGTATCGAAGAATTGGACAAAATTCCCGATATTGTTAGATCACTAAGAGAATTTTCGGGAATTGCGGGCGAATTCGGTTCATGGCGGAAATCGGTAGAAAGGGTACTGGAGCTTTTCGAAAGCATTAAAGGTACTGGAAGATATTTTGCCATTCTCCATACAATACGGACAAAAATTACTGGGGAAGCAGACACTGCTCTTGATTCATACAGAACACTTCTAGACTGGGTCAAGATAAGAAAGTGTCTAATGATGCATTACTCCGATAGGAGAGATATTGGTACACTTGAATATCAGATGACAACCATGTGTCAAGGACACAAAACCATAACAGAATTCTATCAAGCGGTGTACCAACACCTATCACTAATATTGGACAAGATAACTTGTCTTGAACTGGACACAGGTAGCCTTTCTTCAATGACAAACGCTTATAGAGAAAAAGCACTTGATACCTTCGTGCGTGGGCTGAAAGGCGATTTGCCAAGACTATTAAGCGTCAAGGAACCCACATCTTTGCCACAGGCATTACACATCTGTTTAAAATTGGACAATATGACTTATCGTATGCATCATGCTCACGGGCAGATACCTAAGCCAAACGCGCAGGGATACAAACCAAATCCTGAGGTATTCACCAGAAATATTTTTTATCCTGAACTCGCTCATGGGGGAGCTCCAACCAGACCACAATTGCCACCACGATTCATACCAGGGCCAAGGAATGGGCCGAATATCCAGTATCAACCCCATCAACAAAATTACCAGTTCACTAACATGAATCAAAGACCTCAAGGATATCCGCGAAATTATCAACAATATCCTACAAATCCGGAACAGATGGAAATTGATCGGTCCATCCAATCTAGGCAGATAAATTATGCCAACAGACCGCCGGTCAATAATGGTTATAAGAGGCCTTATGAAGGTACGTTCCAAGGACCAATCAACAAGGCTCAACGAAACTTTCATTTAAGAACAGAGGGTAATTGCAACAGAGGAGGCAGCGAAGTGGATAATCCAAAAATTGACAAAGAAATTGAAGCACTCGAAGGAGCTGTATGAGGTGTACCGGATATAAATGAATACATGGATGTGGCCAATAATGAATATATTAATGAACTAACACACTATTCAGGAGAGGACGTAAAAACCTCGGACAGTCTAGTGGAAGATTTTTCTACTGAAGATCTTAATGCGGATCTTAATTTTTTTGGTTAAACAGTTCCTCATTACCATACTTTGAGATAAGAACGGGGAACGGAAAAATACTGAAATTCCTTCTGGACACTGGTAGCAATAAGAATTATATAAAGTCTGATCTGGCAAATAATCCTCAAAAAAATTGCGACTACTTCTGCGCTAAAACAATATCTGGCAATGTTCAAATTACACACCACACCTTACTAACGATATTTGGTGATTCTATTGAACCTATTAAATTTTTCCTTCTACCTGGATTGCGGACTTTTGATGCAATACTAGGTAATGATACCTTGAAGGAACTTTCCGCAATCATTCACACAGCTGATAATTACTTTACAATAACGAATGATATGAAAATACCAATTTACCAATATATGTCGCAGGACGTGAACAATCTGGAAATACGAGTTGAACACCTTTCTGAGAACCAAACATCAACTATGATGAAAATCATGGAATCTCACAAGAACTTTTTTGCAGATCCTGATGAAAAACTAACTTACACAACGAGAGTACAGGGTGAAATTCGTACAACCACGGACGAGCCTACTTACACAAGAAACTATCCTTACCCAATGGCTCTGAAAAATGTTGTCGAGGAAGAAATAAGCAAATATAAGCGGGATCATAAGACCATCTCATTAACCCATATGGGTCGTGCCGAAAAAAGAGGATGCATCCTGGAAAGAGGAAGTACAGAGTCGTAGTGGATTTTAGAAAATTGAATGCGGTTACTGTAGCAGACAAATATCCAATACCAGAAGTTGGGGAAGTTTTATCTCAACTGGGCGGCAACAAATTCTTTACGGTAATTGATCTGAAAAGTGGTTTTCATCAAATACCGCTCAGGCAAGAAGACATCGAGAAAACGACATTCTCAGTGAACAATGGGAAGTACGAGTTCACAAGGCTTCCGTTTGGATTAAAAAATGCCCCATCAATATTCCAGAGAGCATTGGATGACATTCTAAGAAACTTCATCGGAAGGACTTGTTATGTCTATATCGATGACATAATTATATTCAGTAAAGACGAAGAATCACATTTTAAGCATTTGAAGGAAATCTTTTGTACGTTGGCAGAGGCAAATATGAGAGTGCAGTTAGATAAATGCGTCTTCTTTAAAAGAGAAGTTGAATTTTTTGGTTTCAAAGTATCTGAGAGTGGCATAAGTACAATAAAGGACAGAGTGGATGCCATGGTAAGAATTCCTTACCCTAAAACTTTGAGGCAATTAAGATCTTTTTTGGGGCTTTGCAATTACTATAGAAGATTCATAAAGGGTTATGCCGATATAGCTAAACCCCTAACTGCTATGCTGAGGGGCCCAAATGGTTCAATTCCCAGGTCCGAGTCCAGCAAAGTGAAAATAGTACTCGGTTGAAAGGAAATGAAGGCAATGGATTCTTTAAAGGAGGCTTTATTATCTCGAGAAGTTATGCTTTTTTACCCAAACTACGAGAAAGAATTTCATCTAACGACCGATGCCTCCAACGTAGCCCTCGGAGCCGTGCTTAGCCAGGACGATAGGCCAATAGTATTTATTTCCAGAGTATTGTCGGAAACGGAGGAAAACTATGCTACAAATGAGAGAGAGATGCTAGCTTTAGTATTGGCCCTTCATATCTTCAGAAACTACCTATATGGAACTGCTAGAATTATAATTTACACTGACCACCAGCCCCTAACATATGCACTGAGTAACAAAAATAGTAATGTCAAGATGAAAAGGTGGAAGGCGATTCTCGAGGAATATAACTATGAAATTAGGTACAAACCAGGGAAATCTAACGTGGTAGCAGATGCTCTCTCTAGAACACCAATGACCAACGTGAACTCTTTAACTGGAACCGTTCATAGCCATGAAAGTTCTGCGGAAAATTTGGTACCCAGCCTGGAGGGTCCTATAAATGCATTAAAAAATCAGATATCCCTTTGTGTGGACGAAGTGCCGTCATATCAATTCCAAATTATATTCCCTGGGTATCAATTGTAGAAAGGGAGTATGATCAGAATAACCTACTAGCCTTATTGAAAAGATACTTGAACCCCTCTGTGAATAATGGTATAAAGGCACCAGAATTTGTAAAGGGTAAAATCCAGGAAATCTATCCTCTGCACTTGTTGAATTATAAGGTTCGCTTCACACAAAAATTCGTGGAGGACGTGACCTCAGAAAATGACCAGGAAAATGTCATTATTGATACTCACAACAGGGCCCACAGAAATGCAGCGGAAAATAAATTACAGATTTTGGAGAAGTGTTATTTCCCAGGCATGTTTGCCAAGATAAAGAGAATAGTGAAACTTTGCTCAACATGTAAGAAGAACAAATACGATAGGCACCCCAATGATCCGAAGTTAGGGGAAACGCCTATACCTTCATATCCCGGCCAGGTAGTGCATATTGACATATTTTCAACAGACAAAAAATTGGTAATGACAGCCTTGGATAAATTCACCAAGTACGCACAAGTTAAATTGTTAACGGCAAAATCTATTGATGATGTGAGAAGACCCCTAAGAGAACTCCTATTCTTCTTTGGCGTACCAAAAACTATCGTCATCGATAATGAGAAGTCTCTGAATTCCGCCACTATTCTGTTTATGATGAGGGATGCATTGAACATCGAAGTGTTCACTACTCCTCCTTACAGAAGCGAAGCAAACGGTCAAGTCGAAAGATTTCATTCAACCCTTGCTGAATTGTTAAGATGTTTAAAGGACGAAGGGGTATGCAGAAATTTCGAAGAACTCCTTGAAAAAGCAGTGAACGAGTATAATCATTCGATACACTCGACTGTTGAGAGGAAACCTGTTGATTTGTTTTTTGGGAGAACTGTATATTTTTCTCCAGGTAGCTATGACAGAACTAGACAGTCGAATATGGAGAAAATCCAACAAAAACAGAAACGTAGTTTAGAATATCATAACAAACGGAAACAAAACGACCCACAATACATTCCAGGCCAGACAGTCTTCGTTAAAATCAATAAGAGATTAGGGACAAAGTTACCAGAGCGATTTAAAGAAGAAATAGTAAAAGAAAACAGGAATTCTACAATAGTCACCGAAAGCGGAAGAATTGTACACAAGAGACATATTAGAAATTAATTCACAACTCCTATTTTACAGATTATTAATCTTGACGGCATTATGTGCTGGCGAAATACAAATATTGGATTACTCGAATTCAAAATTATTGGCAATGCATTCCGGATTGGCTAAAGTCCAGACCGGAACTTTCAAGATAGTTCATACGATTGATTTACGGAGCTACGATAACCTGATCCATGAAATGGAAGATAATATTGTTTGGAATATCACCTTAAACCATCCCCTGATCCCTTACCTTAAATACACAATATCCCAAATTAAATCCTACATATCACGATTAAAACCAAATGTAAAGTCTAAACGATCACTGGATTTCCTCGGTAGTGCATGGAAATGGATTGCTGGAAGTCCAGACCGTCAGGACTTTGAGATAATTCAGAAAAAGATAGATGACGTTTTGGAAAATAATAGCAATCAAATTGTGATAAATCGTCTGTCACTAGAGAAAATAAGTAAACTCACGAACACCACAAACGAAATAATAAAAATCTTAAAAACAAAACAAAATCTTCATGATGCAAGAATATTAGAATGGAAATATAAACTTGAACTTCTAAAAGAAGATGTTTCGAATATTGAATCTGCTATTCATTTGGCAAAAGTAAATATAGTTAATTCATTTATCCTTTCATCTTTCGAAGTCGAAATCCTAAATGACATATTTAGTAAAAGTAATATTCCATTTTCTAGTACTGATGAACTACTGCACTTTGCAGAAGTAAAAATTGCTCTCGAAGGTTACAATATACTTTACATATTAAGTGTTCCGACAACAGATACTGAAAATTGTATTAGATTACTAATTAAGGCTATCAAAAGGGAAAATATTGTAACTAGGCTAGATTATGAATACGTCCTAGACTGTAAGAATAAGAAAATAATATTTGGATTAAAAAAGAAATGTAAAACATACAATAGTTTATCAATATGTAGTCCTGAAACTTATGACGATATCACAGATTCCCCGTGCATCCCGAAACTTTTGGCGAGTCAGACATCAAAGTGCACCACCACCAATAACGAACACATTTTTACAACAGAAGAAATTGAGGATGGCATATTATTTTTAAACCAATTCAGTGGACAAATTGATGTTGACAACTCAACCATGTGGCTCAATGGATCGTATGTAATTCGCCACTATAATTCTACGGTCCGAGTAAACAACAGGACATACCTATCCAGACAAATCACTACAACAAAACCTCTTCCTGCCTTAATTCAACCCATGAGCTCCAACGCTGAAGAAAAAACATTATCTCTGGAACTAATCAATGACATCAATATCAAAAATTCTTTGGCAATCCGTAAACTTAAATCGATAAACCAAATAAGTCTATCATTGAACTTGGGAATGGTATCGACTTTCCTGCTAATTGGGGTTTTCGTTCTTGCAAAATACTGGAAGAAATGGAGAAACATCAGACCTAAACCAGATGAAAATGTTATCGAAGAGCCTCAACAAGATAATCAACCTACAAATGATTTTACCAGGATATCGAGTTGCTAATCCAACATGCAACCTTTTTTAAAAATTAAATTAAATTAATATTTTGTTAATTGGCGCCCGAGCAGGGACCTCTTTTGTATCCTTGCACACATTTGCCTGAGATGATAGGCAAGTAAGGACGAAGAGGTTTAACCCAGAAAAAGGTCCAACAATTCCGGCTCACCGTTTAGAGTGAGAAAAGGACGCGCCCTAGTAGTCAACGCAAACGGGAGGTGATCACGGGATCATCAGCAGTCTCACTGTAGTGTTTAAGAACTTTAAAAAATAAGGAAATTGTGAAGTAAATGCTTAAATTATAGAATCCTAAGAATATAAAATTGTGACTTTATTAAAGAAAAAATAAAAATTTAAGAAAGTGAGGAAATTTATTTAAAAGAAAGGAATTATTATTAAAAGGAAAAGAATTAAATATTATTTAGAAAAAAAGAAGATTAAAAATAAGTTATAAGTGTGAAGAAATTAAAAGAAATTATCATTGACAAAAAGAATTATTAAATGAAAAGGAAAATTTAAATAAATTATAAGTGTGAAGAAATTAAAAGAAATTATCATTGAAAGAAAGAATTATTAAATGAAAAGGAAAATTAAACATAAATAAGTGTGAAGAAATTAAAAAAAATTGTCGTTGAAAACAAAAAAAAAGAATTTGTAAATAAAAAATAAAATTAAAAATAAATGATAAATGTGAAGAAATATTAAGAAATTATTATTAAAAAGAAAAAAAACAGAAATTGGAAAAAAGTTGTTAAAAAAAGAATAGTGAAATTGTAATTTTCGAAAAAAAAATTCATACGAAGCAAACAGCATCAACGGCATCAGTGGAAAAAAAGTCATGGTGATTGTAAGGTGAGTGGCAGATTGTAAGATTACATATTGATTGCTATTTTATATTTATTCGCGAAACAAAACGTTCCTTAGTCCATCCTATTCCTAGGCAGATAAATTATGCCAACAGACCGCCGGTCAATAATGGTTATAAGAGGCCTTATGAAGGTACGCTCCAAGGACCAATCAACAAGGCTCAACGAAACTTTCATTTAAGAACAGAGGGTAATTGTAACAGAGGAGGCAGCGAAGTGGATAATCCAAAAATTGACAAAGAAATTGAAGCACTCGAAGGAGCTGTAGGAGGTGTAATGGATATAAATGAATACATGGATGTGGCCAATAATGAATATATTAATGAACTAACACACTATTCAGGAGAGGACGTAAAAACCTCGGACAGTCTAGTGGAAGATTTTTCTACTGAAGATCTTAATGCGGATCTTAATTTTTTTGGTTAAACAGTTCCTCGTTACCATACTTTAAGATAAGAACGGGGAACGGAAAAATACTGAAATTCCTTCTGGACACTGGTAGCAATAAGAATTATATTAAGTCTGATCTGGCAAATAATCTTCAAAAAATTGCGACTACTTCTGCGCTAAAACAATATCTGGCAATGTTCAAATTACACACCACACCTTACTAAGGATATTTGGTGATTCTATTGAACCTATTAAATTTTTCCTTCTACCTGGATTGCGGACTTTCGATGCAATACTAGGTAATGATACCTTGAAGGAACTTTCTGCAATCATTCACACAGCTGATAATTACTTTACAATAACGAATGGTATGAAAATACCAATTTACCAATATATGTCGCAGGACGTGAACAATCTAGAAATACGTTTCTGAGAACCAAACATCAACTATGATGAGAATCATAGAATCTCACAAGAATCTTTTTGCAGATCCTGATGAAAAATTAACTTACACAACGAGAGTACAGGGTGAAATTCGTACAACCACGGACTAGCCTACTTACACAAGAAACTATCCTTACAGAATGGCTCTGAAAAATGTTGTCGAGGAAGAAATAAGCAAATTATTAAAAGACGGGATCATAAGACCATCTCATTCTCCCTATAATTCACCCATATGGGTCGTGCCGAAAAAAGAGGATGCATCTGGAAAGAGGAAGTACAAAGTCGTAGTGGATTTTAGAAAATTGAATGCGGTTACTGTAGCAGACAAATATCCAATACCAGAAGTTGGGGAAGTTTTATCTCAACTGGGCGGCAACAAATTCTTTACGGTAATTGATCTGAAAAGTGGTTTTCATCAAATACCGCTCAGGCAAGAAGACATCGAGAAAACGGCATTCTCAGTGAACAATGGGAAGTACGAGTTCACAAGGCTTCCGTTTGGATTAAAAAATGCCCCATCAATATTCCAGAGAGCATTGGATGATATTCTAAGAAACTTCATCGGAAGGACTTGTTATGTCTATATCGATGACATAATTATATTCAGTAAAGACGAAGAATCACATTTTAAACATTTGAAGGAAATCTTTTGTACGTTGGCAGAGGCAAATATGAGAGTGCAGTTAGATAAATGCGTCTTCTTTAAAAGAGAAGTTGAATTTCTTGGTTTCAAAGTATCTGAGAGTGGCATAAGTACAATAAAGGACAGAGTGGATGCCATGGTAAGAATTCCTTACCCTAAAACTTTGAGACAATTAAGATCTTTTTTGGGGCTTTGCAATTACTATAGAAGATACATAAAGGGTTATGCCGATATAGCTAAACCCCTAACTGCTATGCTAAGGGGCCCAAATGGTTCAATTCCCAGGTCCGAGTCCAGCAAAGTAAAAATAGTACTCGGTTGTAAGGAAATGAAGGCAATGGATTCTTTAAAGGAGGCTTTATTATCTCGAGAAGCTATGCTTTTTTACCCAAACTACGAGAAAGAATTTCATCTAACGACCGATGCCTCCAACGTAGCCCTCGGAGCCGTATTTAGCCAGGACGATAGGCCAATAGCATTTATTTCCAGAGTATTGTCGGAAACGGAGGAAAACTATGCTACAAATGAGAGAGAGATGCTAGCTATAGTATGTGCCCTACATATCTTCAGAAACTACCTATATGGAACTGCTAGAATTATAATTTACACTGACCACAAGCCCCTAACATATGCACTGAGTAACAAAAATAGTAATGTCAAGATGAAAAGGTGGAAGGAGATTCTCGACGAATATAACTATGAAATTAGGTACAAACCAGGGAAATCTAACGTGGTAGCAGATGCTCTCTAGAACACCAATGACCAACGTGAACTTTTTAACTGGAACCGTTCATAGCCATGAAAGTTCTGCGGAAAATTTGGTACCCAGCCTGGAGGGTCCTATAAATGCATTCAAAAATCAGATATTCCTTTTTGTGGACGAAGTGCCGTCATATCAATTCCAAATTATATTCCCTGGGTATCATAGACATACAATTGTAGAAAGGGAGTATGATCAGAATAACCTCCTAGCCTTATTGAAAAGATACTTGAACCCCTCTGGGAATAATGGTATGAAGACACCAGAATTTGTAATGGGTAAAATCCAGGAAATCTATCCTCTGCACTTGTTGAATTATAAGGTTCGTTTCACACAAAAATTCGTGGAGGACGTGACCTCAGAAAATGACCAGGAAAATGTCATTATTGATACTCACAACAGGGCCCACAGAAATGCAGCTGAAAATAAATTACAGATTTTGGAGAAGTGTTATTTCCCAGGCATGTTTGCCAAGATAAAGAGAATAGTGAAACTTTGCTCAACATGTAAGAAGAACAAATACGATAGGCACCCCAATGATCCGAAGTTAGGGGAAACGCCTATACCTTCATATCCCGGCCAGGTAGTGCATATTGACATATTTTCAACAGACAAAAAATTGGTAATGACAGCCCTGGATAAATTCACCAAGTACGCACAAGTTAAATTGTTAACGGGAAAATCTATTGAGGATGTGAGAAGACCCCTAAAAGAACTCCTATTCTTCTTTGGCGTACCAAAAACTATCGTCATCGATAATGAGAAGTCTCTGAATTCCGCCACTATTCTGTTTATGATGAGGGATGAATTGAACATCGAAGTGTTCACTACTCCTCCTTACAGAAGCGAAGCAAACGGTCAAGTCGAAAGATTTCATTCAACCCTTGCTGAATTGTTAAGATGTTTAAAGGACGAAGGGGTATGCAGAAATTTCGAAGAACTCCTTGAAAAAGCAGTGAACGAGTATAATCATTCGATACACTCGACTGTTGAGAGGAAACCTGTTGATTTGTTTTTTGGGAGAACTGTAGATTTTTCTCCAGGTAGCTATGACAGAACTAGACAGTCGAATATGGAGAAAATCCAAGAAAAACAGAAACGTAGTTTAGAATATCATAACAAACGGAAACAAAACGACCAACAATACATTCCAGGCCAGACAGTCTTCGTTAAAATCAATAAGAGATTAGGGACAAAGTTATCAGAGCGATTTAAAGAAGAAATAGTAAAAGAAAACAGGAATTCTACAATAGTCACCGAAAGCGGAAGAATTGTACACAAGAGACATATTAGAAATTAATTCACAACTCCTATTTTACAGATTATTAATCTTGACGGCATTATGTGCTGGCGAAATACAAATATTGGATTACTCGAATTCAAAATTATTGGCAATGCATTCCGGATTGCCTAAAGTCCAGACCGGAACTTTCAAGATAGTTCCTACGATTGATGTACGGAGCTACGATAACCTGGTCCATGAAATGGAAGATAATATTGTTCGGAATATCACCTTAAACCATCCCCTGATCCCTTACCTTAAATACACAATATCCCAAATTAAATCCTACATATCACGATTAAAACCAAATGTAAAGTCTAAACGATCACTGGATTTCCTCGGTAGTGCATGGAAATGGATTGCTGGAAGTCCAGACCGTCAGGACTTTGAGATAATTCAGAAAAAGATAGATGACGTTTTGGAAAATAATAGCAATCAAATTGTGATAAATCGTCTGTCACTAGAGAAAATAAGTAAACTCACGAACACCACAAACGAAATAATAAAAATCTTAAAAACAGAACAAAATCTTCATGATGAAAGAATATTAGAATGGAAATATAAACTTGAACTTCTAAAAGAAGATGTTGCGAATATTGAATTTGCAATTCATTTGGCAAAAGTAAATATAGTTAATTCATTTATCCTTTCATCTTTCGAAGTCGAAATCCTAAATGACATATTTAGTAAAAGTAATATTCCATTTTCTAGTACTGATGAACTACTGCACTTTGCAGAAGTAAAAATTGCTCTCGAAGGTTACAATATACTTTACATATTAAGTGTTCCGACAACAGATACTGAAAATTGTATTAGATTACTAATTAAGGCTATCAAAGGGGAAAATATTGTAACTAGGCTAGATTATGAATACGTCCTAGACTGTAAGAATAAGAACAGAATATTTGGATTAAAAAAGAAATGTAAAACATGCAATAGTTTATCAATATGTAGTCCTGAAACTTATGACGATATCACAGTTTCCCCGTGCATCCCGAAACTTTTGGCGAGTCAGACATCAAAGTGCACCACCACCAATAACGAACACATTTTTACAACAGCATAAATTGAGGAACTAATCAATGACATCAATATCAAAAATTCTTTGGCAATTCGAAAACTTAATTCGATAAACCAAATAAGTCTATCATTGAACTTGGGAATGGTATCGACTTTCCTGCTAATTGGGGTTTTCGTTCTTGCAAAATACTGGAAGAAATGGAGAAACATCAGACCTAAACCAGTTGAAAATGTTATCGAAGAGCCTCAACAAGATAATCAACCTACAAATGATTTTACCAGGATATCGAGTAATGACAAGAAAAAGAGATTCCACAGCCTGCCATTCTTTTGATGTTCCATTCGAGGACGTATGGAACTTAGAGGGGGAGGAGTTAACGTATAATACATTGTATTTGTCCACACACGAGCATACAACGCAGACATTGTGTCAGCACCAACATTCCAGCGGGATCCTATTGCACTTGGGAACGGGTAAAGATATTTAGCAACGTTCCCACACTCATCACTCGGCGCGTGGACTACGTCAGCAGTTTATGTATTTAGTTAAGTTATGTTAAGATCATAATTGTTTGTAAACTTCAGTCCGGTTTTGTTCATAAATAAAGTAAGACGTGTTGCTAATCCAACACGCAACCTTTTTTAAAAATTAAATTAAATTAATATTTTGTTAATTGGCGCCCGAGCAGGGACCTCTTTTGTATCCTTGCACACATTTGCCTGAGATGATAGGCAAGTAAGGATGAAGAGGTTTAACCCAGAAAAAGGTCCAACAATTCCGGCTCACCGTTTAGAGTGAGAAAAGGACGCGCCCTAGTAGTCAACGCAAACGGGAGGTGATCACGGGATCATCAGCAGTCTCACTGTAGTGTTTAAGAACTTTAAAAAATAAGGAAATTGTGAAGTAAATGCTTAAATTGTTGGTGAAAATAAATTATAGAATCCTAAGAATATAAAATTGTGACTTTATTAAAGAAAAAATAATAATCTAAGAAAGTGAGGAAATTTATTTAAAAGAAAGAAATTATTATTAAAAGGGAAAGAATTTAATATTATTTAGAAAAAAAAGAAGATTAAAAATAAGTTATAAGTGTGAAGAAATTAAAAGAAATTATCATTGACAAAAAGAATTATTAAATGAAAAGGAAAATTAAAAATAAATTATAAGTCTGCAGAAATTAAAAGAAATTATCATTGAAAGAAAGAATTATTAAATGAAAAGGAAAATTAAACATAAATAAGTGTGAAGAAATTAAAAGAAATTATCATTGAAAAAAAAGAATTAGTAAATAAAAAATAAAATTAAAAATAAATGATATATGTGAAGAAATATTAAGAAATTATTATTAAAAAGAAAAAAAACAGAAATTGGAAAAAGGTTGTTAAAAAAAGAATAGTGAAATTGTAATTTTCGAAAGAAAAAATTCATACGAAGCAAACAGCATCAACGGCATAAGTGGAAAAAAGTCATGGTGATTGTAAGATGAGCGGCAGATTGTAAGATTACATATTGATTGCTATTTTATATTTATTCGCGAAACAAAATGTTCCTTAGTCCATCCTATTCCTTTCCTTTTTTTGTGAAAAAGTTCCGAAAAAATATTGTTAAAAGAGAGTATGCCAGTTGACAGTATCGAAGAGATTACGGATAGACTAAGTAGAACCCTCACAATGAGCCAACCACAGAGGCCTAGCATTAGTTCCAGTGGACTCTCTCAAGCTCAAAAGGAGGAAGTTAGAACTATAGTGTTGGATTACTTCAAACAGGACACCCCTGATGAAGGAGGGGATCAACCTATAGGAGCAATTCGTATCGAAGAATTGGACAAAATTCCCGATATTGTTAGATCACTAAGAGTATTTTCGGGAATTGCGGGCGAATTCGGTTCATGGCGGAAATCGGTAGAAAGGGTACTGGAGCTTTTCGAAAGCATTAAAGGTACTGGAAGATATTTTGCCATTCTCCATACAATATGGACAAAAATTACTGGGGAAGCAGACACTGCTCTTGATTCATACAGAACACCTCTAGACTGGGTCAAGATAAGAAAGTGTCTAATGATGCATTACTCCGATAGGAGAGATATTGGTACACTTGAATATCAGATGACAACCATGTGTCAAGGACACCAAACCATAACAGAATTCTATCAAGCGGTGTAGCAACACCTATCACTAATATTGGACAAGATAACTTGTCTTGAACTGGACACAGGTAGCCTTTCTTCAATGACAAACGCTTATAGAGAAAAGCAACTTGATACCTTCGTGCGTGGCTGAAAGGCGATTTGCCAAGACTATTAAGCGTCAAGGAACCCACATCTTTGCCACAGGCATTACACATCTGTTTAAAATTGGACAATATGACTTATCGGATGCATCATGCTCACGGGCAGATACCTAAGCCAAACGCGCAGCAATACAAACCAAAAAATCCTCAGGTATTCACCAGAAATATTTTTTATCCTGAACTCGCTCATGGGGGAGCTCCAACCAGACCACAATTGCCAACACGATTCATACCAAGGCCAAGGAATGGGCCGAATATTCAGTATCAACCCCGTCAACAAAATTACCAGTTCACTAACATGAATCAAAGACCTCAAGGATATCCGCGAAATTATCAACAATATCCTACAAATCCGGAACCGATGGAAATTGATCGATCCATCCAATCTAGGCAGATAAATTATTCCAACAGACCGCCGGTCAATAATGGTTATAAGAGGCCTTATGAAGGTACGTTCCAAGGACCAATCAACAAGGCTCAACGAAACTTTCATTTAAGAACAGAGGGTAATTGCAACAGAGGAGGCAGCGAAGTGGATAATCCAAAAATTGACAAAGAAATTGAAGCACTCGAAGGAGCTGTAGGAGGTGTACCGGATATAAATGAATACATGGATGTGGCCAATAATGAATATATTAATGAACTAACACACTATTCAGGAGAGGACGTAAAAACCTCGGACAGTCTAGTGGAAGATTTTTCTACTGAAGATCTTAATGCGGATCTTAATTTTTTTGGTTAAACAGTTCCTCGTTACCATACTTTAAGATAAGAACGGGGAACGGAAAAATACTGAAATTCCTTCTGGACACTGGTAGCAATAAGAATTATATTAAGTGTGATCTGGCAAATAATCCTCAAAAAATTGCGACTACTTCTGCGCTAAAACAATATCTGGCAATGTTCAAACTACACACCACACCTTACTAAGGATATTTGGTGATTCTATTGAACCTATTAAATTTTTCCTTCTACCTGGATTGCGGACTTTTGATGCAATACTAGGTAATGATACCTTGAAGGAACTTTCTGCAGTCATTCACACAGCTGATAATTACTTTACAATAACGAATGGTATGAAAATACCAATTTACCAATATATGTCGCAGGACGTGAACAATCTGGAAATACGTTTCTGAGAACCAAACATCAACTATGATGAGAATCATAGAATCTCACAAGAATCTTTTTGCAGATCCTGATGAAAAATTAACTTACACAACGAGAGTACAGGGTGAAATTCGTACAACCACGGACGAGCCTACTTACACAAGAAACTATCCTTACCCAATGGCTCTGAAAAATGTTGTCGAGGAAGAAATAAGCAAAATATTAAAAGACGGGATCATAAGACCATCTCATTCTCCCTATAATTCCTCCCCATATGGGTCGTGCCGAAAAAAGAGGATGCATCTGGAAAGAGGAAGTACAGAGTCGTAGTGGATTTTAGAAAATTGAATGCGGTTACTGTAGCAGACAAATATCCAATACCAGAAGTTGGGGAAGTTTTATCTCAACTGGGCGGCAACAAATTCTTTACGGTAATTGATCTGAAAAGTGGTTTTCATCAAATACCGCTCAGGCAAGAAGACATCGAGAAAACGGCATTCTCAGTGAACAATGGGAAGTACGAGTTCACAAGGCTTCGGTTTGGATTAAAAAATGCCCCATCAATATTCCAGAGAGCATTGGATGATATTCTAAGAAACTTCATCGGAAGGACTTGTTATGTCTATATCGATGACATAATTATATTCAGTAAAGACGAAGAATCACATTTTAAACATTTGAAGGAAATCTTTTGTACGTTGGCAGAGGCAAATATGAGAGTGCAGTTAGATAAATGCGTCTTCTTTAAAAGAGAAGTTGAATTTCTTGGTTTCAAAGTATCTGAGAGTGGCATAAGTACAATAAAGGACAGAGTGGATGCCATGGTAAGAATTCCTTACCCTAAAACTTTGAGGCAATTAAGATCTTTTTTGGGGCTTTGCAATTACTATAGAAGATTCATAAAGGGTTATGCCGATATAGCTAAACCCCTAACTGCTATGCTGAGGGGCCCAAATGGTTCAATTCCCAGGTCCGAGTCCAGCAAAGTAAAAATAGTACTCGGTTGTAAGGAAATGAAGGCAATGGATTCTTTAAAGGAGGCTTTATTATCTCGAGAAGTTATGCTTTTTTACCCAAACTACGAGAAAGAATTTCATCTAACGACCGATGCCTCCAACGTAGCCCTCGGAGCCGTGTTTAGCCAGGACGATAGGCCAATAGCATTTATTTCCAGAGTATTGTCGGAAACGGAGGAAAACTATGCTACAAATGAGAGAGAGATGCTAGCTATAGTATGGGCCCTACATATCTTCAGAAACTACCTATATGGAACTGCTAGAATTATAATTTACACTGACCACCAGCCCCTAACATATGCACTGAGTAACAAAAATAGTAATGTCAAGATGAAAAGGTGGAAGGCGATTCTCGAGGAATATAACTATGAAATTAGGTACAAACCAGGGAAATCTAACGTGGTAGCAGATGCTCTCTCTAGAACACCAATGACCAACGTGAACTCCTTAGCTGGAACCGTTCATAGCCATGAAAGTTCTGCGGAAAATTTGGTACCCAGCGTGGAGGGTCCTATAAATGCATCCAAAAATCAGATATTCCTTTGTGTGGACGAAGTGCGTTCATATCAATTCCAAATTATATTCCCTGGGTATCATAGACATACAATTGTAGAAAGGGAGTATGATCAGAATAACCTCCTGGCCTTATTGAAAAGATACTTGAACCCCTCTGTGAATAATGGTATAAAGGCACCAGAATTTGTAATGGGTAAAATCCAGGAAATCTATCCTCTGCACTTGTTGAATTATAAGGTTCGCTTGACACAAAAATTCGTGGAGGACATGACCTCAGAAAATGACCAGGAAAATGTCATTATTGATACTCACAACAGGGCCCACAGAAATGCAGCGGAAAATAAATTACAGATTTTGGAGAAGTGTTATTTCCCAGGCATGTTTGCCAAGATAAAGAGAATAGTGAAACTTTGATCAACATGTAAGAAGAACAAATATGATAGGCACCCCAATGATCCGAAGTTAGGGGAAACGCCTATACCTTCATATCCCGGCCAGGTAGTGCATATTGACATATTTTCAACAGACAAAAAATTGGTAATGACAGCCTTGGATAAATTCACCAAGTACGCACAAGTTAAATTGTTAACGGGAAAATCTATTGAGGATGTGAGAAGACCCCTAAGAGAACTCCTATTCTTCTTTGGCGTGCCAAAAACTATCGTCATCGATAATGAGAAGTCTCTGAATTCCGCCACTATTCTGTTTATGATGAGGGATGAATTGAACATCGAAGTGTTCACTACTCCTCCTTACAGAAGCGAAGCAAACGGTCAAGTCGAAAGATTTCATTCAACCCTTGCTGAATTGTTAAGGTGTTTAAAGGACGAAGGGGTATGCAGAAATTTCGAAGAACTCCTTGAAAAAGCAGTGAACGAGTATAATCATTCGATACACTCGACTGTTGAGAGGAAACCTGTTGATTTGTTTTTTGGGAGAACTGTAGATTTTTCTCCAGGTAGCTATGACAGAACTAGACAGTCGAATATGGAGAAAATCCAAGAAAAACAGAAACGTAGTTTAGAATATCATAACAAACGGAAACAAAACGACCAACAATACATTCCAGTCCAGACAGTCTTCGTTAAAATCAATAAGAGATTAGGGACAAAGTTATCAGAGCGATTTAAAGAAGAAAAAGTAAAAGAAAACAGGAATTCTACAATAGTCACCGAAAGCGGAAGAATTGTACACAAGAGACATATTAGAAATTAATTCACAACTCCTATTTTACAGATTATTAATCTTGACGGCATTATGTGCTGGCGAAATACAAATATTGGATTACTCGAATTCAAAATTATTGGCAATGCATTCCGGATTGGCTAAAGTCCAGACCGGAACTTTCAAGATAGTTCATACGATTGATTTACGGAGCTACGATAACCTGATCCATGAAATGGAAGATAATATTGTTTGGAATATCACCTTAAACCATCCCCTGATCCCTTACCTTAAATACACAATATCCCAAATTAAATCCTACATATCACGATTAAAACCAAATGTAAAGTCTAAACGATCACTGGATTTCCTCGGTAGTGCATGGAAATGGATTGCTGGAAGTCCAGACCGTCAGGACTTTGAGATAATTCAGAAAAAGATAGATGACGTTTTGGAAAATAATAGCAATCAAATTGTGATAAATCGTCTGTCACTAGAGAAAATAAGTAAACTCACGAACACCACAAACGAAACAATAAAAATCTTAAAAACAGAACAAAATCTTCATGATGAAAGAATATTAGAATGGAAATATAAACTTGAACTTCTGAACGAAGATGTTGCGAATATTGAATTTGCAATTCATTTGGCAAAAGTAAATATAGTTAATTCATTTATCCTTTCATCTTTCGAAGTCGAAATCCTAAATGACATATTTAGTAAAAGTAATATTCCATTTTCTAGTACTGATGAACTACTGCACTTTGCAGAAGTAAAAATTGCTCTCGAAGGTTACAATATACTTTACATATTAAGTGTTCCGACAACAGATACTGAAAATTGTATTAGATTACTAATTAAGGCTATCAAAAGGGAAAATATTGTAACTAGGCTAGATTATGAATACGTCCTAGACTGTAAGAATAAGAAAAGAATATTTGGATTAAAAAAGAAATGTAAAACATACAATAGTTTATCAATATGTAGTCCTGAAACTTATGACGATATCACAGATTCCCCGTGCATCCCGAAACTTTTGGCGAGTCAGACATCAAAGTGCACCACCACCAATAACGAACACATTTTTACAACAGAAGAAATTGAGGATGGCATATTATTTTTGAACCAATTCAGTGGACAAATTGATGTTGACAACTCAACCATGTGGCTCAATGGATCGTATGTAATTCACCACTATAATTCTACGGTCCGAGTAAACAACAGGACATACTTATCCAGACAAATCACTACAACAAAACCTCTTCCTGCCTTAATTCAACCCATCTCTGGAACTAATCAATGACATCAATATCAAAAACTCTTTGGCAATCCGTAAACTTAAATCGATAAACCAAATAAGTCTATCATTGAACTTGGGAATGGTATCGACTTTCCTGCTAATTGGGGTTTTCGTTCTTGCAAAATACTGGAAGAAATGGAGAAACATCAGACCTAAACCAGATGAAAATGTTATCGAAGAGCCTCAACAAGATAATCAACCTACAAATGATTTTACCAGGATATCGAGTAATGACAAGAAAAAGAGATTCCACAGCCAGCCATTCTTTTGATGTTCCATTCGAGGACGTATGGAACTTAGAGGGGGAGGAGTTAACGTATAATACATTGTATTTGTCCACACACGAGCATACAACGCAGACATTGTGTCAGCACCAACATTCCAGCGGGATCCTATTGCACTTGGGAACGGGTAAAGGTATTTAGCAACGTTCCCACACTCATCACTCGGCGCGTGGACTACGTCAGCAGTTTATGTCTTTAGTTAAGTTATGTTAAGATCATTATTGTTTGTAAACTTCAGTCCGGTTTTGTTCATAAATAAAGTAAGACGTGTTGCTAATCCAACACGCAACCTTTTTTAAAAATTAAATTAAATTAATATTTTGTTAATTGGCGCCCGAGCAGGGACCTCTTTTGTATCCTTGCACACATTTGCCTGAGACGATAGGCAAGTAAGCACGAAGAGGTTTAACCCAGAAAAAGGTCCAACAATTCCGGCTCACCGTTTAGAGTGAGAAAAGGACGCGCCCTAGTAGTCAACGCAAACGCAAAAGTAAATGCTTAAATTGTTTGTGAAAATAAATTATAGAATCCTAAGAATATAAAATTGTGACTTTATTAAAGAAAAAATAATAATCTAAGAAAGTGAGGAAATTTATTTAAAAGAAAGAAATTATTATTAAAAGGAAAACAATTAAATATTATTTAGAAAAAAAGAAGATTAAAAATAAGTTATAAGTGTGAAGAAATTAAAAGAAATTTTCATTGACAAAAAGAATTATTAAATGAAAAGTAAAATTAAAAATAAAATATAAGTGTGAAGAAATTAAAAGAAATTATCATTGAAAGAAAGAATTATTAAATGAAAAGGAAAATTAAACATAAATAAGTGTGAAGAAATTAAAAGAAATTATCATTGAAAAAAAAAAAATTAGTAAGTAAAAAATGAAATTAAATATAAATGATAAATGTGAAGAAATATTAAGAAATTATTATTAAAAAGAAAAAAACAGAAATTGGAAAAAAGTTGTTAAAAAAAGAATAGTGAAATTGTAATTTTCGAAAGAAAAAATTCATACGAAGCAAACAGCATCAACGGCATCAGTGGAAAAAAAGTCATGGTGATTGTAAGGTGAGTGGCAGATTGTAAGATTACATATTGATTGCTATTTTATATTTATTCGCGAAACAAAACGTTCCTTAGTCCATCCTATTCCTTTCCTTTTTTTGTGAAAAAGTTCCGAAAAAATATTGTTAAAAGAGAGTATGCCAGTTGACAGTATCGAAGAGATTACGGATAGACTAAGTAGAACCCTCACAATGAGCCAACCACAGAGGCCTAGTTCCAGTGGACTCTCTCAAGCTCAAAAGGAGGAAGTTAGAACTATAGTGTTGGATTACTTCAAACAGGACACCCCTGATGAAGGAGGGGATCAACCTATAGGAGCAATTCGTATCGAAGAATTGGACAAAATTCACGATATTGTTAGATCACTAAGAGAGTTTTCGGGAATTGCGGGCGAATTCGGTTCATGGCGGAAATCGGTAGAAAGGGTACTGGAGCTTTTCGAAAGCATTAAAGGTACTGGAAGATATTTTGCCATTCTCCATACAATACGGACAAAAATTACTGGGGAAGCAGACACTGCTCTTGATTCATACAGAACACCTCTAGACTGGGTCAAGATAAGAAAGTGTCTAATGATGCATTACTTGATCTGGTACACTTGAATATCAGATGACAACCATGTGTCAAGGACACAAAACCATAACAGAATTCTATCAAGCGGTGTACCAACACCTATCACTAATATTGGCCAAGATAACTTGTCTTGAACTGGAACAGGTAGCCTTTCTTCAATGACAAACGCTTATAGAGAAAAAGCATATGATACCTTCGTGCGTGGGCTGAAAGGCGATTTGCCAAGACTATTAAGCATCAAGGAACCCACATCTTTGCCACAGGCATTACACATCTGTTTAAAATTGGACAATATGACTTATCGGATGCATCATGCTCACGGGCAGATACCTAAGCCAAACGCGCAGGGATACAAACCAAATCCTCAGGTATTCACCAGAAATATTTTTTATCCTGAACTCGCTCATGGGGGAGCTCCAACCAGACCACAATTGCCACCACGATTCATACCAAGGCCAAGGAATGGGCCGAATATTCAGTATCAACCCCGTCAACAAAATTACCAGTTCACTAACATGAATCAAAGACCTCAAGGATATCCGCGAAATTATCAACAATATCCTACAAATCCGGAACCGATGGAAATTGATCGATCCATCCAATCTAGGCAAATAAATTATGCCAACAGACCGCCGGTCAATAATGGTTATAAGAGGCCTTATGAAGGTACGTTCCAAGGACCAATCAACAAGGCTCAACGAAACTTTCATTTAAGAACAGAGGGTAATTGCAACAGAGGAGGCAGCGAAGTGGATAATCTAAAAATTGACAAAGAAATTGAAGCACTCGAAGGAGCTGTAGGATGTGTACCGGATATAAATGAATACATGGATGTGGCCAATAATGAATATATTACTGAACTAACACACTATTCAGGAGAGGACGTAAAAACCTCGGACAGTCTAGTGGAAGATTTTTCTACTGAAGATCTTAATGCGGATCTTAATTTTTTTGGTTAAACAGTTCCTCGTTACCATACTTTAAGATAAGAACGGGGAACGGAAAAATACTGAAATTCCTTCTGGACACTGGTAGCAATAAGAATTATATTAAGTCTGATCTGGCAAATCCTCAAAAAAATTGCGACTACTTCTGCGCTAAAACAATATCTGGCAATGTTCAAATTACACACCACACCTTACTAAGGATATTTGGTGATTCTAATGAACCTATTAAATTTTTCCTTCTACCTGGATTGCGGACTTTTGATGCAATACTAGGTAATGATACCTTGAAGGAACTTTCCGCAATCATTCACACAGCTGATAATTACTTTACAATAACGAATGGTATGAAAATACCAATTTACCAATATATGTCGCAGGACGTGAACAATCTGGAAATACGAGTTGAACACCTTTCTGAGAACCAAACATCAACTATGATGAAAATCATAGAATCTCACAAGAATCTTTTTGCAGATCCTGATGAAAAATTAACTTACACAACGAGAGTACAGGGTGAAATTCGTACAACCACGGACGAGCCTACTTACACAAGAAACTATCCTTACCCAATGTCTCTGAAAAATGTTGTCGAGGAAGAAATAAGCAAATTATTAAAAGACGGGATCATAAGACCATCTCATTCTCCCTATAATTCACCCATATGGGTCGTGCCGAAAAAAGAGGATGCATCTGGAAAGAGGAAGTACAGAGTCGTAGTGGATTTTAGAAATTGAATGCGGTTACTGTAGCAGACAAATATCCAATACCAGAAGTTGGGGAAGTTTTATCTCAACTGGGCGGCAACAAATTCTTTACGGTAATTGATCTGAAAAGTGGTTTTCATCAAATACCGCTCAGGCAAGAAGACATCGAGAAAACGGCATTCTCAGTGTACAATGGGAAGTACCAGTTCACAAGGCTTCCGTTTGGATTAAAAAATGCCCCATCAATATTCCAGAGAGCATTGGATGATATTCTAAGAAACTTCATCGGAAGGACTTGTTATGTCTATATCGATGACATAATTATATTCAGTAAAGACGAAGAATCACGTTTTAAACATTTGAAGGAAATCTTTTGTAAGTTGGCAGAGGCAAATATGTGAGTGCAGTTAGATAAATGCGTCTTCTTTAAAAGAGAAGTTGAATTTCTTGGTTTCAAAGTATCTGAGAGTGGCATAAGTACAATAAAGGACAGAGTGGATGCCATGGTAAGAATTCCTTACCCTAAAACTTTGAGGCAATTAAGATCTTGTTTGGAGCTTTGCAATTACTATAGAAGATACATAAAGGGTTATGCCGATATAGCTAAACCCCTAACTGCTATGCTGAGGGGCCCAAATGGTTCAATTCCCAGGTCCGAGTCCAGCAAAGTAAAAATAGTACTCGGTTGTAAGGAAATGAAGGCAATGGATTCTTTAAAGGAGGCTTTATTATCTGGAGAAGTTATGCTTTTTTACCCAAACTACGAGAAAGAATTTCATCTAACGACCGATGCCTCCAACGTAGCCCCACGGAGCCGTATTTAGCCAGGACGATAGGCCAATAGCATTTATTTCCAGAGTATTGTCGGAAACGGAGGCAAACTATGCTACAAATGAGAGAAAGATGCTAGCTATAGTATGGGCCCTACATATCTTCAGAAACTACCTATATGGAACTGCTAGAATTATAATTTACACTGACCACCAGCCCCTAACATATGCACTGAGTAACAAAAATAGTAATGTCAAGATGAAAAGGTGGAAGGCGATTCTCGAGGAATATAACTATGAAATTAGGTACAAACCAGGGAAATCTAACGTGGTAGCAGATGCTCTCTCTAGAACACCAATAACCAACGTGAACTCTTTAACTGGAACCGTTCATAGCCATGAAAGTTCTGCGGAAAATTTGGTACCCAGCGTGGAGGGTCCTATAAATGCATTAAAAAATCAGATATTCCTTTGTGTGGACGAAGTGCCGTCATATCAATTCCAAATTATATTCCCTGGGTATCATAGACACACAATTGTAGAAAGGGAGTATGATCAGAATAACCTCCTAGCCTTATTGAAAAGATACTTGAACCCCTCTGTGAATAATGGTATAAAGGCACCAGAATTTGTAATGGGTAAAATCCAGGAAATCTATCCTCTGCACTTGTTGAATTGTAAGGTTCGCTTCACACAAAAATTCGTGGAGGACGTGACCTCAGAAAATGACCAGGAAAATGTCATTATTGATACTCACAACAGGGCCCACAGAAATGCAGCGGAAAATAAATTACAGATTTTGGAGAAGTGTTATTTCCCAGGCATGTTTGCCAAGATAAAGAGAATAGTGAAACGTTGCTCAACATGTAAGAAGAACAAATACGATAGGCACCCCAATGATCCGAAGTTAGGGGAAACGCCTATACCTTCATATCCCGGCCAGGTAGTGCATATTGACATATTTTCAACAGACAAAAAATTGGTAATGACAGCCTTGGATAAATTCACCAAGTACGCACAAGTTAAATTGTTAACGGGAAAATCTATTGAGGATGTGAGAAGACCCCTAAGAGAACTCCTATTCTTCTTTGGCGTACCAAAAACTATCGTCATCGATAATGAGAAGTCTCTGAATTTCGCCACTATTCTGTTTATGATGAGGGATGAATTGAACATCGAAGTGTTCACTACTCCTCCTTACAGAAGCGAAGCAAACGGTCAAGTCGAAAGATTTCATTCAACCCTTGCTGAATTGTTAAGATGTTTAAAGGACGAAGGGGTATGCAGAAATTTCGAAGAACTCCTTGCAAAAGCAGTGAACGAGTATAATCATTCGATACACTCGACTGTTGAGAGGAAACCTGTTGATTTGTTTTTTGGGAGAACTGTAGATTTTTCTCCAGGTAGCTATGACAGAACTAGACAGTCGAATATGGAGAAAATCCAAGAAAAACAAAAACGGATTTCCTCGGAAGTGCATGAAAATGGATTGCTGGAAGTCCAGACCGTCAGGACTTTGAGATAATTCACAAAAAGATAGATGACGTTTTGGAAAATAATAGCAATCAAATTGTGATAAATCGTCTGTCACTAGAGAAAATAAGTAAACTCACGAACACCACAAACAAAATAATAAAAATTTTAAAAACAGAACAAAATCTTCATGATGAAAGAATATTAGAATGGAAATATAAACTTGAACTTCTAAAAGAAGATGTTGCGAATATTGAATTTGCAATTCATTTGGCAAAAGTGAATATAGTTAATTCATTTATCCTTTCATCTTTCGAAGTCGAAATCCTAAATGACATATTTAGTAAAAGTAATATTCCATTTTCTAGTACTGATGAACTACTGCACTTTGCAGAAGTAAAAATTGCTCTCGAAGGTTACAATATACTTTACATATTAAGTGTTCCGACAACAGATACTGAAAATTGTATTAGATTACTAATTAAGGCTATCAAAAGGGAAAATATTGTAACTAGGCTAGATTATGAATACGTCCTAGACTGTAAGAATAAGAAAATAATATTTGGATTAAAAAAGAAATGTAAACATACAATAGTTTATCAATATGTAGTCCTGAAACTTATGACGATATCACAGATTCCCCGTGCATCCCGAAACTTTTGGCGAGTCAGACATCAAAGTGCACCACCACCAATAACGAACACATTTTTACAACAGAAGAAATTGAGGATGGCATATTATTTTTGAACCAATTCAGTGGACAAATTGATGTTGACAACTCAACCATGTGGCTCAATGGATCGTATGTAATTCACCACTATAATTCTACGGTCCGAGTAAACAACAGGACATACCTATCCAGACAAATCACTACAACAAAACCTCTTCCTGCCTTAATTCAACCCATGAGCTCCAACGCTGAAGAAAAAACATTATCTCTGGAACTAATCAATGACATCAATATCAAAAATTCTTTGGCAATCCGTAAACTTAAATCGATAAACCAAATAAGTCTATCATTGAACTTGGGAATGGTATCGACTTTCCTGCTAATTGGGGTTTTCGTTCTTGCAAAATACTGGAAGAAATGGAGAAACATCAGACCTAAACCAGATGAAAATGTTATCGAAGAGCCTCAACAAGATAATCAACCTACAAATGATTTTACCAGGATATCGAGTTGCTAATCCAACACGCAACCTTTTTTAAAAATTAAATTAAATTAATATTTTGTTAATTGGCGCCCGAGCAGGGACCTCTTTTGTTTCCTTGCACACATTTGCCTGAGACGATAGGCAAGTAAGGACGAAGAGGTTTAACCCAGAAAAAGGTCCAATAATTCCGGCTCACCGTTTAGAGTGAAAAAAGGACGCGCCCTAGTAGTCAACGCAAACGGGAGGTGATCACGGGAGCATCAGCAGTCTCACTGTAGTGTTTAAGAACTTTAAAAAATAAGGAAATTGTGAAGTAAATGCTTAAATTGTTGCTGAAAATAAATTATAGAATCCTAAGAATATAAAATTGTGACTTTATTAAAGAAAAAATAATAATCTAAAAAAGTGAGGAAATTTATTTAAAAGAAAGAAATTATTATTAAAAGGAAAAGAATTAAATATTATTTAGAAAAAAAGAAGATTAAAAATAAGTTATAAGTGTGAAGAAATTAAAAGAAATTATCATTGACAAAACGAATTATTAAATGAAAAGGAAAATTAAAAATAAATTATAAGTGTGAAGAAATTAAAAGAAATTATCATTGAAAGAAAGAATTATTAAATGAAAAGGAAAATTAAACATAAATAAGTGTGAAGAAATTAAAAGAAATTATCATTGACAAAACGAATTATTAAATGAAAAGGAAAATTAAAAATAAATTATAAGTGTGAAGAAATTAAAAGAAATTATCATTGAAAGAAAGAATTATTAAATGAAAAGGAAAATTAAACATAAATAAGTGTGAAGAAATTAAAAGAAATTATCATTGAAAAAAAAAAATTAGTAAGTAAAAAATGAAATTAAATATAAATGATAAATGTGAAGAAATATTAAGAAATTATTATTAAAAAGAAAAAAACAGAAATTGGAAAAAGTTGTTAAAAAAAGAATAGTGAAATTGTAATTTTCGAAAGAAAAAATTCATACGAAGCAAACAGCATCAACGGCATCAGTGGAAAAAAAGTCATGGTGATTGTAAGGTGAGTGGCAGATTGTAAGATTACATATTGATTGCTATTTTATATTTATTCGCGAAACAAAACGTTCCTCAGTCCATCCTATTCCTTTCCTTTTTTTGTGAAAAAGTTCCGAAAAAATATTGTTAAAAGAGAGTATGCCAGTTGACAGTATCGAAGAGATTACGGACAGACTAAGTAGAACCCTCACAATGAGCCAACCACAGAGGCCTAGTTCCAGTGGACTCTCTCAAGCTCAAAAGGAGGAAGTTAGAACTATAGTGTTGGATTACTTCAAACAGGACACCCCTGATGAAGGAGGGGATCAACCTATAGGAGCAATTCGTATCGAAGAATTGGACAAAATTCCCGATATTGTTAGATCACTAAGAGAATTTTCGGGAATTGCGGGCGAATTCGGTTCATGGCGGAAATCGGTAGAAAGGGTACTGGAGCTTTTCGAAAGCATTAAAGGTACTGGAAGATATTTTGCCATTCTCCATACAATACGGACAAAAATTACTGGGGAAGCAGACACTGCTCTTGATTCATACAGAACACCTCTAGACTGGGTCAAGATAAGAAAGTGTCTAATGATGCAAATTAACAAAATATTAATTTAATTTAATTTTTAAAAAAGGTTGCGTGTTGGATTAGCAACACGTCTTACTTTATTTATGAACAAAACCGGACTGAAGTTTTCAAACAATAATGATCTTAACATAACTTAACTAAAGACATAAACTGCTGACGTAGTCCACGCGCCGAGTGATGAGTGTGGGAACGTTGCTAAATACCTTTACCCGTTCCCAAGTGCAATAGGATCCCGCAGGAATGTTGGTGCTGACGCAATGTCTGCGTTGTATGCTCGTGTGTGGACAAATACAATGTATTATACGTTAACTCCTCCCCCTCTAAGTTCCATACGTCCTCGAATGGAACATCAAAAGAATGGCAGGCTGTGGATTCTCTTTTTCTTGTGATTACTCGATATCCTGGTAAAATCATTTGTAGGTTGATTATCTTGTTGAGGCTCTTCGATAACATTTTCAACTGGTTTAGGTCTGATGTTTCTCCATTTCTTCCAGTATTTTGCAAGAGCGAAAACCCCAATTAGCAGGAAAGTCGATACCATTCCCAAGTTCAATGATAGACTTATTTGGTTTATCGATTTAAGTTTACGGATTGCCAAAGAATTTTATATATTGATGTCATCGATTAGTTCCAGAGATAATGTTCTTTCTTCAGCGTTGGAGCTCATGGGTTGAATTAAGGCAGGAAGTGGTTTTGTTGTAGTGATTTGTCTGGAAAAGTATGTCCTGTTGTTTACTCGGACCGTAGAATTATAGTGGTGAATTACATACGATCCATTGAGCCACATGGTTGAGTTGTCAACATCAATTTGTCCACTGAATTGGTTCAAAAATAATATGCCATCCTCAATTTCTTCTGTTGTAAAAATGTGTTCGTTATTGGTGGTGGTGCACTTTGATGTCTGACTCGCCAAAAGTTTCGGGATGCACGGGGAATCTGTGATATCGTCAAAAGTTTCAGGACTACATATTGATAAACTATTATATGTTTTACATTTATTTTTTAATCCAAATATTCTTTTCTTATTCTTACAGTGTAGGATGTATTCATAATCTAGCCTAGTTACAATATTTTCCCTTTGGATAGCCTTAATTAGTAATCTAATACAATTTTCAGTATCTGTTGTCGGAACACTTAATATGTAAAGTATATTGTAACCTTCGAGAGCAATTTTTACTTCTGCAAAGTGCAGTAGTTCATCAGTACTAGAAAATGGAATATTACTTTTACTAAATATGTCATTTAGGATTTCGACTTCGAAAGATGAAAGGATAAATGAATTAACTATATTTACTTTTGCCAAATGAATTGCAAATTTAATATTCGCAACATCTTCTTTTAGAAGTTCAAGTTTATATTTCCATTCTAATATTCTTTCATCATGAAGATTTTGTTCTGTTTTTAAGATTTTTATTATTTCGTTTGTGGTGTTCGTGAGTTTACTTATTTTCTCTAGTGACAGACGATTTATCACAATTTGATTGCTATTATTTTCCAAAACGTCATCTATCTTTTTCTGAATTATCTCAAAGTCTTGACGGTCTGGACTTCCAGCAATCCATTTCCATGCACTACCGAGGAAATCCAGTGATCGTTTAGACTTTACATTTGGTTTTAATCGTGATATGTAGGATTTAATTTGGGACATTGTGTATTTAAGGTAAGGGATCACGGGGATGGTTTAAGGTGATATTCCGAACAATATTATCTTCCATTTCATGGATCAGATTATCGTAGCTCCGTAAATCAATCGTATGAACTATCTTGAAAGTTCCGGTCTGGACTTTAGCCAATCCGGAATGCATTGCCAATAATTTTGAATTCGAGTAATCCAATATTTGTATTTCGCCAGCACATAATGCCGTCAAGATTAATAATCTGTAAAATAGGAGTTGTGAATTAATTTCTAATATGTCTCTTGTGTACAATTCTTCCGCTTTCGGTGACTATTGTAGAATTCCTGTTTTCTTTTACTATTTCTTCTTTAAATCGCTCTGATAACTTTGTCCCTAATCTCTTATTGATTTTAACGAAGACTGTCTGGCCTGGAATGTATTGTTGGTCGTTTTGTTTCCGTTTGTTATGATATTCTAAACTACGTTTCTGTTTTTCTTGGATTTTCTCCATATTCGACTGTCTAGTTCTGTCATAGCTACCTGGAGAAAAATCTACAGTTCTCCCAAAAAACAAATCAACAGGTTTCCTCTCAACAGTCGAGTGTATCGAATGATTATACTCGTTCACTGCTTTTTCAAGGAGTTCTTCGAAATTTCTGCATACCCCTTCGTCCTTTAAACATCTTAACAATTCAGCAAGGATGAATGAAATCTTTCGACTTGACCGTTTGCTTCGCTTCTGTAAGGAGGAGTAGTGAACAATTCGATGTTCAATTCATCCCTCATCATAAACAGAATAGTGGCGGAATTCAGAGACTTCTCATTATCGATGACGATAGTTTTCGGTAGGAGTTCTCTTAGGGGTCTTCTCACATCCTCAATAGATTTTCCCGTTAACAATTTAACTTGTGCGTACTTGGTGAATTTATCCAAGGCTGTCATTACCAATTTTTTGTCTGTTGAAAATATGTCAATATGTACTACCTGGCCGGGATATGAAGGTATAGGCGTTTCCCCTAACTTCGGATCATTGGGGTGCCTATCGTATTTGCTCTTCTTACATGTTGAGCAAAGTTTCACTATTCTCTTTATCTTGGCAAACATGCCTGGGAAATAACACTTCTCCAAAATCTGTAATTTATTTTCCGCTGCATTTCTGTGGGCCCTGTTGTGAGTATCAATAATGACATTTTCCTGGTCATTTTCTGAGGTCACGTCCTCCACGAATTTTTGTGTGAAGCGAACCTTATAATTCAACAAGTGCAGAGGATAGATTTCCTGGATTTTACCCATTACAAATTCTGGTGCCTTTATACCATTATTCACAGAGGGGTTCAAGTATCTTTTCAATAAGGCTAGGAGGTTATTCTGATCATACTCCCTTTCTACAATTGTATGTCTATGATGCCCAGGGAATATAATTTGGAATTGATATGACGGCACTTCGTCCACACAAAATAATATCTGATTTTTTAATGCATTTATAGGACCCTCCACGCTGGGTACCAAATTTTCCGCAGAACTTTCATGGCTATGAACGGTTCCAGTTAAAGAGTTCACGTTGGTCATTGGTGTTCTAGAGAGAGCATCTACTACCACGTTAGATTTCCCTGGTTTGTACCTAATTTCATAGTTATATTCCTCAAGAATCTCCTTCCACCTTTTCATCTTGACATTACTATTTTTGTTACTCAGTGCATATGTTAGGGGCTGGTGGTCAGTGTAAATTATAATTCTAGCAGTTCCATATAGGTAGTTTCTGAAGATATGTAGGGCCCATACTATAGCTAGCATCTCTCTCTCATTTGTAGCATAGTTTTCCTCCGTTTCCGACATTACTTTGGAAATAAATGCTATTGGCCTATCGTCCTGGCTAAACACGGCTCCGAGGGCTACGTTGGAGGCATCGGTCGTTAGATGAAATTCTTTCTCGTAGTTTGGGAAAAAAAGCATAGCTTCTCGAGATAATAAGGCCTCCTTTAAAGAATCCATTGCCTTCATTTCCTTACAACCGAGTACTATTTTTACTTTGCTGGACTCGGACCTGGGAATTGAACCATTTGGGCCCCTCAGCAGAGCAGTTAGGGGTTTAGCTATATCGGCATAAACCTTTATGAATCTTCTATAGTAATTGCAAAGCCCCAAAAAAGATCTTAATTGCCTCAAAGTTTTAGGGTAAGGAATTCTTACCATGGCATCCACTCTGTCCTTTATTGTACTTATGCCACTCTCAGATACTTTGAAACCAAGAAATTCAACTTCTCTTTTAAAGAAGACGCATTTATCTAACTGCACTCTCATATTTGCCTCTGCCAACGTACAAAAGATTTCCTTCAAATGTTTAAAATGTGATTCTTCGTCTTTACTGAATATAATTATGTCATCGATATAGACATAACAAGTCCTTCCGATGAAGTTTCTTAGAATATCATCCAATGCTCTCTGGAATATTGATGGGGCATTTTTTAATCCAAACGGAAGCCTTGTGAACTCGTACTTCCCATTGTTCACTGAGAATGCCGTTTTCTCGATTTCTTCTTGCCTGAGCGGTATTTGATGAAAACCACTTTTCAGATCAATTACCGTAAAGAATTTGTTGCCGCCCAGTTGAGATAAAACTTCCCCAACTTCTGGTATTGGATATTTGTCTGCTACAGTAACTGCATTCAATTTTCTAAAATCCACTACGACTCTGCACTTCCTCTATCCAGATGCATCCTCTTTTTTCGGCACGACTTTTAATCCCGTCTTTTAATAATTTGCTTATTTCTTCCTCAACAACATTTTTCAGAGCCATTGGGTAAGGATAGTTTCTTGTGTAAGTAGGCTCGTCCGTGGTTGTACGAATTTCACCCTGTACTCTCGTTGTGTAAGTTAATTTTTCATCAGGATCTGCAAAAAGATTCTTGTGAGATTCTATGATTTTCATCATAATTGATGTTTGGTTCTCAGAAAGGTGTTCAACTCGTATTTCCAGATTGTTCACGTCCTGCGACATATATTGGTAAATTGGTATTTTCATACCATTCGTTATTGTAAAGTAATTATCAGCTGTGTGAATGATTGCAGAAAGTCCCTTCAAGGTATCATTACCTAGTATTGCATCAAAAGTCCGCAATCCAGGTAGAAGGAAAAATTTAATAGGTTCAATAGAATCACCAAATATCCTTAGTATGGTGTGGTGTGTAATTTGAACATTGCCAGATATTGTTTTAGCGCAGAAGTAGTCGCAATTTTTTTGAGGATTATTTGCCAGATCAGACTTAATATAATTCTTATTGCTACCAGTGTCCAGAAGGAATTTCAGTATTTTTCCGTTCCCCGTTCTTATCTTAAAGTATGGTAACGAGGAACTGTTTAACCAAAAAAATTAAGATCCGCATTAAGATATCAGTAGAAAAATCTTCCACTAGACTGTCCGAGGCTTTTACGTCCTCTCCTGAATAGTGTGTTAGTTCATTAATATATTCATTATTGGCCACATCCATGTATTCATTTATATCCGGTACACCTCCTACAGCTCCTTCGAGTGCTTCAATTTCTTTGTCAATTTTTGGATTATCCATTTCGCTGCCTCCTCTGTTGCACTTACCCTCTGTTCTTAAATGAAAGTTTCGTTGAGCCTTGTTGATTGGTCCTTGGAACGTACCTTCATAAGGCCTCTTATAACCATTATTGACCGGCGGTCTGTTGGAATAATTTATCTGCCTAGATTGGATGGACCGATCAATTTCCATCGGTTCCGGATTTGTAGGATATTGTTGATAATTTCGCGGATATCCTTGAGGTCTTTGATTCATTTTAGTGAACTGGTAATTTTGTTGACGGAGTTGATACTGAATATTCGGCCCATTCCTTGGCCTTGGTATGAATCGTGGTGGCAATTGTGGTCTGGTTGGAGCTCCCCCATGAGCGAGTTCAGGATAAAAAATATTTCTGGTGAATACCTGAGGATTTGGTGTGTATCCCTGCGCGTTTGGCTTAGGTATCTGCCCGTGAGCATGAAGCATCCGATAAGTCATATTGTCCAATTTTAAACAGATGTGTAATGCCTGTGGCAAAGATGTGGGTTCCTTGACGCTTAATAGTCTTGGCAAATCGCCTTTCAGCCACGCACGAAGGTATCAAGTGCTTTTTCTCTATAAGCGTTTGTCATTGAAGAAAGGCTACCTGTGTCCAGTTCAAGACAAGTTATCTTGTCCAATATTAGTGATAGGTGTTGGTACACCGCTTGATAGAATTCTGTTATGGTTTTGTGTCCTTGACACATGGTTGTCATCTGATATTCAAGTGTACCAATATCTCTCCTATCGGAGTAATGCATCATTAGACACTTTCTTATCTTGACCCAGTCTAGAGGTGTTCTGTATGAATCAAGAGCAGTGTCTGCTTCCCCAGTAATTTTTGTCCGTATTGTATGGAGAATGGCAAAATATCTTCCAGTACCTTTAATGCTTTCGAAAAGCTCCAGTACCCTTTCTACTGATTTCCGCCATGAACCGAATTCGCCCGCAATTCCCGAAAATTATCTTAGTGATCTAACAATATCGGGAATTTTGTCCAATTCTTCGATACGAATTGCTCCTATAGGTTGATCCCCTCCTTCATCAGGGGTGTCCTGTTTGAAGTAATCCAACACTATAGTTCTAACTTCCTCCTTTTGAGCTTGAGAGAGTCGACTGGAACTAGTGCTAGGCCTCTGTGGTTGGCTCATTGTGAGGGTTCTATTTAGTCTGTCCGTAATCTCTTCGATACTGTCAACTGGCATACTCTCTTTTAACAATATTTTTTCGGAACTTTTTTACAAAAAAAGGAAAGGAATAGGATGGACTAAGGAACGTTTTGTTTCGCGAATAAATATAAAATAGCAATCAATATGTAATCTTACAATCTGCCACTCACCTTAAAATCACCATGACTCTTTTTCCACTGATGCCGTTGATGATGTTTGCTTCGTATGAATTTTTTCTTTCGAAAATTACAATTTCACTATTCTTTTTTTAACAACTTTTTCCAATTAATGTTTTTTTTCTTTTTAATAATAATTTCTTAATATTTCTTCACATTTATCATTTATTTTTAATTTTATTTTTTATTTACTAATTCTTTTTTTTTCAATGATAATTTCTTTTAAAATCTTCACACTTATTTATGTTTAATTTTCCTTTTCATTTGATAATTCTTTCTTTCAATGACAATTTCTTTTAATTTCTTCACACTTATAATTTATTTTTAATTTTCCTTTTCATTTAATAATTCTTTTTGTCAATGATAATTTCTTTTCATTTTTTCACACTTATAACTTATTTTTAATCTTCTTTTTTTCTAAATAATATTTAATTGTTTTCCTTTTAATAATAATTTCTTTCTTTTAAATAAATTTCCTCACTTTCTTAGATTATTATTTTTTCTTTAATAAAGTCACAATTTTATATTCTTAGGATTCTATAATTTATTTTCACAAACAATTTAAGCATTTACTTCACAATTTCCTTATTTTTTAAAGTTCTTAAACACTACAGTGAGACTGCTGATGATCCCGTGATCACCTCCCGTTTGCATTGACTACTAGGGCGCGTCCTTTTCTCACTCTAAACGGTGAGCCGGAATTGTTGGACCTTTTTCTGGGTTAAACCTCTTCGTTCTTACTTGCCTATCGTCTCAGGCAAATCTGTGCAAGGATACAAAAGAGGTCCCTGCTCGGGCGCCAGTTAACAAAATATTAATTTAATTTAATTTTTAAAAAAGGTTGCGTGTTGGATTAGCAACACGTCTTACTTTATTTATGAACAAAACCGGACTGAAGTTTACAAACAATAATGATCTTAACATAACTTAACTAAAGACATAAACTGCTGACGTAGTCCACGCGACGAGTGATGAGTGTGGGAACGTTGCTAAATACCTTTACCCGTTCCCAAGTGCAATAGGATCCCGCTGGAATGTTGGTGCTGACACAATGTCTGCGTTGTATGCTCGTGTGTTGACAAATACAATGTATTATACGTTAACTCCTCCCCCTCTAAGTTCCATACGTCCTCGAATGGCACATCAAAAGAATGGGAGGCTGTGGAATCTCTTTTTCTTGTCATTACTCGATATCCTGGTAAAATCATTTGAAGGTTGATTATCTGATTGAGGCTCTTCGATAACATTTTCAACTGGTTTAGGTCTGATGTTTCTCAATTTCTTCCAGTATTTTGCAAGAACGAAAAGCCCAATTAGCAGGAAAGTCGATACCATTCCCAAGTTCAATGATAGACTTATTTGGTTTATCGATTTAAGTTTACGGATTGCCAAAGAATTTTTGATATTGATGTCATTGATTAGTTCCAGAGATAATGTTCTTTCTTCAGCGTTGGAGCTCATGGGTTGAATTAAGGCAGGAAGAGGTTTTGTTGTAGTGATTTGTCTGGATAAGTATGTCCTGTTGTTTACTCGGACCGTAGAATTATAGTGGTGAATTACATACGATCCATTGAGCCACATGGTTGAGTTGTCAACATCAATTTGTCCACTGAATTGGTTCAAAAATATTATGCCATTCTCAATTTCTTCTGTTGTAAAAATGTGTTCGTTATTGGTGGTGGTGCACTTTGATGTCTGACTCGCCAAAAGTTTCGGGATGCACGGGGAATCTGTGATATCGTCATAAGTTTCAGGACTACATATTGATAAACTATTGTATCTTTTGCATTTCTTTTTTAATCCAAATATTCTTTTCTTATTCTTACAGTCTAGGACGTATTCATAATCTAGCCTAGTTACAATATTTTCCCTTTTGATAGCCTTAATTAGTAATCTAATACAATTTTCAGTATCTGTTGTCGGAACACTTAATATGTAAAGTATATTGTAACCTTCGAGAGCAATTTTTACTTCTGCAAAGTGCAGTAGTTCATCAGTACTAGAAAATGGAATATTACTTTTACTAAATATGTCATTTAGGATTTCGACTTCGAAAGATGAAAGGATAAATGAATTAACTATATTCACTTTTGCCAAATGAATTGCAAATTCAATATTCGCAACATCTTCTTTTAGAAGTTCAAGTTTATATTTCCATTCTAATATTCTTTCATCATGAAGATTTTGTTCTGTTTTTAAGATTTTTATTATTTTGTTTGTGGTGTTCGTGAGTTTACTTATTTTCTCTAGTGACAGACGATTTATCACAATTTGATTGCTATTATTTTCCAAAACGTCATCTATCTTTTTCTGAATTATCTCAAAGTCCTGACGGTCTGGACTTCCAGCAATCCATTTCCATGCACTTCCGAGGAAATCCGTTTTTGTTTTTCTTGGATTTTCTCCATATTCGACTGTCTAGTTCTGTCATAGCTACCTGGAGAAAAATCTACAGTTCTCCCAAAAAACAAATCAACAGGTTTCCTCTCAACAGTCGAGTGTATCGAATGATTATACTCGTTCACTACTTTTGCAAGGAGTTCTTCGAAATTTCTGCATACCCCTTCGTCCTTTAAACATCTTAACAGTTCAGCAAGGGTTGAATGAAATCTTTCGACTTGACCGTTTGCTTCGCTTCTGTAAGGAGGAGTAGTGAACACTTCGATGTTCAATTCATCCCTCATCATAAACAGAATAGTGGCGAAATTCAGAGACTTCTCATTATCGATGACGATAGTTTTTGGTACGCCAAAGAAGAATAGGAGTTCTCTTAGGGGTCTTCTCACATCCTCAATAGATTTTCCCGTTAACAATTTAACTTGTGCGTACTTGGTGAATTTATCCAATGCTGTCATTACCAATTTTTTGTCTGTTGAAAATATGTCAATATGCACTACCTGGCCGGGATATGAAGGTATAGGCGTTTCCCCTAACTTCGGATCATTGGGGTGCCTATCGTATTTGTTCTTCTTACATGTTGAGCAAAGTTTCACTATTCTCTTTATCTTGGCAAGCATGCCTGGGAAATAACACTTCTCCAAAATCTGTAATTTTTTTTCCGCTGCATTTCTGTGGGCCCTGTTGTGAGTATCAATAATGACATTTTCCTGGTCATTTTCTGAGGTCACGTCCTACACGAATTTTTGTGTGAAGCGAACCTTATAATTCAACAAGTGCAGAGGATAGATTTCGTGGATTTTACCCACATTTGGTGCCTTTATACCATTATTCACAGAGGGGTTCAAGTATATTTTCAATAAGGCTAGGAGGTTATTCTGATCATACTCCCTTTCTACAATTGTATGTCTATGATACCCAGGGAATATAATTTGGAACTGATATGACGGCACTTCGTCCACACAAAGGAATATCTGATTTTTGAATGCATTTATAGGACCCTCCACGCTGGGTACCAAATTTTCCGCAGAACTTTCATAGCTATGAACGGTTCGAGTTAAAGAGTTCACGTTGGTCATTGGTGTTCTAGAGAGAGCATCTGCTACCACGTTAGATTTCCCTGGTTTGTACCTAATTTCATAGTTATATTCCTCGAGAATCGCCTTCCACCTTTTCATCTTGACATTAATATTTTTGTTACTCAGTGGATATGTTAGGGGCTGGTGGTCAGTGTAAATTATAATTCTAGCAGTTCCATATAGGTAGTTTCTGAAGATATGTAGGGCCCATACTATAGCTAGCATCTCTCTCTCATTTGTAGCATAGTTTTCCTCCGTTTCCGACAATAATCTGGAAATAAATGCTATTGGCCTATCGTCCTGGCTAAACAGGGCTCCGAGGGCTACGTTGGAGGCATCGGTCGTTAGATGAAATTCTTTCTCGTAGTTTGGGTAAAAAAGCATAACTTCTCGAGATAATAAAGCCTCCTTTAAAGAATCCATTGCCTTCATTTCCTTACAACCGAGTACTATTTTTACTTTGCTGGACTCGGACCTGGGAATTGAACCATTTGGGCCCCTCAGCATAGCAGTTAGGGGTTTAGCTATATCGGCATAACCCTTTAAGAATCTTCTATAGTAATTGCAAAGCCCCAAAAAGATCTTAATTGCCTCAAAGTTTTAGGGTAAGGAATTCTTACCATGGCATCCACTCTGTCCTTTATTGTACTTATGCCACTCTCAGATACTTTGAAACCAAGAAATTCAACTTCTCTTTTAAAGAAGACGCATTTATCTAACTGCACTCTCATATTTGCCTCTGCCAACGTACAAAAGATTTCCTTCAAATGTTTAAAATGTGATTCTTCGTCTTTACTGAATATAATTATGTCATCGATATAGACATAACAAGTCCTTCCGATGAAGTTTCTTAGAATATCATCCAATGCTCTCTGGAATATTGATGGGGCATTACAAACGCTTATAGAGAAAAAGCACTTGATACCGTCGTGCGTGGGCTGAAAGGCGATTTTCCAAGACTATTAAGCGTCAAGGAACCCACATCTTTGCCACAGGCATTACACATCTGTTTGAAATTGGACAATATGACTTATCGGATGCATCATGCTCACGGGCAGATACCTAAGCCAAACGCGCAGGGATACAAACCAAATCCTCAGGTATTCACCAGAAATATTTTTTATCCTGAACTCGCTCATGGGGGAGCTCCAACCAGACCACAATTGCCACCACGATTCATACCAAGGTCAAGGAATGGGCCGAATATTCAGTATCAACCCCGTCAACAAAATTACCAGTTCACTAACATGAATCAAAGACCTCAAGGATATCCGCGAAATTATCAACAATATCCTACAAATCCGGAACCGATGGAAATTGATCGGTCCATCCAATCTAGGCAGATAAATTATGCCAACAGACCGCCGGTCAATAATGGTTATAAGAGGCCTTATGAAGGTACGTTCCAAGGACCAATCAACAAGGCTCAACGAAACTTTCATTTAAGAACAGAGGGTAAGTGCAACAGAGGAGGCAGCGAAGTGGATTATCCAAAAATTGACAAAGAAATTGAATCACTCGAAGGAGCTCTAGGAGGTGTACCGGATGTAAATGAATACATGGATGTTGCCAAAAATGAATATATTAATGAACTAACACACTATTCAGGAGAGGACGTAAAAACCTCGGACAGTCTAGTGGAAGATTTTTCTACTGAAGATCTTAATGCGGATCTTAATTTTTTTGGTTAAACAGTTCCTCGTTACCATACTTTAAGATAAGAACGGGGAACGGAAAAATACTGAAATTCCTTCTGGACACTGGTAGCAATAAGAATTATATTAAGTCTGATCTGGCAAATAATCCTCAATAAAAATTGGGACTACTTCTGCGCTAAAACAATATCTGGCAATGTTCAAATTACACACCACACCTTACTAAGGATATTTGGTGATTCTATTGAACCTATTAAATTTTTCCTTCTACCTGGATTGCGGACTTTTGATGCAATACTAGGTAATGATACCTTGAAGGAACTTTCTGCAATCATTCACACAGCTGATAATTACTTTACAATAACGAATGGTATGAAAATACCAATTTACCAATATATGTCGCAGGACGTGAACAATCTGGAAATACGAGTTGAACACCTTTCTGAGAACCAAACATCAACTATAATGAAAATCATAGAATCTCACAAGAATCTTTTTGCAGATCCTGATGAAAAATTAACTTACACAACGAGAGTACAGGGTGAAATTCGTACAACCACGGACGAGCCTACTTACACAAGAAACTATCCTTACCCAATGGCTCTGAAAAATGTTGTCGAGGAAGAAATAAGCAAATTATTAAAAGACGGGATCATAAGACCATCTCATTCTCCCTATAATTCACCCATATGGGTCGTGCCGAAAAAAGAGGATGCATCTGGAAAGAGGAAGTACAGAGTCGTAGTGGATTTTAGAAAATTGAATGCGGTTACTGTAGCAGACAAATATCCAATACCAGAAGTTGGGGAAGTTTTATCTCAACTGGGCGGCAACAAATTCTTTACGGTAATTGATCTGAAAAGTGGTTTTCATCAAATACCGCTCAGGCAAGAAGACATCGAGAAAACGGCATTCTCAGTGAACAATGGGAAGTACGAGTTCACAAGGCTTCCGTTTGGATTAAAAAATGCCCCATCAATATTCCAGAGAGCATTGGATGATATTCTAAGAAACTTCATCGAAAGGACTTGTTATGTCTATATCGATGACATAATTATATTCAGTAAAGACGAAGAATCACATTTTAAACATTTGAAGGAAATCTTTTGTACGTTGGCAGAGGCAAATATGAGAGTGCAGTTAGATAAATGCGTCTTCTTTAGAAGAGAAGTTGAATTTCTTGGTTTCAAAGTATCTGAGAGTGGCATAAGTACAATAAAGGACAGAGTGGATGCCATGGTAAGAATTCCTTACCCTAAAACTTTGAGGCAATTAAGATCTTTTTTGGGGCTTTGCAATTACTATAGAAGATTCATAAAGGGTTATGCCGATATAGCTAAACCCCTAACTGCAGTGCTGAGGGGCCCAAATGGTTCAATTCCCAGGTCCGAGTCCAGCAAAGTAAAAATAGTACTCGGTTGTAAGGAAATGAAGGCAATGGATTCTTTAAAGGAGGCTTTATTATCTCGAGAAGTTATGCTTTTTTACCCAAACTACGAGAAAGAATTTCATCTAACGACCGATGCCTCCAACGTAGCCCTCGGAGCCGTGCCTAGCCAGGACGATAGGCCAATAGCAATTATTTCCAGAGTATTGTCGGTAACGGAGGAAAACTATGCTACAAATGAGAGAGAGATGCAAGCTATAGTATGGGCCCTACATATCTTCAGAAACTACCTATATGGAACTGCTAGAATTATAATTTACACTGACCACCAGCCCCTAACATATGCACTGAGTAACAAAAATAGTAATGTCAAGATGAAAAGGTGGAAGGCGATTCTCGAGGAATATAACTATGAAATTAGGTACAAACCAGGGAAATCTAACGTGGTAGCAGATGCTCTCTCTAGAACACCAATGACCAACGTGAACTCTTTAACTGGAACCGTTCATAGCCATGAAAGTTCTGCGGAAAATTTGGTACCCAGCGTGGACGGTCCTATAAATGCATTCAAAAATCAGATATTCCTTTGTGTGGACGAAGTGCCGTCATATCAATTCCAAATTATATTCCCTGGGTATCATAGACATACAATTGTAGAAAGGGAGTATGATCAGAATAACCTCCTAGCCTTATTGAAAAGATACTTGAACCCCTCTGTGAATAATGGTATAAAGGCACCAGAATTTGTAATGGGTAAAATCCAGGAAATCTATCCTCTGCACTTGTTGAATTATAAGGTTCGCTTCACACAAATATTCGTGGAGGACGTGACCTCAGAAAATGACCAGGAAAATGTCATTATTGATACTCACAACAGGGCCCACAGAAATGTAGCGGAAAATAAATTACAGATTTCGGGGAAGTGTTATTTCCCAGGAATGTTTGCCAAGATAAAGAGAATAGTGAAACTTTGCTCAACATGTAAGAAGAACAAATACGATAGGCACCCCAATGATCCGAAGTTAGGGGAAACGCCTATACCTTCATATCCCGGCCAGGTAGTGCATATTGACATATTTTCAACAGACAAAAAATTGGTAATGACAGCCTTGGGTAAATTCACCAAGTACGCACAAGTTAAATTGTTAACGGGAAAATCTATTGAGGATGTGAGAAGACCCCTAAGAGAACTCCTATTCTTCTTTGGCGTACCAAAAACTATCGTCATCGATAATGAGAAGTCTCTGAATTCCGCCACTATTCTGTTTATGATGAGGGATGAATTGAACATCGAAGTGTTCACTACTCCTCCTTACAGAAGCGAAGCAAACGGTCAAGTCGAAAGATTTCATTCAACCCTTGCTGAATTGTTAAGATGTTTAAAGGACGAAGGGGTATGCAGAAATTTCGAAGAACTCCTTGAAAAAGCAGTGAACGAGTATAATCATTCGATACACTCGACTGTTGAGAGGAAACCTGTTGATTTGTTTTTTGGGAGAACTGTAGATTTTTCTCCAGGTAGCTATGACAGAACTAGACAGTCGAATATGGAGAAAATCCAAGAAAAACAGAAACGTAGTTTAGAATATCATAACAAACGGAAACAAAACGACCAACAATACATTCCAGGCCAGACAGTCTTCGTTAAAATCAATAAGAGATTAGGGACAAAGTTATCAGAGCGATTTAAAGAAGAAATAGTAAAAGAAAACAGGAATTCTACAATAGTCACCGAAAGCGGAAGAATTGTACACAAGAGACATATTAGAAATTAATTCACAACTCCTATTTTACAGATTATTAATCTTGACAGCATTATGTGCTGGCGAACTACAAATATTGGATTACTCGAATTCAAAATTATTGGCAATGCATTCCGGATTGGCTAAAGTCCAGACCGGAACTTTCAAGATAGTTCATACGATTGATTTACGGAGCTACGATAACCTGATCCATGAAATGGAAGATAATATTGTTCGGAATATCACCTTAAACCATCCCCTGATCCCTTACTTTAAATACACAATATCCCATATTAAATCCTACATATCACGATTAAAACCAAATGTAAAGTCTAAACGATCACTGGATTTCCTCGGTAGTGCATGGAAATGGATTGCTGGAAGTCCAGACCGTCAGGACTTTGAGATAATTCAGAAAAGATAGATGACGTTTTGGAAAATAATAGCAATCAAATTGTGATAAATCGTCTGTCACTAGAGAAAATAAGTAAACTCACGAACACCACAAACGAAATAATAAAAATCTTAAAAACAGAACATATCTTCATGATGAAAGAATATTAGAATGGAAATATAAACTTGAACTTCTAAAAGAAGATGTTGCGAATATTGAATTTGCAATTCATTTGGCAAAAGTGAATATAGTTAATTCATTTATCCTTTCATCTTTCGAAGTCGAAATCCTAAATGACATATTTAGTAAAAGTAATATTCCATTTTCTAGTACTGATGAACTGCTGCACTTTGCAGAAGTAAAAATTGCTCTCGAAGGTTACAATATACTTTACATATTAAGTGTTCCGACAACAGATACTGAAAATTGTATTAGATTACTAATTAAGGCTATCAAAAGGGAAAATATTGTAACTAGACTAGATTATGAATACGTCCTAGACTGTAAGAATAAGAAAAGAATATTTGGATTAAAAAAGAAATGTAAAACATACAATAGTTTATCAATATGTAGTCCTGAAACTTATGACGATATCACAGATTCCCCGTGCATCCCGAAACTTTTGGCGAGTCAGACATCAAAGTGCACCACCACCAATAACGAACACATTTTTACAACAGAAGAAATTGAGGATGGCATATTATTTTTGAACCAATTCAGTGGACAAATTGATGTTGACAACTCAACCATGTGGCTCAATGGATCGTATGTAATTCACCACTATAATTCTACGGTCCGAGTAAACAACAGGACATACTTATCCAGACAAATCACTACAACAAAACCTCTTCCTGCCTTAATTCAACGAATGAGCTCCAACGCTGAAGAAAGAACATTATCTCTGGAACTAATCAATGACATCAATATCAAAAATTCTTTGGCAATCCGTAAACTTAAATCGATAAATCAAATAAGTCTATCATTGAACTTGGGAATGGTATCGACTTTCCTGCTAATTGGGGTTTTCGTTCTTGCAAAATACTGGAAGAAATGGAGAAACATCAGACCTAAACCAGTTGAAAATGTTATCGAAGAGCCTCAACAAGATAATCAACCTACAAATGATTTTACCAGGATATCGAGTAATGACAAGAAAAAGAGATTCCACAGCCTGCCATTCTTTTGATGTGCCATTCGAGGACGTATGGAACTTAGAGGGGGAGGAGTTAACGTATAATACATTGTATTTGTCAACACACGAGCATACAACGCAGACATTGTGTCAGCACCAACATTCCAGCGGGATCCTATTGCACTTGGGAACGGGTAAAGGTATTTAGCAACGTTCCCACACTCATCACTCGGCGCGTGGACTACGTCAGCAGTATATGTCTTTAGTTAAGTTATGTTAAGTTCATTATTGTTTGTAAACTTCAGTCCGGTTTTGTTCATAAATAAAGTAAGACGTGTCGCTAATCCAACACGCAACCTTTTTTAAAAAATAAATTAAATTAATATTTTGTTAATTAATTAACCTTAGCCTTAGCCTTAATTAGTTAATTAATTAACAAAATATTAATTTAATTTAATTTTTAAAAAAGGTTGCGTGTTGGATTAGCAACACGTCTTACTTTATTTATGAACAAAACCGGACTGAAGTTTACAAACAATAATGATCTTAACATAACTTAACTAAAGACATAAACTGCTGACGTAGTCCACGCGCCGAGTGATGAGTGTGGGAACGTTGCTAAATACCTTTACCCGTTCCCAAGTGCAATAGGATCCCGCTGGAATGTTGGTGCTGACACAATGTCTGCGTTGTATGCTCGTGTGTGGACAAATACAATGTATTATATGTTAACTCCTCCCCCTCTAAGTTCCATACGTCCTCGAATGGAACATCAAAAGAATGGCAGGCTGTGGAATCTCTTTTTCTTGTCATTACTCGATATCCTGGTAAAATCATTTGAAGGTTGATTATCTGATTGAGGCTCTTCGATAACATTTTCAACTGGTTTAGGTCTGATGTTTCTCAATTTCTTCCAGTATTTTGCAAGAACGAAAAGCCCAATTAGCAGGAAAGTCGATACCATTCCCAAGTTCAATGATAGACTTATTTGGTTTATCGATTTAAGTTTACGGATTGCCAAAGAATTTTTGATATTGATGTCATTGATTAGTTCCAGAGATAATGTTCTTTCTTCAGCGTTGGAGCTCATGGGTTGGATTAAGGCAGGAAGAGGTTTTGTTGTAGTGATTTGTCTGGATAAGTATGTCCTGTTGTTTACTCGGACCGTAGAATTATAGTGGTGAATTACATACGATCCATTGAGCCACATGGTTGAGTTGTCAACATCAATTTGTCCACTGAATTTTTTCAAAAATATTATGCCATTCTCAATTTCTTCTGTTGTAAAAATGTGTTCGTTATTGGTGGTGGTGCACTTTGATGTCTGACTCGCCAAAAGTTTCGGGATGCACGGGGAATCTGTGATATCGTCATAAGTTTCAGGACTACATATTGATAAACTATTGTATGTTTTACATTTCTTTTTTAATCCAAATATTCTTTTCTTATTCTTACAGTCTAGGACGTATTCATAATCTAGCCTAGTTACAATATTTTCCCTTTTGATAGCCTTAATTAGTAATCTAATACAATTTTCAGTATCTGTTGTCGGAACACTTAATATGTAAAGTATATTGTAACCTTCGAGAGCAATTTTTACTTCTGCAAAGTGCAGTAGTTCATCAGTACTAGAAAATGGAATATTACTTTTACTAAATATGTCATTTAGGATTTCGACTTCGAAAGATGAAAGGATAAATGAATTAACTATATTCACTTTTGCCAAATGAATTGCAAATTCAATATTCGCAACATCTTCTTTTAGAAGTTCAAGTTTATATTTCCATTCTAATATTCTTTCATCATGAAGATTTTGTTCTGTTTTTAAAATTTTTATTATTTTGTTTGTGGTGTTCGTGAGTTTACTTATTTTCTCTAGTGACAGACGATTTATCACAATTTGATTGCTATTATTTTCCAAAACGTCATCTATCTTTTTGTGAATTATCTCAAAGTCCTGACGGTCTGGACTTCCAGCAATCCATTTTCATGCACTTCCGAGGAAATCCGTTTTTGTTTTTCTTGGATTTTCTCCATATTCGACTGTCTAGTTCTGTCATAGCTACCTGGAGAAAAATCTACAGTTCTCCCAAAAAACAAATCAACAGGTTTCCTCTCAACAGTCGAGTGTATCGAATGATTATACTCGTTCACTGCTTTTGCAAGGAGTTCTTCGAAATTTCTGCATACCCCTTCGTCCTTTAAACATCTTAACAATTCAGCAAGGGTTGAATGAAATCTTTCGACTTGACCGTTTGCTTCGCTTCTGTAAGGAGGAGTAGTGAACACTTCGATGTTCAATTCATCCCTCATCATAAACAGAATAGTGGCGAAATTCAGAGACTTCTCATTATCGATGACGATAGTTTTTGGTACGCCAAAGAAGAATAGGAGTTCTCTTAGGGGTCTTCTCACATCTTCAATAGATTTTCCCGTTAACAATTTAACTTGTGCGTACTTGGTGAATTTATCCAAGGCCGTCATTACCAATTTTTTGTCTGTTGAAAATATGTCAATATGCACTACCTGGCCGGGATATGAAGGTATAGGCGTTTCCCCTAACTTCGGATCATTGGGGTGCCTATCGTATTTGTTCTTCTTACATGTTGAGCAAAGTTTCACTATTCTCTTTATCTTGGCAAGCATGCCTGGGAAATAACACTTCTCCAAAATCTGTAATTTTTTTTCCGCTGCATTTCTGTGGGCCCTGTTGTGAGTATCAATAATGACATTTTCCTGGTCATTTTCTGAGGTCACGTCCTACACGAATTTTTGTGTGAAGCGAACCTTATAATTCAACAAGTGCAGAGGATAGATTTCGTGGATTTTACCCACATTTGGTGCCTTTATACCATTATTCACAGAGGGGTTCAAGTATCTTTTCAATAAGGCTAGGAGGTTATTCTGATCATACTCCCTTTCTACAATTGTATGTCTATGATACCCAGGGAATATAATTTGGAACTGATATGACGGCACTTCGTCCACACAAAGGAATATCTGATTTTTGAATGCATTTATAGGACCCTCCACGCTGGGTACCAAATTTTCCGCAGAACTTTCATAGCTATGAACGGTTCGAGTTAAAGAGTTCACGTTGGTCATTGGTGTTCTAGAGAGAGCATCTGCTACCACGTTAGATTTCCCTGGTTTGTACCCAATTTCATAGTTATATTCCTCGAGAATCGCCTTCCACCTTTTCATCTTGACATTAATATTTTTGTTACTCAGTGGATATGTTAGGGGCTGGTGGTCAGTGTAAATTATAATTCTAGCAGTTCCATATAGGTAGTTTCTGAAGATATGTAGGGCCCATACTATAGCTAGCATCTCTCTCTCATTTGTAGCATAGTTTTCCTCCGTTTCCGACAATAATCTGGAAATAAATGCTATTGGCCTATCGTCCTGGCTAAACACGGCTCCGAGGGCTACGTTGGAGGCATCGGTCGTTAGATGAAATTCTTTCTCGTAGTTTGGGTAAAAAAGCAAACCTTCTCGAGATAATAAAGCCTCCTTTAAAGAATCCATTGCCTTCATTTCCTTACAACCGAGTACTATTTTTACTTTGCTGGACTCGGACCTGGGAATTGAACCATTTGGGCCCCTCAGCATAGCAGTTAGGGGTTTAGCTATATCGGCATAACCCTTTAAGAATCTTCTATAGTAATTGCAAAGCCCCAAAAAGATCTTAATTGCCTCAAAGTTTTAGGGTAAGGAATTCTTACCATGGCATCCACTCTGTCCTTTATTGTACTTATGCCACTCTCAGATACTTTGAAACCAAGAAATTCAACTTCTCTTTTAAAGAAGACGCATTTATCTAACTGCACTCTCATATTTGCCTCTGCCAACGTACAAAAGATTTCCTTCAAATGTTTAAAATGTGATTCTTCGTCTTTACTGAATATAATTATGTCATCGATATAGACATAACAAGTCCTTCCGATGAAGTTTCTTAGAATATCATCCAATGCTCTCTGGAATATTGATGGGGCATTTTTTAATCCAAACGGAAGCCTTGTGAACTCGTACTTCCCATTGTTCACTGAGAATGCCGTTTTCTCGATGTCTTCTTGCCTGAGCGGTATTTGATGAAAACCACTTTTCAGATCAATTACCGTAAAGAATTTGTTGCCGCCCAGTTGAGATAAAACTTCCCCAACTTCTGGTATTGGATATTTGTCTGCTACAGTAACCGCATTCAATTTCTAAAATCCACTACGACTCTGTACTTCCTCTTTCCAGATGCATCCTCTTTTTTCGGCACGACCCATATGGGTGAATTATAGGGAGAATGAGATGGTCTTATGATCCCGTCTTTTAATAATTTGCTTATTTCTTCCTCGACAACATTTTTCAGAGCCATTGGGTAAGGATAGTTTCTTGTGTAAGTAGGCTCGTCCGTGGTTGTACGAATTTCACCCTGTACTCTCGTTGTGTAAGTTAATTTTTCATCAGGATCTGCAAAAAGATTCTTGTGAGATTCTATGATTTTCATCATAATTGATGTCTGGTTCTCAGAAAGGTGTTCAACTCGTATTTCCAGATTGTTCACTTCCTGCGACATATATTGGTAAATTGGTATTTTCATACCATTCGTTATTGTAAAGTAATTATCAGCTGTGTGAATGATTGCAGAAAGTTCCTTCAAGGTATCATTACCTAGTATTGCATCAAAAGTCCGCAATCCAGGTAGAAGGAAAAATTTAATAGGTTCAATAGAATCACCAAATATCCTTAGTAAGGTGTGGTGTGTAATTTGAACATTGCCAGATATTGTTTTAGCGCAGAAGTAGTCCCAATTTTTATTGAGGATTATTTGCCAGATCAGACTTAATATAATTCTTATTGCTACCAGTGTCCAGAAGGAATTTCAGTATTTTTCCGTTCCCCGTTCTTATCTTAAAGTATGGTAACGAGGAACTGTTTAACCAAAAAAATTAAGATCCGCATTAAGATCTTCAGTAGAAAAATCTTCCACTAGACTGTCCGAGGTTTTTACGTCCTCTCCTGAATAGTGGGTTAGTTCATTAATATATTCATTATTGGCCACATCCATGTATTCATTTATATCCGGTACAACTCCTAGAGCTCCTTCGAGTGATTCAATTTCTTTGTCAATTTTTGGATAATCCACTTCGCTGCCTCTTCTGTTGCAATTACCCTCTGTTCTTAAATGAAAGTTTCGTTGAGCCTTGTTGATTGGTCCTTGGAACGTAGCTTCATAAGGCCTCTTATAACCATTATTGACCGGCGGTTTGTTGGCATAATTTATCTGCCTAGATTGGATGGACCGATCAATTTCTATCGGTTCCGGATTTGTAGGATATTGTTGATAATTTCGCGGATATCCTTGAGGTCTTTGATTCATGTTAGTGAACTGGTAATTTTGTTGACGGGGTTGATACTGAATATTCGGCCCATTCCTTGGCCTTGGTATGAATCGTGGTGGCAATTGTGGTCTGGTTGGAGCTCCCCCATGAGCGAGTTCAGGATAAAAAATATTTCTGGTGAATACCTGAGGATTTGGTTTGTATCCCTGCGCGTTTGGCTTAGGTATCTGCCCGTGAGCATGATGCATCCGATAAGTCATATTGTCCAATTTTAAACAGATGTGTAATGCCTGTGGCAAAGATGTGGGTTCCTTGACGCTTAATAGTATTGGCAAATCACCTTTCAGCCCACGCACGAAGGTATCAAGTGCTTTTTCTCTATAAGCGTTTGTCATTGAAGAAAGGCTACCTGTGTCCAGTTCAAGACAAGTTATCTTGTCCAATATTAGTGATAGGTGTTGGTACACCGCTTGATAGAATTCTGTTATGGTTTTGTGTCCTTGACACATGGTTGTCATCTGATATTCAAGTGTACCAATATCTCTCCGATCGGAGTAATGCATCATTAGACACTTTCTTATCTTGACCCAGTCTAGAGGTGTTCTGTATGAATCAAGAGCAGTGTCTGCTTCCCCAGTAATTTTTGTCCGTATTGTATAGAGAATGGCAAAATATCTTCCAGTACCTTTAATGCTTTCGAAAAGCTCCAGTACCCTTTCTACCGATTTCCGCCATGAACCGAATTCGCCCGCAATTCCCGAAAATTCTTTTAACAATATCGGGAATTTTGTAAAACTCTTCGATACGAATTGCTCCTATAGGTTGATCCCCTCCTTCATCAGGGGTGTCCTGTTTGAAGTAATCCAACACTATAGTTCTAACTTCCTCCTTTTGAGCTTGAGAGAGTCCACTGGAACTAGTGCTAGGCCTCTGTGGTTGGCTCATTGTGAGGGTTCTACTTAGTCTGTCCGTAATCTCTTCGATACTGTCAACTGGCATACTCTCTTTTAACAATATTTTTTCGGAAATTTTTCACAAAAAAAGGAAAGGAATAGGATGGACTAAGGAACGTTTTGTTTCGCGAATAAATATAAAATAGCAATCAATATGTAATCTTACAATCTGCCACTCACCTTACAATCACCATGACTTTTTTTCCACTGATGCCGTTGATGCTGTTTGCTTCGTATGAATTTTTTCTTTCGAAAATTACAATTTCACTATTCTTTTTTTAACAACTTTTTTCCAATTTCTGTTTTTTTTCTTTTTAATAAGAATTTCTTAATATTTCTTCACATTTATCATTTATTTTTAATATTATTTTTTATTTACTAATTCTTTTTTTTTCACTGATAATTTCTTTTAATTTCTTCACACTTATTTATATTTAATTTTCTTTTTCATTTAATAATTCTTTCTTTCAATGATAATTTCTTTTAATTTCTTCACACTTATAATTTATTTTTAATTTTCCTTTTCATTTAATAATTCTTTTTGTCAATGATAATTTCTTTTAATTTCTTCACACTTATAACTTATTTTTAATCTTCTTTTTTTCTAAATAATATTTAATTCTTTTCCTTTTAATAATAATTTCTTTCTTTTAAATAAATTTCCTCACTTTCTTAGATTATTATTTTTTCTTTAATAAAGTCACAATTTTATATTCTTAGGATTCTATAATTATTTTCACAAACAATTTAAGCATTTACTTCACAATTTCCTTATTTTTTAAAGTTCTTAAGCACTACAGTGAGACTGCTGATGATCCCGTGATCACCTCCCGTTTGCGTTGACTACTAGGGCGCGTCCTTTTCTCACTCTAAACGGTGAGCCGGAATTGTTGGACCTTTTTCTGGGTTAAACCTCTTCGTCCTTACTTGCCTATCGTCTCAGGCAAATGTGTGCAAGGATACAAAAGAGGTCCCTGCTCGGGCGCCAATTAACAAAATATTAATTTAATTTAATTTTTTAAAAAGGTTGCGTGTTGGATTAGCAACACGTACTTTATTTATGAACAAAACCGGACTGAAGTTTACAAACAATAATGATCTTAACATAACTTAACTAAAGACATAAACTGCTGACGTAGTCCACGCGCCGAGTGATGAGTGTGGGAACGTTGCTAAATACCTTTACCCGTTCCCAAGTGCAATAGGATCCCGCTGGAATGTTGGTGCTGACACAATGTCTGCGTTGTATGCTCGTGTGTTGACAAATACAATGTATTATACGTTAACTCCTCCCCCTCTAAGTTCCATACGTCCTCGAATGGCACATCAAAAGAATGGGAGGCTGTGGAATCTCTTTTTCTTGTCATTACTCGATATCCTGGTAAAATCATTTGAAGGTTGATTACCTGATTGAGGCTCTTCGATAACATTTTCAACTGGTTTAGGTCTGATGTTTCTCAATTTCTTCCAGTATTTTGCAAGAACGAAAAGCCCAATTAGCAGGAAAGTCGATACCATTCCCAAGTTCAATGATAGACTTATTTGGTTTATCGATTTAAGTTTACGGATTGCCAAAGAATTTTTGATATTGATGTCATTGATTAGTTCCAGAGATAATGTTCTTTCTTCAGCGTTGGAGCTCATGGGTTGAATTAAGGCAGGAAGAGGTTTTGTTGTAGTGATTTGTCTGGATAAGTATGTCCTGTTGTTTACTCGGACCGTAGAATTATAGTGGTGAATTACATACGATCCATTGAGCCACATGGTTGAGTTGTCAACATCAATTTGTCCACTGAATTGGTTCAAAAATATTATGCCATTCTCAATTTCTTCTGTTGTAAAAATGTGTTCGTTATTGGTGATGGTGCACTTTGATGTCTGACTCGCCAAAAGTTTCGGGATGCACGGGGAATCTGTGATATCGTCATAAGTTTCAGGACTACATATTGATAAACTATTGTATGTTTTACATTTCTTTTTTAATCCAAATATTCTTTTCTTATTCTTACAGTCTAGGACGTATTCATAATCTAGCCTAGTTACAATATTTTCCCTTTTGATAGCCTTAATTAGTAATCTAATACAATTTTCAGTATCTGTTGTCGGAACACTTAATATGTAAAGTATATTGTAACCTTCGAGAGCAATTTTTACTTCTGCAAAGTGCAGTAGTTCATCAGTACTAGAAAATGGAATATTACTTTTACTAAATATGTCATTTAGGATTTCGACTTCGAAAGATGAAAGGATAAATGAATTAACTATATTCACTTTTGCCAAATGAATTGCAAATTCAATATTCGCAACATCTTCTTTTAGAAGTTCAAGTTTATATTTCCATTCTAATATTCTTTCATCATGAAGATTTTGTTCTGTTTTTAAGATTTTTATTATTTTGTTTGTGGTGTTCGTGAGTTTACTTATTTTCTCTAGTGACAGACGATTTATCACAATTTGATTGCTATTATTTTCCAAAACGTCATCTATCTTTTTCTGAATTATCTCAAAGTCCTGACGGTCTGGACTTCCAGCAATCCATTTCCATGCACTTCCGAGGAAATCCGTTTTTGTTTTTCTTGGATTTTCTCCATATTCGACTGTCTAGTTCTGTCATAGCTACCTGGAGAAAAATCTACAGTTCTCCCAAAAAACAAATCAACAGGTTTCCTCTCAACAGTCGAGTGTATCGAATGATTATACTCGTTCACTGCTTTTGCAAGGAGTTCTTCGAAATTTCTGCATACCCCTTCGTCCTTTAAACATCTTAATAATTCAGCAAGGGTTGAATGAAATCTTTCGACTTGACCGTTTGCTTCGCTTCTGTAAGGAGGAGTAGTGAACACTTCGATGTTCAATTCATCCCTCATCATAAACAGAATAGTGGCGAAATTCAGAGACTTCTCATTATCGATGACGATAGTTTTTGGTACGCCAAAGAAGAATAGGAGTTATCTTAGGGGTCTTCTCACATCCTCAATAGATTTTCCCGTTAACAATTTAACTTGTGCGTACTTGGTGAATTTATCCAATGCTGTCATTACCAATTTTTTGTCTGTTGAAAATATGTCAATATGCACTACCTGGCCGGGATATGAAGGTATAGGCGTTTCCCCTAACTTCGGATCATTGGGGTGCCTATCGTATTTGTTCTTCTTACATGTTGAGCAAAGTTTCACTATTCTCTTTATCTTGGCAAGCATGCCTGGGAAATAACACTTCTCCAAAATCTGTAATTTTTTTTCCGCTGCATTTCTGTGGGCCCTGTTGTGAGTATCAATAATGACATTTTCCTGGTCATTTTCTGAGGTCACGTCCTACACGAATTTTTGTGTGAAGCGAACCTTATAATTCAACAAGTGCAGAGGATAGATTTCGTGGATTTTACCCACATTTGGTGCCTTTATACCATTATTCACAGAGGGGTTCAAGTATCTTTTCAATAAGGCTAGGAGGTTATTCTGATCATACTCCCTTTCTACAATTGTATGTCTATGATACCCAGGGAATATAATTTGGAACTGATATGACGGCACTTCGTCCACACAAAGGAATATCTGATTTTTGAATGCATTTATAGGACCCTCCACGCTGGGTACCAAATTTTCCGCAGAACTTTCATGGCTATGAACGGTTCGAGTTAAAGAGTTCACGTTGGTCATTGGTGTTCTAGAGAGAGCATCTGCTACCACGTTAGATTTCCCTGGTTTGTACCTAATTTCATAGTTATATTCCTCGAGAATCGCCTTCCACCTTTTCATCTTGACATTAATATTTTTGTTACTCAGTGGATATGTTAGGGGCTGGTGGTCAGTGTAAATTATAATTCTAGCAGTTCCATATAGGTAGTTTCTGAAGATATGTAGGGCCCATACTATAGCTAGCATCTCTCTCTCATTTGTAGCATAGTTTTCCTCCGTTTCCGACAATAATCTGGAAATAAATGCTATTGGCCTATCGTCCTGGCTAAACACGGCTCCGAGGGCTACGTTGGAGGCATCGGTCGTTAGATGAAATTCTTTCTCGTAGTTTGGGTAAAAAAGCATAACTTCTCGAGATAATAAAGCCTCCTTTAAAGAATCCATTGCCTTCATTTCCTTACAACCGAGTACTATTTTTACTTTGCTGGACTCGGACCTGGGAATTGAACCATTTGGGCCCCTCAGCATAGCAGTTAGGGGTTTAGCTATATCGGCATAACCCTTTAAGAATCTTCTATAGTAATTGCAAAGCCCCAAAAAGATCTTAATTGCCTCAAAGTTTTAGGGTAAGGAATTCTTACCATGGCATCCACTCTGTCCTTTATTGTACTTATGCCACTCTCAGATACTTTGAAACCAAGAAATTCAACTTCTCTTTTAAAGAAGACGCATTTATCTAACTGCACTCTCATATTTGCCTCTGCCAACGTACAAAAGATTTCCTTCAAATGTTTAAAATGTGATTCTTCGTCTTTACTGAATATAATTATGTCATCGATATAGACATAACAAGTCCTTCCGATGAAGTTTCTTAGAATATCATCCAATGCTCTCTGGAATATTGATGGGGCATTTTTTAATCCAAACGGAAGCCTTGTGAACTCGTACTTCCCATTGTTCACTGAGAATGCCGTTTTCTCGATGTCTTCTTGCCTGAGCGGTATTTGATGAAAACCACTTTTCAGATCAATTACCGTAAAGAATTTGTTGCCGCCCAGTTGAGATAAAACTTCCCCAACTTCTGGTATTGGATATTTGTCTGCTACAGTAACCGCATTCAATTTCTAAAATCCACTACGACTCTGTACTTCCTCTTTCCAGATGCATCCTCTTTTTTCGGCACGACCCATATGGGTGAATTATAGGGAGAATGAGATGGTCTTATGATCCCGTCTTTTAATAATTTGCTTATTTCTTCCTCGACAACATTTTTCAGAGCCATTGGGTAAGGATAGTTTCTTGTGTAAGTAGGCTCGTCCGTGGTTGTACGAATTTCACCCTGTACTCTCGTTGTGTAAGTTAATTTTTCATCAGGATCTGCAAAAAGATTCTTGTGAGATTCTATGATTTTCATCATAATTGATGTTTGGTTCTCAGAAAGGTGTTCAACTCGTATTTCCAGATTGTTCACGTCCTGCGACATATATTGGTAAATTGGTATTTTCATACCATTCGTTATTGTAAAGTAATTATCAGCTGTGTGAATGATTGCAGAAAGTTCCTTCAAGGTATCATTACCTAGTATTGCATCAAAAGTCCGCAATCCAGGTAGAAGGAAAAATTTAATAGGTTCAATAGAATCACCAAATATCCTTAGTAAGGTGTGGTGTGTAATTTGAACATTGCCAGATATTGTTTTAGCGCAGAAGTAGTCCCAATTTTTATTGAGGATTATTTGCCAGATCAGACTTAATATAATTCTTATTGCTACCAGTGTCCAGAAGGAATTTCAGTATTTTTCCGTTCCCCGTTCTTATCTTAAAGTATGGTAACGAGGAACTGTTTAACCAAAAAAATTAAGATCCGCATTAAGATCTTCAGTAGAAAAATCTTCCACTAGACTGTCCGAGGTTTTTACGTCCTCTCCTGAATAGTGGGTTAGTTCATTAATATATTCATTATTGGCAACATCCATGCATTCATTTATATCCGGTACAGCTCCTAGAGCTCCTTCGAGTGATTCAATTTCTTTGTCAATTTTTGGATAATCCACTTCGCTGCCTCCTCTGTTGCAATTACCCTCTGTTCTTAAATGAAAGTTTCGTTGAGCCTTGTTGATTGGTCCTTGGAACGTACCTTCATAAGGCCTCTTATAACCATTATTGACCGGCGGTTTGTTGGCATAATTTATCTGCCTAGATTGGATGGACCGATCAATTTCTATCGGTTCCGGATTTGTAGGATATTGTTGATAATTTCGCGGATATCCTTGAGGTCTTTGATTCATGTTAGTGAACTGGTAATTTTGTTGACGGGGTTGATACTGAATATTCGGCCCATTCCTTGGCCTTGGTATGAATCGTGGTGGCAATTGTGGTCTGGTTGGAGCTCCCCCATGAGCGAGTTCAGGATAAAAAATATTTCTGGTGAATACCTGAGGATTTGGTTTGTATCCCTGCGCGTTTGGCTTAGGTATCTGCCCGTGAGCATGATGCATCCGATAAGTCATATTGTCCAATTTTAAACAGATGTGTAATGCCTGTGGCAAAGATGTGGGTTCCTTGACGCTTAATAGTATTGGCAAATCACCTTTCAGCCCACGCACGAAGGTATCAAGTGCTTTTTCTCTATAAGCGTTTGTCATTGAAGAAAGGCTACCTGTGTCCAGTTCAAGACAAGTTATCTTGTCCAATATTAGTGATAGGTGTTGGTACACCGCTTGATAGAATTCTGTTATGGTTTTGTGTCCTTGACACATGGTTGTCATCTGATATTCAAGTGTACCAATATCTCTCCTATCGGAGTAATGCATCATTAGACACTTTCTTATCTTGACCCAGTCTAGAGGTATTCTGTATGAATCAAGAGCAGTGTCTGCTTCCCCAGTAATTTTTGTCCGTATTGTATAGAGAATGGCAATATATCTTCCAGTACCTTTAATGCTTTCGAAAAGCTCCAGTACCCTTTCTACCGATTTCCGCCATGAACCGAATTCGCCCGCAATTCCCGAAAATTCTTTTAACAATATCGGGAATTTTGTCCAATTCTTCGATACGAATTGCTCCTATAGGTTGATCCCCTCCTTCATCAGGGGTGTCCTGTTTGAAGTAATCCAACACTATAGTTCTAACTTCCTCCTTTTGAGCTTGAGAGAGTCCACTGGAACTAGTGCTAGGCCTCTGTGGTTGGCTCATTGTGAGGGTTCTACTTAGTCTGTCCGTAATCTCTTCGATACTGTCAACTGGCATACTCTCTTTTAACAATATTTTTTCGGAAATTTTTCACAAAAAAAGGAAAGGAATAGGATGGACTAAGGAACGTTTTGTTTCGCGAATAAATATAAAATAGCAATCAATATGTAATCTTACAATCTGCCACTCACCTTACAATCACCATGACTTTTTTTCCACTGATGCCGTTGATGCTGTTTGCTTCGTATGAATTTTTTCTTTCGAAAATTACAATTTCACTATTCTTTTTTTAACAACTTTTTTCCAATTTCTGTTTTTTTTCTTTTTAATAAGAATTTCTTAATATTTCTTCACATTTATCATTTATTTTTAATATTATTTTTTATTTACTAATTCTTTTTTTTTCACTGATAATTTCTTTTAATTTCTTCACACTTATTTATGTTTAATTTTCTTTTTCATTTAATAATTCTTTCTTTCAATGATAATTTCTTTTAATTTCTTCACACTTATAATTTATTTTTAATTTTCCTTTTCATTTAATAATTCTTTTTGTCAATGATAATTTCTTTTAATTTCTTCACACTTATAACTTATTTTTAATCTTCTTTTTTTCTAAATAATATTTAATTCTTTTCCTTTTAATAATAATTTCTTTCTTTTAAATAAATTTCCTCACTTTCTTAGATTATTATTTTTTCTTTAATAAAGTCACAATTTTATATTCTTAGGATTCTATAATTATTTTCACAAACAATTTAAGCATTTACTTCACAATTTCCTTATTTTTTAAAGTTCTTAAGCACTACAGTGAGACTGCTGATGATCCCGTGATCACCTCCCGTTTGCGTTGACTACTAGGGCGCGTCCATTTCTCACTCTAAACGGTGAGCCGGAATTGTTGGACCTTTTTCTGGGTTAAACCTCTTCGTCCTTACTTGCCTATCGTCTCAGGCAAATGTGTGCAAGGATACAAAAGAGGTCCCTGCTCGGGCGCCAATTAACAAAATATTAATTTAATTTAATTTTTAAAAAAGGTTGCGTGTTGGATTAGCAACACGTACTTTATTTATGAACAAAACCGGACTGAAGTTTACAAACAATAATGATCTTAACATAACTTAACTAAAGACATAAACTGCTGACGTAGTCCACGCGCCGAGTGATGAGTGTGGGAACGTTGCTAAATACCTTTACCCGTTCCCAAGTGCAATAGGATCCCGCTGGAATGTTGGTGCTGACACAATGTCTGCGTTGTATGCTCGTGTGTTGACAAATACAATGTATTATACGTTAACTCCTCCCCCTCTAAGTTCCATACGTCCTCGAATGGCACATCAAAAGAATGGGAGGCTGTGGAATCTCTTTTTCTTGTCATTACTCGATATCCTGGTAAAATCATTTGAAGGTTGATTATCTGATTGAGGCTCTTCGATAACATTTTCAACTGGTTTAGGTCTGATGTTTCTCAATTTCTTCCAGTATTTTGCAAGAACGAAAAGCCCAATTAGCAGGAAAGTCGATACCATTCCCAAGTTCAATGATAGACTTATTTGGTTTATCGATTTAAGTTTACGGATTGCCAAAGAATTTTTGATATTGATGTCATTGATTAGTTCCAGAGATAATGTTCTTTCTTCAGCGTTGGAGCTCATGGGTTGAATTAAGGCAGGAAGAGGTTTTGTTGTAGTGATTTGTCTGGATAAGTATGTCCTGTTGTTTACTCGGACCGTAGAATTATAGTGGTGAATTACATACGATCCATTGAGCCACATGGTTGAGTTGTCAACATCAATTTGTCCACTGAATTGGTTCAAAAATATTATGCCATTCTCAATTTCTTCTGTTGTAAAAATGTGTTCGTTATTGGTGGTGGTGCACTTTGATGTCTGACTCGCCAAAAGTTTCGGGATGCACGGGGAATCTGTGATATCGTCATAAGTTTCAGGACTACATATTGATAAACTATTGTATGTTTTACATTTCTTTTTTAATCAAATATTCTTTTCTTATTCTTACAGTCTAGGACGTATTCATAATCTAGCCTAGTTACAATATTTTCCCTTTTGATAGCCTTAATTAGTAATCTAATACAATTTTCAGTATCTGTTGTCGGAACACTTAATATGTAAAGTATATTGTAACCTTCGAGAGCAATTTTTACTTCTGCAAAGTGCAGTAGTTCATCAGTACTAGAAAATGGAATATTACTTTTACTAAATATGTCATTTAGGATTTCGACTTCGAAAGATGAAAGGATAAATGAATTAACTATATTCACTTTTGCCAAATGAATTGCAAATTCAATATTCGCAACATCTTCTTTTAGAAGTTCAAGTTTATATTTCCATTCTAATATTCTTTCATCATGAAGATTTTGTTCTGTTTTTAAGATTTTTATTATTTTGTTTGTGGTGTTCGTGAGTTTACTTATTTTCTCTAGTGACAGACGATTTATCACAATTTGATTGCTACTATTTTCCAAAACGTCATCTATCTTTTTCTGAATTATCTCAAAGTCCTGACGGTCTGGACTTCCAGCAATCCATTTCCATGCACTACCGAGGAAATCCAGTGATCGTTTAGACTTTACATTTGGTTTTAATCGTGATATGTAGGATTTAATTTGGGATATTGTGTATTTAAGGTAAGGGATCAGGGGATGGTTTAAGGTGATATTCCGAACAATATTATCTTCCATTTCATGGATCAGGTTATCGTAGCTCCGTACATCAATCGTAGGAACTATCTTGAAAGTTCCGGTCTGGACTTTAGGCAATCCGGAATGCATTGCCAATAATTTTGAATTCGAGTAATCCAATATTTGTATTTCGCCAGCACATAATGCCGTCAAGATTAATAATCTGTAAAATAGGAGTTGTGAATTAATTTCTAATATGTCTCTTGTGTACAATTCTTCCGCTTTCGGTGACTATTGTTGAATTCCTGTTTTCTTTTACTATTTCTTCTTTAAATCGCTCTGATAACTTTGTCCCTAATCTCTTATTGATTTTAACGAAGACTGTCTGGCCTGGAATGTATTGTTGGTCGTTTTGTTTCCGTTTGTTATGATATTCTAAACTACGTTTCTGTTTTTCTTGGATTTTCTCCATATTCGACTGTCTAGTTCTGTCATAGCTACCTGGAGAAAAATCTACAGTTCTCCCAAAAAACAAATCAACAGGTTTCCTCTCAACAGTCGAGTGTATCGAATGATTATACTCGTTCACTGCTTTTGCAAGGAGTTCTTCGAAATTTCTGCATACCCCTTCGTCCTTTAAACATCTTAACAATTCAGCAAGGGTTGAATGAAATCTTTCGACTTGACCGTTTGCTTCGCTTCTGTAAGGAGGAGTAGTGAACAATTCGATGTTCAATTCATCCCTCATCATAAACAGAATAGTGGCGGAATTCAGAGACTTCTCATTATCGATGACGATAGTTTTTGGTACGCCAAAGAAGAATAGGAGTTCTCTTAGGGGTCTTCTCACATCCTCAATAGATTTTCCCGTTAACAATTTAACTTGTGCGTACTTGGTGAATTTATCCAATGCTGTCATTACCAATTTTTTGTCTGTTGAAAATATGTCAATATGCACTACCTGGCCGGGATATGAAGGTATAGGCGTTTCCCCTAACTTCGGATCATTGGGGTGCCTATCGTATTTGTTCTTCTTACATGTTGAGCAAAGTTTCACTATTCTCTTTATCTTGGCAAACATGCCTGGGAAATAACACTTCTCCAAAATCTGTAATTTTTTTTCCGCTGCATTTCTGTGGACCCTGTTGTGAGTATCAATAATGACATTTTCCTGGTCATTTCCTACACGAATTTTTGTGTGAAGCGAACCTTATAATTCAACAAGTGCAGAGGATAGATTTCGTGGATTTTACCCACATTTGGTGCCTTTATACCATTATTCACAGAGGGGTTCAAGTATCTTTTCAATAAGGCTAGGAGGTTATTCTGATCATACTCCCTTTCTACAATTGTATGTCTATGATACCCAGGGAATATAATTTGGAACTGATATGACGGCACTTCGTCCACACAAAGGAATATCTGATTTTTGAATGCATTTATAGGACCCTCCACGCTGGGTACCAAATTTTCCGCAGAACTTTCATGGCTATGAACGGTTCGAGTTAAAGAGTTCACGTTGGTCATTGGTGTTCTAGAGAGAGCATCTGCTACCACGTTAGATTTCCCTGGTTTGTACCTAATTTCATAGTTATATTCCTCGAGAATCGCCTTCCACCTTTTCATCTTGACATTAATATTTTTGTTACTCAGTGGATATGTAAGGGGCTGGTGGTCAGTGTAAATTATAATTCTAGCAGTTCCATATAGGTAGTTTCTGAAGATATGTAGGGCCCATACTATAGCTAGCATCTCTCTCTCATTTGTAGCATAGTTTTCCTCCGTTTCCGACAATAATCTGGAAATAAATGCTATTGGCCTATCGTCCTGGCTAAACACGGCTCCGAGGGCTACGTTGGAGGCATCGGTCGTTAGATGAAATTCTTTCTCGTAGTTTGGGTAAAAAAGCATAACTTCTCGAGATAATAAAGCCTCCTTTAAAGAATCCATTGCCTTCATTTCCTTACAACCGAGTACTATTTTTACTTTGCTGGACTCGGACCTGGGAATTGAACCATTTGGGCCCCTCAGCATAGCAGTTAGGGGTTTAGCTATATCGGCATAACCCTTTAAGAATCTTCTATAGTAATTGCAAAGCCCCAAAAAGATCTTAATTGCCTCAAAGTTTTAGGGTAAGGAATTCTTACCATGGCATCCACTCTGTCCTTTATTGTACTTATGCCACTCTCAGATACTTTGAAACCAAGAAATTCAACTTCTCTTTTAAAGAAGACGCATTTATCTAACTGCACTCTCATATTTGCCTCTGCCAACGTACAAAAGATTTCATTCAAATGTTTAAAATGTGATTCTTCGTCTTTACTGAATATAATTATGTCATCGATATAGACATAACAAGTCCTTCCGATGAAGTTTCTTAGAATATCATCCAATGCTCTCTGGAATATTGATGGGGCATTTTTTAATCCAAACGGAAGCCTTGTGAACTCGTACTTCCCATTGTTCACTGAGAATGCCGTTTTCTCGATGTCTTCTTGCCTGAGCGGTATTTGATGAAAACCACTTTTCAGATCAATTACCGTAAATAATTTGTTGCCGCCCAGTTGAGATAAAACTTCCCCAACTTCTGGTATTGGATATTTGTCTGCTACAGTAACCGCATTCAATTTCTAAAATCCACTACGACTCTGTACTTCCTCTTTCCAGATGCATCCTCTTTTTTCGGCACGACCCATATGGGTGAATTATAGGGAGAATGAAATGGTCTTATGATCCCCTCTTTTAATAATTTGCTTATTTCTTCCTCGACAACATTTTTCAGAGCCATTGGGTAAGGATAGTTTCTTGTGTAAGTAGGCTCGTCCGTGGTTGTACGAATTTCACCCTGTACTCTCGTTGTGTAAGTTAATTTTTCATCAGGATCTGCAAAAAGATTCTTGTGAGATTCTATGATTTTCATCATAATTGATGTTTGGTTCTCAGAAAGGTGTTCAACTCGTATTTCCAGATTGTTCACTTCCTGCGACATATATTGGTAAATTGGTATTTTCATACCATTCGTTATTGTAAAGTAATTATCAGCTGTGTGAATGATTGCAGAAAGTTCCTTCAAGGTATCATTACCTAGTATTGCATCAAAAGTCCGCAATCCAGGTAGAAGGAAAAATTTAATAGGTTCAATAGAATCACCAAATATCCTTAGTAAGGTGTGGTGTGTAATTTGAACATTGCCAGATATTGTTTTAGCGCAGAAGTAGTCCCAATTTTTATTGAGGATTATTTGCCAGATCAGACTTAATATAATTCTTATTGCTACCAGTGTCCAGAAGGAATTTCAGTATTTTTCCGTTCCCCGTTCTTATCTTAAAGTATGGTAACGAGGAACTGTTTAACCAAAAAAATTAAGATCCGCATTAAGATCTTCAGTAGAAAAATCTTCCACTAGACTGTCCGAGGTTTTTACGTCCTCTCCTGAATAGTGTGTTAGTTCATTAATATATTCATTATTGGCAACATCCATGTATTCATTTATATCCGGTACACCTCCTAGAGCTCCTTCGAGTGATTCAATTTCTTTGTCAATTTTTGGATAATCCACTTCGCTGCCTCCTCTGTTGCAATTACCCTCTGTTCTTAAATGAAAGTTTCGTTGAGCCTTGTTGATTGGTCCTTGGAACGTACCTTCATAAGGCCTCTTATAACCATTATTGACCGGCGGTTTGTTGGCATAATTTATCTGCCTAGATTGGATGGACCGATCAATTTCTATCGGTTCCGGATTTGTAGGATATTGTTGATAATTTCGCGGATATCCTTGAGGTCTTTGATTCATGTTAGTGAACTGGTAATTTTGTTGACGGGGTTGATACTGAATATTCGGCCCATTCCTTGGCCTTGGTATGAATCGTGGTGGCAATTGTGGTCTGGTTGGAGCTCCCCCATGAGCGAGTTCAGGATAAAAAATATTTCTGGTGAATACCTGAGGATTTGGTTTGTATCCCTGCGCATTTGGCTTAGGTATCTGCCCGTGAGCATGATGCATCCGATAAGTCATATTGTCCAATTTTAAACAGATGTGTAATGCCTGTGGCAAAGATGTGGGTTCCTTGACGCTTAATAGTCTTGGCAAATCACCTTTCAGCCCACGCACGAAGGTATCAAGTGCTTTTTCTCTATAAGCGTTTGTCATTGAAGAAAGGCTACCTGTGTCCAGTTCAAGACAAGTTATCTTGTCCAATATTAGTGATAGGTGTTGGTACACCGCTTGATAGAATTCTGTTATGGTTTTGTGTCCTTGACACATGGTTGTCATCTGATATTCAAGTGTACCAATATCTCTCCGATCGGAGTAATGCATCATTAGACACTTTCTTATCTTGACCCAGTCTAGAGGTGTTCTGTATGAATCAAGAGCAGTGTCTGCTTCCCCAGTAATTTTTGTCCGTATTGTACGGAGAATGGCAAAATATCTTCCAGTACCTTTAATGCTTTCGAAAAGCTCCAGTACCCTTTCTACCGATTTCCGCCATGAACCGAATTCGCCCGCAATTCCCGAAAATTCTTTTAACAATATCGGGAATTTTGTCCAATTCTTCGATACGAATTGCTCCTATAGGTTGATCCCCTCCTTCATCAGGGGTGTCCTGTTTGAAGTAATCCAACACTATAGTTCTAACTTCCTCCTTTTGAGCTTGAGAGAGTCCACTGGAACTAGTGCTAGGCCTCTGTGGTTGGCTCATTGTGAGGGTTCTACTTAGTCTGTCCGTAATCTCTTCGATACTGTCAACTGGCATACTCTCTTTTAACAATATTTTTTCGGAAATTTTTCACAAAAAAAGGAAAGGAATAGGATGGACTAAGGAACGTTTTGTTTCGCGAATAAATATAAAATAGCAATCAATATGTAATCTTACAATCTGCCACTCACCTTACAATCACCATGACTTTTTTTCCACTGATGCCGTTGATGCTGTTTGCTTCGTATGAATTTTTTCTTTCGAAAATTACAATTTCACTATTCTTTTTTTAACAACTTTTTTCCAATTTCTGTTTTTTTTCTTTTTAATAAGAATTTCTTAATATTTCTTCACATTTATCATTTATTTTTAATTTTATTTTTTATTTACTAATTCTTTTTTTTTCACTGATAATTTCTTTTAATTTCTTCACACTTATTTATGTTTAATTTTCTTTTTCATTTAATAATTCTTTCTTTCAATGATAATTTCTTTTAATTTCTTCACACTTATAACTTATTTTTAATCTTCTTTTTTTCTAAATAATATTTAATTCTTTTCCTTTTAATAATAATTTCTTTCTTTTAAATAAATTTCCTCACTTTCTTAGATTATTATTTTTTCTTTAATAAAGTCACAATTTTATATTCTTAGGATTCTATAATTATTTTCACAAACAATTTAAGCATTTACTTCACAATTTCCTTATTTTTTAAACTTCTTAAGCACTACAGTGAGACTGCTGATGATCCCGTGATCACCTCCCGTTTGCGTTGATTACTAGGGCGCGTCCTTTTCTCACTCTAAACGGTGAGCCGGAATTGTTGGACCTTTTTCTGAGTTAAACCTCTTCGTCCTTACTTGCCTATCGTCTCAGGCAAATGTGTGCAAGGATACAAAAGAGGTCCCTGCTCGGGCGCCAATTAACAAAATATTAATTTAATTTAATTTTTAAAAAAGGTTGCGTGTTGGATTAGCAACACGTCTTACTTTATTTATGAACAAACCCGGACTGAAGTTTACAAACAATAATGATCTTAACATAACTTAACTAAAGGCATAAACTGCTGACGTAGTCCACGCGCCGAGTGATGAGTGTGGGAACGTTGCTAAATACCTTTACCCGTTCCCAAGTGCAATAGGATCCCGCTGGAATGTTGGTGCTGACACAATGTCTGCGTTGTATGCTCGTGTGTGGACAAATACAATGTATTATACGTTAACTCCTCCCCCTCTAAGTTCCATACGTCCTCGAATGGAACATCAAAAGAATGGCAAGCTGTGGAATCTCTTTTTCTTGTCATTACTCGATATCCTGGTAAAATCATTTGTAGGTTGATTATCTTGTTGAGGCTCTTCGATAACATTTTCAACTGGTTTCGGTCTGATGTTTCTCCATTTCTTCCAGTATTTTGCAAGAACGAAAACCCCAATTAGCAGGAAAGTCGATACCATTCCCAAGTTCAATGATAGACTTATTTGGTTTATCGATTTAAGTTTACGGATTGCCAAAGAATTTTTGATATTGATGTCATTGATTAGTTCCAGAGATAATGTTCTTTCTTTAGCGTTGGAGCTCATGGGTTGAATTAAGGCAGGAAGAGGTTTTGTTGTAGTGATTTGTCTGGATAAGTATGTCCTGTTGTTTACTCGGACCGTAGAATTATAGTGGTGAATTACATACGATCCATTGAGCCAAATGGTTTAGTTGTCAACATCAATTTGTCCACTGAATTGGTTCAAAAATAATATGCCATCCTCAATTTCTTCTGTTGTAAAAATGTGTTCGTTATTGGTGGTGGTGCACTTTGATGTCTGACTCGCCAAAAGTTTCGGGATGCACGGGGAATCTGTGATATCGTCATAAGTTTCAGGACTACATATTGATAAACTATTGTATGTTTTACATTTCTTTTTTAATCAAATATTCTTTTCTTATTCTTACAGTCTAGGACGTATTCATAATCTAGCCTAGTTACAATATTTTCCCTTTTGATAGCCTTAATTAGTAATCTAATACAATTTTCAGTATCTGTTGTCGGAACACTTAATATGTAAAGTATATTGTAACCTTCGAGAGCAATTTTTACTTCTGCAAAGTGCAGTAGTTCATCAGTACTAGAAAATGGAATATTACTTTTACTAAATATGTCATTTAGGATTTCGACTTCGAAAGATGAAAGGATAAATGAATTAACTATATTCACTTTTGCCAAATGAATTGCAAATTCAATATTCGCAACATCTTCTTTTAGAAGTTCAAGTTTATATTTCCATTCTAATATTCTTTCATCATGAAGATTTTGTTCTGTTTTTAAGATTTTTATTATTTTGTTTGTGGTGTTCGTGAGTTTACTTATTTTCTCTAGTGACAGACGATTTATCACAATTTGATTGCTACTATTTTCCAAAACGTCATCTATCTTTTTCTGAATTATCTCAAAGTCCTGACGGTCTGGACTTCCAGCAATCCATTTCCATGCACTACCGAGGAAATCCAGTGATCGTTTAGACTTTACATTTGGTTTTAATCGTGATATGTAGGATTTAATTTGGGATATTGTGTATTTAAGGTAAGGGATCAGGGGATGGTTTAAGGTGATATTCCGAACAATATTATCTTCCATTTCATGGATCAGGTTATCGTAGCTCCGTAAATCAATCGTATGAACTATCTTGAAAGTTCCGGTCTGGACTTTAGCCAATCCGGAATGCATTGCCAATAATTTTGAATTCGAGTAATCCAATATTTGTATTTCGCCAGCACATAATGCCGTCAAGATTAATAATCTGTAAAATAGGAGTTGTGAATTAATTTCTAATATGTCTCTTGTGTACAATTCTTCCGCTTTCGGTGACTATTGTAGAATTCCTGTTTTCTTTTACTATTTCTTCTTTAAATCGCTCTGATAACTTTGTCCCTAATCTCTTATTGATTTTAACGAAGACTGTCTGGCCTGGAATGTATTGTTGGTCGTTTTGTTTCCGTTTGTTATGATATTCTAAACTACGTTTCTGTTTTTCTTGGATTTTCTCCATATTCGACTGTCTAGTTCTGTCATAGCTACATGGAGAAAAATCTACAGTTCTCCCAAAAAACAAATCAACAGGTTTCCTCTCAACAGTCGAGTGTATCGAATGATTATACTCGTTCACTGCTTTTGCAAGGAGTTCTTCGAAATTTCTGCATACCCCTTCGTCCTTTAAACATCTTAACAATTCAGCAAGGGTTGAATGAAATCTTTCGACTTGACCGTTTGCTTCGCTTCTGTAAGGAGGAGTAGTGAACAATTCGATGTTCAATTCATCCCTCATCATAAACAGAATAGTGGCGGAATTCAGAGACTTCTCATTATCGATGACGATAGTTTTTGGTACGCCAAAGAAGAATAGGAGTTCTCTTAGGGGTCTTCTCACATCCTCAATAGATTTTCCCGTTAACAATTTAACTTGTGCGTACTTGGTGAATTTATCCAATGCTGTCATTACCAATTTTTTGTCTGTTGAAAATATGTCAATATGCACTACCTGGCCGGGATATGAAGGTATAGGCGTTTCCCCTAACTTCGGATCATTGGGGTGCCTATCGTATTTGTTCTTCTTACATGTTGAGCAAAGTTTCACTATTCTCTTTATCTTGGCAAACATGCCTGGGAAATAACACTTCTCCAAAATCTGTAATTTTTTTTCCGCTGCATTTCTGTGGACCCTGTTGTGAGTATCAATAATGACATTTTCCTGGTCATTTCCTACACGAATTTTTGTGTGAAGCGAACCTTATAATTCAACAAGTGCAGAGGATAGATTTCGTGGATTTTACCCACATTTGGTGCCTTTATACCATTATTCACAGAGGGGTTCAAGTATCTTTTCAATAAGGCTAGGAGGTTATTCTGATCATACTCCCTTTCTACAATTGTATGTCTATGATACCCAGGGAATATAATTTGGAACTGATATGACGGCACTTCGTCCACACAAAGGAATATCTGATTTTTGAATGCATTTATAGGACCCTCCACGCTGGGTACCAAATTTTCCGCAGAACTTTCATGGCTATGAACGGTTCGAGTTAAAGAGTTCACGTTGGTCATTGGTGCTCTAGAGAGAGCATCTGCTACCACGTTAGATTTCCCTGGTTTGTACCTAATTTCATAGTTATATTCCTCGAGAATCGCCTTCCACCTTTTCATCTTGACATTAATATTTTTGTTACTCAGTGGATATGTAAGGGGCTGGTGGTCAGTGTAAATTATAATTCTAGCAGTTCCATATAGGTAGTTTCTGAAGATATGTAGGGCCCATACTATAGCTAGCATCTCTCTCTCATTTGTAGCATAGTTTTCCTCCGTTTCCGACAATAATCTGGAAATAAATGCTATTGGCCTATCGTCCTGGCTAAACACGGCTCCGAGGGCTACGTTGGAGGCATCGGTCGTTAGATGAAATTCTTTCTCGTAGTTTGGGTAAAAAAGCATAACTTCTCGAGATAATAAAGCCTCCTTTAAAGAATCCATTGCCTTCATTTCCTTACAACCGAGTACTATTTTTACTTTGCTGGACTCGGACCTGGGAATTGAACCATTTGGGCCCCTCAGCATAGCAGTTAGGGGTTTAGCTATATCGGCATAACCCTTTAAGAATCTTCTATAGTAATTGCAAAGCCCCAAAAAGATCTTAATTGCCTCAAAGTTTTAGGGTAAGGAATTCTTACCATGGCATCCACTCTGTCCTTTATTGTACTTATGCCACTCTCAGATACTTTGAAACCAAGAAATTCAACTTCTCTTTTAAAGAAGACGCATTTATCTAACTGCACTCTCATATTTGCCTCTGCCAACGTACAAAAGATTTCATTCAAATGTTTAAAATGTGATTCTTCGTCTTTACTGAATATAATTATGTCATCGATATAGACATAACAAGTCCTTCCGATGAAGTTTCTTAGAATATCATCCAATGCTCTCTGGAATATTGATGGGGCATTTTTTAATCCAAACGGAAGCCTTGTGAACTCGTACTTCCCATTGTTCACTGAGAATGCCGTTTTCTCGATGTCTTCTTGCCTGAGCGGTATTTGATGAAAACCACTTTTCAGATCAATTACCGTAAATAATTTGTTGCCGCCCAGTTGAGATAAAACTTCCCCAACTTCTGGTATTGGATATTTGTCTGCTACAGTAACCGCATTCAATTTCTAAAATCCACTACGACTCTGTACTTCCTCTTTCCAGATGCATCCTCTTTTTTCGGCACGACCCATATGGGTGAATTATAGGGAGAATGAAATGGTCTTATGATCCCCTCTTTTAATAATTTGCTTATTTCTTCCTCGACAACATTTTTCAGAGCCATTGGGTAAGGATAGTTTCTTGTGTAAGTAGGCTCGTCCGTGGTTGTACGAATTTCACCCTGTACTCTCGTTGTGTAAGTTAATTTTTCATCAGGATCTGCAAAAAGATTCTTGTGAGATTCTATGATTTTCATCATAATTGATGTTTGGTTCTCAGAAAGGTGTTCAACTCGTATTTCCAGATTGTTCACTTCCTGCGACATATATTGGTAAATTGGTATTTTCATACCATTCGTTATTGTAAAGTAATTATCAGCTGTGTGAATGATTGCAGAAAGTTCCTTCAAGGTATCATTACCTAGTATTGCATCAAAAGTCCGCAATCCAGGTAGAAGGAAAAATTTAATAGGTTCAATAGAATCACCAAATATCCTTAGTAAGGTGTGGTGTGTAATTTGAACATTGCCAGATATTGTTTTAGCGCAGAAGTAGTCCCAATTTTTATTGAGGATTATTTGCCAGATCAGACTTAATATAATTCTTATTGCTACCAGTGTCCAGAAGGAATTTCAGTATTTTTCCGTTCCCCGTTCTTATCTTAAAGTATGGTAACGAGGAACTGTTTAACCAAAAAAATTAAGATCCGCATTAAGATCTTCAGTAGAAAAATCTTCCACTAGACTGTCCGAGGTTTTTACGTCCTCTCCTGAATAGTGTGTTAGTTCATTAATATATTCATTATTGGCAACATCCATGTATTCATTTATATCCGGTACACCTCCTAGAGCTCCTTCGAGTGATTCAATTTCTTTGTCAATTTTTGGATAATCCACTTCGCTGCCTCCTCTGTTGCAATTACCCTCTGTTCTTAAATGAAAGTTTCGTTGAGCCTTGTTGATTGGTCCTTGGAACGTACCTTCATAAGGCCTCTTATAACCATTATTGACCGGCGGTTTGTTGGCATAATTTATCTGCCTAGATTGGATGGACCGATCAATTTCTATCGGTTCCGGATTTGTAGGATATTGTTGATAATTTCGCGGATATCCTTGAGGTCTTTGATTCATGTTAGTGAACTGGTAATTTTGTTGACGGGGTTGATACTGAATATTCGGCCCATTCCTTGGCCTTGGTATGAATCGTGGTGGCAATTGTGGTCTGGTTGGAGCTCCCCCATGAGCGAGTTCAGGATAAAAAATATTTCTGGTGAATACCTGAGGATTTGGTTTGTATCCCTGCGCATTTGGCTTAGGTATCTGCCCGTGAGCATGATGCATCCGATAAGTCATATTGTCCAATTTTAAACAGATGTGTAATGCCTGTGGCAAAGATGTGGGTTCCTTGACGCTTAATAGTCTTGGCAAATCACCTTTCAGCCCACGCACGAAGGTATCAAGTGCTTTTTCTCTATAAGCGTTTGTCATTGAAGAAAGGCTACCTGTGTCCAGTTCAAGACAAGTTATCTTGTCCAATATTAGTGATAGGTGTTGGTACACCGCTTGATAGAATTCTGTTATGGTTTTGTGTCCTTGACACATGGTTGTCATCTGATATTCAAGTGTACCAATATCTCTCCGATCGGAGTAATGCATCATTAGACACTTTCTTATCTTGACCCAGTCTAGAGGTGTTCTGTATGAATCAAGAGCAGTGTCTGCTTCCCCAGTAATTTTTGTCCGTATTGTACGGAGAATGGCAAAATATCTTCCAGTACCTTTAATGCTTTCGAAAAGCTCCAGTACCCTTTCTACCGATTTCCGCCATGAACCGAATTCGCCCGCAATTCCCGAAAATTCTTTTAACAATATCGGGAATTTTGTCCAATTCTTCGATACGAATTGCTCCTATAGGTTGATCCCCTCCTTCATCAGGGGTGTCCTGTTTGAAGTAATCCAACACTATAGTTCTAACTTCCTCCTTTTGAGCTTGAGAGAGTCCACTGGAACTAGTGCTAGGCCTCTGTGGTTGGCTCATTGTGAGGGTTCTACTTAGTCTGTCCGTAATCTCTTCGATACTGTCAACTGGCATACTCTCTTTTAACAATATTTTTTCGGAAATTTTTCACAAAAAAAGGAAAGGAATAGGATGGACTAAGGAACGTTTTGTTTCGCGAATAAATATAAAATAGCAATCAATATGTAATCTTACAATCTGCCACTCACCTTACAATCACCATGACTTTTTTTCCACTGATGCCGTTGATGCTGTTTGCTTCGTATGAATTTTTTCTTTCGAAAATTACAATTTCACTATTCTTTTTTTAACAACTTTTTTCCAATTTCTGTTTTTTTTCTTTTTAATAAGAATTTCTTAATATTTCTTCACATTTATCATTTATTTTTAATTTTATTTTTTATTTACTAATTCTTTTTTTTTCACTGATAATTTCTTTTAATTTCTTCACACTTATTTATGTTTAATTTTCTTTTTCATTTAATAATTCTTTCTTTCAATGATAATTTCTTTTAATTTCTTCACACTTATAACTTATTTTTAATCTTCTTTTTTTCTAAATAATATTTAATTCTTTTCCTTTTAATAATAATTTCTTTCTTTTAAATAAATTTCCTCACTTTCTTAGATTATTATTTTTTCTTTAATAAAGTCACAATTTTATATTCTTAGGATTCTATAATTATTTTCACAAACAATTTAAGCATTTACTTCACAATTTCCTTATTTTTTAAACTTCTTAAGCACTACAGTGAGACTGCTGATGATCCCGTGATCACCTCCCGTTTGCGTTGATTACTAGGGCGCGTCCTTTTCTCACTCTAAACGGTGAGCCGGAATTGTTGGACCTTTTTCTGAGTTAAACCTCTTCGTCCTTACTTGCCTATCGTCTCAGGCAAATGTGTGCAAGGATACAAAAGAGGTCCCTGCTCGGGCGCCAATTAACAAAATATTAATTTAATTTAATTTTTAAAAAAGGTTGCGTGTTGGATTAGCAACACGTCTTACTTTATTTATGAACAAACCCGGACTGAAGTTTACAAACAATAATGATCTTAACATAACTTAACTAAAGGCATAAACTGCTGACGTAGTCCACGCGCCGAGTGATGAGTGTGGGAACGTTGCTAAATACCTTTACCCGTTCCCAAGTGCAATAGGATCCCGCTGGAATGTTGGTGCTGACACAATGTCTGCGTTGTATGCTCGTGTGTGGACAAATACAATGTATTATACGTTAACTCCTCCCCCTCTAAGTTCCATACGTCCTCGAATGGAACATCAAAAGAATGGCAAGCTGTGGAATCTCTTTTTCTTGTCATTACTCGATATCCTGGTAAAATCATTTGTAGGTTGATTATCTTGTTGAGGCTCTTCGATAACATTTTCAACTGGTTTCGGTCTGATGTTTCTCCATTTCTTCCAGTATTTTGCAAGAACGAAAACCCCAATTAGCAGGAAAGTCGATACCATTCCCAAGTTCAATGATAGACTTATTTGGTTTATCGATTTAAGTTTACGGATTGCCAAAGAATTTTTGATATTGATGTCATTGATTAGTTCCAGAGATAATGTTCTTTCTTTAGCGTTGGAGCTCATGGGTTGAATTAAGGCAGGAAGAGGTTTTGTTGTAGTGATTTGTCTGGATAAGTATGTCCTGTTGTTTACTCGGACCGTAGAATTATAGTGGTGAATTACATACGATCCATTGAGCCAAATGGTTTAGTTGTCAACATCAATTTGTCCACTGAATTGGTTCAAAAATAATATGCCATCCTCAATTTCTTCTGTTGTAAAAATGTGTTCGTTATTGGTGGTGGTGCACTTTGATGTCTGACTCGCCAAAAGTTTCGGGATGCACGGGGAATCTGTGATATCGTCATAAGTTTCAGGACTACTATTGTATGTTTTACATTTATTTTTTAATCCAAATATTCTTTTCTTATTCTTACAGTCTAGGACGTATTCATAATCTAACCTAGTTACAATATTTTCCCTTTTGATAGACTTAATTAGTAATCTAATACAATTTTCAGTATCTGTTGTCGGAACACTTAATATGTAAAGTATATTGTAACCTTCGAGAGCAATTTTTACTTCTGCAAAGTGCAGTAGTTCATCAGTACTAGAAAATGGAATATTACTTTTACTAAATATGTCATTTAGGATTTCGACTTCGAAAAATGAAAGGATAAATGAATTAACTATATTTACTTTTGCCAAATGAATTGCAAATTCAATATTCGCAACATCTTCTTTTAGAAGTTCAAGTTTATATTTCCATTCTAATATTCTTTCATCTTGAAGATTTTGTTCTGTTTTTAAGATTTTTATTATTTCGTTTGTGGTGTTCGTGAGTTTACTTATTTTCTCTAGTGACAGACGATTTATCACAATTTGATTGCTATTATTTTCCAAAACTTCATCTATCTTTTTCTGAATTATCTCAAAGTCCTGACGGTCTGGACTTCCAGCAATCCATTTCCATGCACTACCGAGGAGGAAATCCAGTGATCGTTTAGACTTTACATTTGGTTTTAATCGTGATATGTAGGATTTAATATGGGATATTGTGTATTTAAGGTAAGGGATCAGGGGATAGTTTAAGGTGATATTCCGAACAATATTATCTTCCATTTCATGGATCAGGTTATCGTAGCTCCGTAAATCAATCGTATGAACTATCTTGAAAGTTCCGGTCTGGACTTTAGCCAATCCGGAATGCATTGCCAATAATTTTGAATTCGAGTAATCCAATATTTGTATTTCGCCAGCACATAATGCCGTCAAGATTAATAATCTGTAAAATAGGAGTTGTGAATTAATTTCTAATATGTCTCTTGTGTACAATTCTTCCGCTTTCGGTGACTATTGTAGAATTCCTGTTTTCTTTTACTATTTCTTCTTTAAATCGCTCTGATAACTTTGTCCCTAATCTCTTATTGATTTTAACGAAGACTGTCTGGCCTGGAATGTATTGTTGGTCGTTTTGTTTCCGTTTGTTATGATATTCTAAACAACGTTTCTGTTTTTCTTGGATTTTCTCCATATTCGACTGTCTAGTTCTGTCATAGCTACCTGGAGAAAAATCTACAGTTCTCCCAAAAAACAAATCAACAGGTTTCCTCTCAACAGTCGAGTGTATCGAATGATTATACTCGTTCACTGCTTTTGCAAGGAGTTCTTCGAAATTTCTGCATACCCCTTCGTCCTTTAAACATCTTAACAATTCAGCAAGGGTTGAATGAAATTTTTCGACTTGACCGTTTGCTTCGCTTCTGTAAGGAGGAGTAGTGAACACTTCGATGTTGAATTCATCCCTCATCATAAACAGAATAGTGGCGGAATTCAGAGACTTCTCATTATCGATGACGATAGTTTTTGGTACGCCAAAGAAGAATAGGAGTTCTCTTAGGGGTCTTCTCACATCCTCAATAGATTTTCCCGTTAACAATTTAACTTGTGCGTACTTGGTGAATTTATCCAATGCTGTCATTACCAATTTTTTGTCTGTTGAAAATATGTCAATATGCACTACCTGGCCGGGATATGAAGGTATAGGCGTTTCCCCTAACTTCGGATCATTGGGGTGCCTATCGTATTTGTTCTTCTTACATGTTGAGCAAAGTTTCACTATTCTCTTTATCTTGGCAAACATGCCTGGGAAATAACACTTCTCCAAAATCTGTAATTTTTTTTCCGCTGCATTTCTGTGGACCCTGTTGTGAGTATCAATAATGACATTTTCCTGGTCATTTTCTGAGGTCACGTCCTCCACGAATTTTTGTGTGAAGCGAACCTTATAATTCAACAGGTGCAGAGAATAGATTTCCTGGATTTTACCCATTACAAATTCTGGTGCCTTTATACCATTATTCACAGAGGGGTTCAAGTATCTTTTCAATAAGGCTAGGAGGTTATTCTGATCATACTCCCTTTCTACAATTGTATGTCTATGATACCAAGGGAATATAATTTGGAATTGATATAACGGCACTTCGTCCACACAAAGGAATATCTGATTTTTGAAAGCATTTATAGCGGACCCCACGTACCCACGCTGGGTACCAGATTTTCCGCAGAACTTTCATGGCTATGAACGGTTCCAGTTAAAGAGTTCACGTTGGTCATTGGTGTTCTAGAGAGAGCATCTGCTACCACGTTAGATTTCCCTGGTTTGTACCTAATTTCATAGTTATATTCCTCGAGAATCGCCTTCCACCTTTTCATCTTGACATTACTATTTTTGTTACTCAGTGCATATGTTAGGGGCTGGTGGTCAGTGTAAATTATAATTCTAGCAGTTCCATATAGGTAGTTTCTGAAGATATGTAGGGGCAATACTAAAGCTAGCATCTCTCTCTCATTTGTAGCATAGTTTTCCTCCGTTTCCGACAATACTCTGGAAATAAATGCTATTGGCCTATCGTCCTGGCTAAGCACGGCTCCGAGGGCTACGTTGGAGGCATCGGTCGTTAGATGAAATTCTTTCTCGTAGTTGGGTAAAAAAGCATAACTTCTCGAGATAATAAAGCCTCCTTTAAAGAATCCATTGCCTTCATTTCCTTACAACCGAGTACTATTTTTACTTTGCTGGACTCGGACCTGGGAATTGAACCATTTGGGCCCCTCAGCATAGCAGTTAGGGGTTTAGCTATATCGGCATAACCCTTTATGAATCTTCTATAGTAATTGCAAAGCCCCAAAAAAGATCTTAATTGCCTCAAAGTATTAGGGTAAGGAATTCTTACCATGGCATCCACTCTGTCCTTTATTGTACTTATGCCACTCTCAGATACTTTGAAACCAAGAAATTCAACTTCTCTTTTAAAGAAGACGCATTTATCTAACTGCACTCTCATATTTGCCTCTGCCAACGTACAAAAGATTTCCTTCAAATGTTTAAAATGTGATTCTTCGTCTTTACTGAATATAATTATGTCATCGATATAGACATAACAAGTCCTTCCGATGAAGTTTCTTAGAATATCATCCAATGCTCTCTGGAATATTGATGGGGCATTTTTTAATCCAAACGGAAGCCTTGCGAACTCGTACTTCCCATTGTTCACTGAGAATGCCGTTTTCTGAATGTCTTCTTGCCTGAGCGGTATTTGATGAAAACCACTTTTCGGATCTGTTACCGTAAAGAATTTGTTGCCGCCCAGTTGAGATAAAACTTCCCCAACTTCTGGTATTGGATATTTGTCTGCTACAGTAACCGCATTCAATTTTCTCAAATCCACTACGACTCTGTACTTCCTCTTTCCAGATGCATCCTCTTTTTTCGGCACGACCCATATGGGTGAATTATAGGGAGAATGAGATGGTCTTATGATCCCGTCTTTTAATAATTTGCTTATTTCTTCCTCGACAACATTTTTCAGAGCCATTGGGTAAGGATAGTTTCTTGTGTAAGTAGGCTGGTCCGTGGTTGTACGAATTTCACCCTGTACTCTCGTTGTGTAAGTTGATTTTTCATCAGGATCTGCAAAAAGATTCTTGTGAGATTCTATGATTTTCATCATAGTTGATGTTTGGTTCTCAGAAAGGTGTTCAACTCGTATTTCCAGATTGTTCACGTCCTGCGACATATATTGGTAAATTGGTATTTTCATACCATTCGTTATTGTAAAGTAATTATCAGCTGTGTGAATGATTGCAGAAAGTTCTTCAAGGTATCATTACCTAGTATTGCATCAAAAGTCCGCAATCCAGGTAGAAGGAAAAATTTAATAGGTTCAATAGAATCACCAAATATCCTTAGTAAGGTGTGGTGTGTAATTTGAACATTGCCAGATATTGTTTTAGCGCAGAAGTAGTCCCAATTTTTATTGAGGATTATTTGCCAGATCAGACTTAATATAATTCTTATTGCTACCAGTGTCCAGAAGGAATTTCAGTATTTTTCCGTTCCCCGTTCTTATCTTAAAGTATGGTAACGAGGAACTGTTTAACCAAAAAAATTAAGATCCGCATTAAGATCTTCAGTAGAAAAATCTTCCACTAGACTGTCCGAGGTTTTTACGTCCTCTCCTGAATAGTGTGTTAGTTCATTAATATATTCATTATTGGCAACATCCATGTATTCATTTATATCCGGTACACCTCCTAGAGCTCCTTCGAGTGATTCAATTTCTTTGTCAATTTTTGGATAATCCACTTCGCTGCCTCCTCTGTTGCAATTACCCTCTGTTCTTAAATGAAAGTTTCGTTGAGCCTTGTTGATTGGTCCTTGGAACGTACCTTCATAAGGCCTCTTATAACCATTATTGACCGGCGGTTTGTTGGCATAATTTATCTGCCTAGATTGGATGGACCGATCAATTTCTATCGGTTCCGGATTTGTAGGATATTGTTGATAATTTCGCGGATATCCTTGAGGTCTTTGATTCATGTTAGTGAACTGGTAATTTTGTTGACGGGGTTGATACTGAATATTCGGCCCATTCCTTGGCCTTGGTATGAATCGTGGTGGCAATTGTGGTCTGGTTGGAGCTCCCCCATGAGCGAGTTCAGGATAAAAAATATTTCTGGTGAATACCTGAGGATTTGGTTTGTATCCCTGCGCGTTTGGCTTAGGTATCTGCCCGTGAGCATGATGCATCCGATAAGTCATATTGTCCAAATTTAAACAGATGTGTAATGCCTGTGGCAAAGATGTGGGTTCCTTGACGCTTAATAGTCTTGGCAAATCGCCTTTCAGCCCACGCACGAAGGTATCAAGTGCTTTTTCTCTATAAGCGTTTTTCATTGAAGAAAGGCTACCTGTGTCCAGTTCAAGACAAGTTATCTTGTCCAATATTAGTGATAGGTGTTGGTACACCGCTTGATAGAATTCTGTTATGGTTTTGTGTCCTTGACAGATGGTTGTCATCTGATATTCAAGTGTACCAATATCTCTCCTATCGGAGTAATGCATCATTAGACACTTTCTTATCTTGACCCAGTCTAGAGGTGTTCTGTATGAATCAAGAGCAGTGTCTGCTTCCCCAGTAATTTTTGTCCGTATTGTATGGAGAATGGCAAAATATCTTCCAGTACCTTTAATGCTTTCGAAAAGCTCCAGTACCCTTTCTACCGATTTCCGCCATGAACCGAATTCGCTCGCAATTCCCGAAAATTCTCTTAGTGATCTAACAATATCGGGAATTTTGTCCAATTTTTCGATACGAATTGCTCCTATAGGTTGATCCCCTCCTTCATTAGGGGTGTCCTGTTTGAAGTAATCCAACACTATAGTTCTAACTTCCTCCTTTTGAGCTTGAGAGAGTCCACTGGAACTAGTGCTAGGCCTCTGTGGTTGTCTCATTGTGAGGGTTCTACTTAGTCTGTCCGTAATCTCTTCGATACTGTCAACTGGCATACTCTCTTTTAACAATATTTTTTCGGAACTTTTTCACAAAAAAAGGAAAGGAATAGGATGGACTAAGGAACGTTTTGTATCGCGAATAAATATAAAATAGCAATCAATATGTAATCTTACAATCTGCCACTCACCTTACAATCACCATGACTTTTTTTCCACTGATGCCGTTGATACTGTTTGCTTCGTATGAATTTTTTCTTTCGAAAATTACAATTTCACTATTCTTTTTTTAACAACTTTTTCCAATTAATGTTTTTTTTCTTTTTAATAATAATTTCTTAATATTTCTTCACATTTATCATTTATTTTTAATTTTATTTTTTATTTACTAATTCTTTTTTTTTCCAATGATAATTTCTTTTAATTTCTTCACACTTATTTATGTTTAATTTTCCTTTTCATTTAATAATTCTTTTTGTCAATGATAATTTCTTTTAATTTCTTCACACTTATAATTTATTTTTAATTTTCCTTTTCATTTAATAATTCTTTTTGTCAATGATAATTTCTCTTAATTTCTTCACACTTATAACTTATTTTTAATCTTCATTTTTTCTAAATAATATATAATTCTTTTCCTTTTAATAATAATTTCTTTCTTTTAAATAAATTTCCTCACTTTCTTAGATTATTATTTTTTCTTTAATAAAGTCACAATTTTATATTCTTAGGATTCTATAATTTATTTTCACAAACAATTTAAGCATATACTTCACAATTTCCTTATTTTTTAAAGTTCTTAAACACTACAGTGAGACTGCTGATGATCCCGTGATCACCTCCCGTTTGCGTTGACTACTAGGGCGCGTCCTTTTCTCACTCTAAACGGTGAGCCGGAATTGTTGGACCTTTTTTGGGTTAAACCTCTTCGTCCTTACTTGCCTATCGTCTCAGGCAAATGTGTGCAAGGATACAAAAGAGGTCCCTGCTCAGGCGCCAATTAACAAAATATTAATTTAATTTAATTTTTAAAAAAGGTTGCGTGTTGGATTAGCAACACATCTTACTTTATTTATGAACAAAACCGGACTGAAGTTTACAAACAATAATGATCTTAACATAACTTGACTAAAGACATAAACTGCTGAAGTAGTCCACGCGCCGAGTGATAAATACTTTATTTTTTAATCACACAATAACGGTTATTTTTTGATCATACCTCGTATATATATATATATATATATATATATATATATATATATATATATATATATATATATATATATATATATATATATATATATATATATATATATATATATATATATATATATATATATATATATATATATATATATATATATATATATATATATATATATATATATATATATATATATATATATATATATATATATATATATATATATATATATATATATATATATATATATATATATATATATATATATATATATATATATATATATATATATATATATATATATATATATATATATATATATATATATATATATATATATATATATATATATATATATATATATATATATATATATATATATATATATATATATATATATATATATATATATATATATATATATATACGAGGTATGATCAAAAAATAACCGTTATTGTGTGATTAAAAAATAAAGTATTTATTTATTCAACAACAACTATCTTGTCCCCTTCAAAGTAATTCCCCTCAGATATAATACACTTATGCCAGCGTTTTTTCCAATCCGTGAAACACTTCTGAAACGCTTTTTTTGGTATCGCCAACAGCTCCTGTTTCGATTTTTCTTTTATCTCCTCAATCGTAGCAAAACGCTTTCCTTTCATCGGTGTCTTCAGTTTTGGAAAGAGGAAAAAGTCAGCGGGGGTCAAGTCCGGTGAATACGGTGGTTGAGGCATGATAACGGTTTTGTTTTTGGCCAAAAACAGCTCCTGAGCGATGTCCATGAGACGTTGTTTTTGCTCAAAATTTAGCAATTTTGGAACAATCTTCGCTGCCGCACGTTTCATGCCTAAAACATCCGTAAAAATTGCTTGGCATGAGCCGAACGATATGCCAACATCATCAGCAACCTCTCTGATAGTGATTCGACGATTATCCAAAATCATTTTCTTCACTGCGTCAATGTTTTCATCGGTTGTTGATGTGCTCGGGCGACCAGGACGAGCATCGTCATTGACATCTTCTCGGCCTTCCTTAAACCGGTTATACCACAATTGAACTTGTGTTCTGCTCATAGTAGACTCGCCAAAGGCCACAGTCAACATTTCAAATGTCCTTGGGCATTTAATTTCATTTTTTACACAAAACTGAATACAGTTTCTTTGATCCATTTTTTCGAATAGTACAAAATCGAAGAGCACACCAAAACACGACTAACATTTTTATCTGTAAAAACAACCTGACAATCCAAAATGGTTGGTATTGACAACATATATAACAGACATGTGTACCAACATAACAGAAAAAAATGCGAACATCGAACATACGTAACTCACGAAAAGATGAAAATAACGGTTATTTTTTGGTCACACCTCCTATATATATATTTATATATATATATATATATATATATATATATATATATATATATATATATATATATATATATATATATATATAAATATATATATATATATATATATATATATATATATATATATATATATATATATGTATATGTACGAGTATGTAGGTCTGTAATATACAGAATGAATGTACGAACGTCTATTTCAAGAAGTAAGCTTTCTAGTTAAGAAGAATGGGTATGTGCGTATATTTTTGCAGATATTTACATACTGCAGCAGGCTACATGTATGTTAGGTTAGGTTAGGTTAATGTGGCAGCCAGTACAGGGACCAGCTCACTCAGCCCACCATGGGGCCATTGTGATACCACCGCGCCACAATGCACCTCCGATTCACTCGTCGAACCATTTTGAAGCCCTAATAAAGCGCAGGATTTGTTTGATCCTCGCGCTAGACACCTCTGTAAGAGAGCTAAAAGCGTATTTGCCTAAAGAGCTCTGCTTCTGGCCAGAGCGGGACAACTGCAGAAGAGATGTTCCACTGTCTCCTCCTCCTCCTCATCCCCACAGCTTCTGCAGTATTCATGAGAGAAAACTCCCAGCCTGAGAGCATGTCTGCCGAAAAGCCAGTGACCAGTTATACATGCCACGACCTTATAGATATTCTCTCTCGGCAGGGCAAGCAAGTCTCTAGTTTTCCTACTATTAGGTTCCGGCCACATTAGCCTAGTCGTTAAGCAAGTGCCCTCTTGTGCCCTAGACGCATTGGTCTCACGCACGACCCTATCCTTCAGCATCAGTTTACAGGTGGCAATAGGTATTCCAATCTCACATCTGTCCGTGCCTAAAGGAAGGTTGGTACCCCGTCTAGCTAAGTCATCAGCCCTACAGTTTCCCGCAATATCTCTATGCCCCGGAACCCGTATAAGGCGTGCCTTGAAAGCGGTACTGATATCATTTAGGGCTGCCGGCAGTCCTGAGCAACCTTTGATTTCAGTGCCACCGAATTCATTGACAAGATGGCCGCCTGGATATCCGAGTAGATATTTATAATATTTCTTGTTACGGCATGTCTATTTAAGTAGACGGCTACCTCCTTTATGGCTAGGACCTCTGCTTGATAAACACTGCAGTGGTCGGGGAGACGGAAAGAAAGTTCCAGTCCCAATTCTTGTGAGAAAACTCCAAAACCGACTCTATCGTCAAGTTTGGAACCGTCAGTGTAGAAATTAAGTTCCCCCCTTCTCCATGGCATTGGTGTTTGCCACTCTCTTCTAGACGGAATATATGTCTGGAAGTGCCTATCGAAGTTGAGATTAGGTATAGGGTGGTCAATGTTGTAAGAACTAAAATCTTCGGTGGAAATTTTGGCGCACACTACAGGTGACAGAGTCGCTACCCAGCTATATACACACACACACATCACGATAAAATACCCGAACCGAAGCAACTGTATTAGAAATTTAACGAAAAAACTACATACGTTGTAACCAATCAGCGCAGCAGTGGCGGGAGAACATCACCATCCGCATATTATACCAGTTGGAATAATAACTAGGATTACAACAAAAGCAACCTCACGCACAGCCAGCGATCTTGCCAACCAGCGCTACGATTGCGAAGACAGAAAAAACACAGCGACGAAGAATGCAACAAATACATGCAGGACAAGAGAAGGTGAGTGCACGAACTCAAGCGGTGGAATTTGCCGAGTGCGCTCGCTCGGAAATTTTACACTAACAACACAAAGAAACGAGAGCGAAGCACAAGAGGGACAACGACAGAGCAACCACCACGCCAACGACCAGCAAGTACAAAGCAGAAGGAGGAATGCAAATGAAATGCTGGTTGCCAGTTAAATTGAACATAAAATATTTAACAACAACAACACTACAGGATTCCGGACAGCGCTGCTTGCAGCTAACAATACTGCAGGCCAACCAGGGACCGTTGGAGTGAGGTGGCTGACCGTCAAAAGTTGAAGGTGGCCCAAGGGCAAAATACTGCAACAACAACAATCCTAACTGCAACAACAACAATCCTGGCTACAACAACAACAAGCGAGGCCGGCCAAACGGAAGTAAAGTTACACAACGGTGGCCCGCCAATAACAACATGTGTCAGCCGCTGCGACCTGGGACTATATAAACCACGTAGCCCAAGCAGTAGGTCTCTTCGTCGATCACCAACATCCTGACTAGCAACAGCTCTACGCCATACAAAGTACAATACGAACACAGAAAGCTTAGCGAGAACATCTGGTTTTTTAATCGCGAGAACATCTGGTTTTTTCTCGCTAAGCCATACACAGACAGAGACTATAGGGATTCAGTGAGAGCCTCTGGTTTTTAATCGTTCTCCCACTGAATCACTGAGACACATACGCCACCGAGACTTAGGGACTTAGAGGGAACCTCTGGTTTTTTAATCGTTTTCCCACTAAGTCATACGCCGTACAGAGACCATAGGAACTCAGTGAGAGCTTCTGGTTTTTAATCGTTCTCCCACTGAATCATAGAGACACACACTTACCGGGACGTAGAGACATGAAAACAAGTACACATTGAATAAGTTATTTATACAAACATAGAGTTAAGGAAGTAGAATTGTTTCGAGCAAGGACTACCAAGAGTCCATAATCAATAATCTAAATAAATACACTGAAATTAATTAATTAACTCGCAGGATTTTTATATATTTCTGTATACGACCCCTGGAGCCGCTGAGTTTTACCCCAGCTATAAAAAGAGTCGTTACAATGTGTTGGATAGAACTACTCCAGGTATGCGCAATAGTCGAGTGACCAATCTGCCGATCATGCCATAACGCCGCACATTTCAGCGTTAGTGCTGATGTGGCGGCCACTTGTTTCACTACCAGCTCTAATGTAGGTAGGTTGAGTATTACTTCTAAAGCTATAGTAGGCGTGGTCCTTAAGGCACCAGAGATACATAAAAAAGCCGTTCTTTGGACCTTGCTCAGAAGCTCCAAATAGCTTTGTTTCTGAGTGGCTGGCCACCATACCAGTATTCCATATAGCAATATGGGTCTGACCACCGAAATGTATAGCCAGTGCATAATTCGTGGGGATAGCCCCCACCTGATTCCGAGCGCTTTTTTACATGTGTACAAAGCAATATTGGCCTTCCTGACTCTTTCTTCAATATTGGGTTTCCAGGTAAGTTTTCTATCTAGTACTAGTCCCAAATATCTAACTGTTTCCTTCATCGGAATTTCCACATCTTTGTATGTTAGCGGGGAGACCTCAGAAGATCTATTTTTCTAATGAAGGAGGATTAATTCCATTTTATCAGGGTTTAACACTAATCCCCTTCTTCCCTTCCAACCAGTAAGCATGGCCATGCTAGAGCGCAAAATATCCATAAGAGTGTTTGGATATTTCCCTCTGATCACAATTGCCAAGTCATCAGCATAGGCGACGACATGGCAACCCTCCATCTCTAGAGCTAGCAATAATGAATTTACAGAGCTTCTAACGCTCCCGTAATGGCGTTCGCATTTATGTTGTTGAAAGCGCCTTCTATGTCAATAAACGCCGCTAGTGCGAAATCTTTCTGCTGGATGGCTTTCTCCACTATACCAATAAGTACGTGTAACGCCGTCTCTGTCGATTTGCCCTTCGTGTCGGCATGTTGTGCCGAGGAGATTCTACCAGTTGGTATAGCTTCCCGTAAGTGTGCATCCATCAATCTCTCCAGCGTTTTTAGGAGGGAAGACGTGAGACTGATCGGTCTGAAGTCTTTAGGATTTACATGAGATGCCTTGGATATGAAGGAAACCTTCGTTTCTCTCCATCTCAGCGGAATATAGCCCATGTTAAGATAGCTTCTAATTGCAGTCACAACCCAGGGCGTAATTATGTCCCGTGATTGTTGCAGTTCAGCTGGATAGATTCCATCCGGACTACAGGCTACATGTAGATATACATAGATTTTTCTGTGTATGGCTTAGGAAATTGGCGTGTGGGGAATTCAAATGTATATATATATATATATATATATATATATATATATATATATATATATATATATATATACATATGTTGAATTATAAGAATATATTTAGCTTAACATTACAAAATTAGGTAATAACTGTAGCAATTAATTATAAACAATTGAAAGTGCCTTGAATGTATTTAGTTACCCATATACGAGCGAGTTGCAGGGTGTAGGAAAATACACTTATTTATACACTTGTATATAGTCACATATTGTGTCCTACACTACCCACACAAAATAATAAATAAACAAAATTCATTTCAAGAGGGACTTCTAACACGAACTCTTTCTTGGAACGAATGCAACTTGGTTACACTTTTCCGCTGACCAAGCAAATAACACTCACTTTGGAATGCATGCAAATAAACAAATGCAAACAACCAAACACTCACACACACATACATCTATACATACATTTATACATACAAGTGCCTGCGCGCACAGATAAGTAGAGTAGAACATAAGAATGAAGAAAAAATGAATAAAGATTTAGTTCTCAACAAGAAGCAAAACAAAGAAGTCGCGTTTCTTTTTTCCGATTTGAGACTCCGTTGCACGTTAGTGAAAACGAAGAAGTTTCCGCTTAAAAAGGGATGAGAGTTTTCAAATAGGATTTTGAACTCCTTCCCCAGTATAACACTCCTTCGATTTATGTTGATATTTTTGATAATATTTACAGCAGAAGACACGGGAGAGTTTCTGTTAAGTGTATTATTGTTGTCATTTTTGGAGTTGGAAAGAGAGGCGTTTTGTGTAGGTTGAGTAATTTTGTTGTTTGTGGTGCTAGTTAAAGGTTGCTTAGAAAAAGTACTGGTACTTGATATATCAGTTGTTTGTTTTTGTTCATGAAAACCCTCTCCGCAATTTAAAAAAGGCACTTTCCAAAAGTGTGCCAGTCAAGAGTTGCATTGGTAAACAATTGCAGAATGTGCAATTAAAAATAACAAAGTAGAGCAATAAGAAATAACAAATTATAGCAATTAGAAATAATAAGGTAGAGCATAAAGAAATAATAACAAATATAAATAGTATATAATCAGATACTTTATTTCAGTGAAGGACTGAAGAAGGTTCAGGTTCTGGTGTCTTCGTGGAATCTTGTGGGACCCGTCGGTTCTTTGCCCTTGGTCTGCATGCGTCTGTGTTTCAGGCGGAGGTGTATGCGATACTTGAGGCGATGGACTTTGTTGTGGAAAACAGGTGGAAAGGCAAATCTATTTGTGTCTGCAGTGACAGCCAAGCTGCGCTCATGGCCTTGGATAGTCCGACCACCACTTCCACGATAGCCAGGTCCTGCACTTTTCTGACTCTTTGGCAAGGATGGGCTCCGAGGCTGTTTTTATTGGCCCTGAGCCTGTTCTGCCACTTCCTTCTGCTGTCATCAAAGCCACTGCAAACAAGTGGGTTGTTTCGATCCACAAGCGAGCATGGCGGGCTGAGAGAGGCTGCGGATGGACGAAAATTATGCTACCTGCTATCTCTGACCGTTGGTCGCGGTTCCTTCTATCTTTAGGTAGGAGGGACTACAGCTGTTGGTTGCCGTGATGACAGGGCACTTTCTATGGGCTGGGCACATGGAAAGGATTGGCATATCAGACAGTGCGCTGTGCCCCGCCTGTGGATAAGAAGACGAGACAGCGGACCATTTTTGGCACTGATGTGCTAAGGAGTCACCAACTTGGCTCCTTGGCACCAAAGGATCTACTTCTATTTCTTCGGAGGTCGGGTAGATTTAAAGCCGAGTAAAAGGGAACCTTAAGTGCAGTACAATGGATATATACTCTGTCTGAGTGCTGCGCTTACTAGATTGTTCCGACAAAAAAAAAATGTAAAGGGAGGTATGTCATGTACTGCGACCTAAAAGATATATTGTACAACCCTCTGCTAATATAGGATAACCCTATAGAAACTCATCCATCTTTGTTATACTTAGAAATACTAGGATATCAGCTGGATCTAGCTTTGCTATTTCATTACCTGGTATCAAATATGATCCCAGACTTTTGTACCTGCCGTGCATCAGTGCTCCACAGCTGCCTAATATGTGCTCTGGCGACTTGGTTTTCTCGTCGCAGAATCTGCACAATGAACTTGAAACGATTCCTAAGTTGCTTAGGTGTCCCTTGAGCTTACTGTGACCAGTCAAAAGCCCGGTTAGTATTCTTAAGCTGTTTTTGGGCAAGTCAATGCAAAATTTGTATCTTTTGCAGTTGTAGTTGCCCAAAAGTAGTTTTGATTGTCTTAGCCCAATATGACTTGCAATTGTTCCCTAAGTACTTCTTGCCATACTCCTCTGCCTATGCCACAGTAAGGTTCTGGGCTTATCGTTGCAATGGAGGCCCCTTTTCTGGCAAGTTCGTCCGCTTGTTCATTGCCCCGGATACCCATGTGGCCAGGGACCCAGCATAAACTAACCTTGTTGTACTTTCCCAACTGATTTAATTTCTGTAGACAGTCCCATACTAGCTTAGAGTCCACTTCTTACGAGCTTAATGCTCGAATGGCCGCTTGACTGTCAGAAATTATGGCTATTTCCCGTCTTCTATAGCCTCTTTTTAGATAAAACTGCGCGCATCCCACGATGGAAAGAATCTCTGCTTGGAAAATACTTGGACATTTACCCATTTGCTCGGAGTATTTGGTTCTAGGTCCAAATACCCCCGCTCCAGTACCACTATCGGGTTTTGACCCATCCGTATACCACATGATCGTATGTTCCTTAAAGGAATACGCAGCGTTTAAATTGCTCCATTCCTTCTTGTAACTTAGTTTCACCACCAATTGTTTCTCAAAATCAAATATCTTTCTATTCTTGTCCTGTGGATAATCTAGAAGTGAGTTATTGAGCGGGTTTCTCAGCTTTCATAGCCCTTTGTATGCCCCGGACCTTGTCTTATCTCCACTTTCCGTACAACCAAGTGTAACGGGGTTAAGTCCAAGATAACTTCTAGCGCTGCTGTAGGACAGGTTCTCATTGCCCCGGATATACCTATGCACGCTAGTCTTTGAATTTTTGCCAACTTCATTTGCGTTGACTGAAGTTCAGTTCTATTATGCCATGCGATTGCTCCCTATGTCACTATTGGACGAACCATCATGTTCGGAATTAGTAACAAGAACAAATATATTGGGCATTGTGGAGGTTGCTCATGCGGTGGAGAAGTTGCTGCACATGTTCTCAGGTGTCGAGCTGTATGATCTGAGAACTGAGATAAGGCGTTTCAAAGAAGGTTGTGAGGTAGCACAGCAGAGTCTCGCAGGAACAGACGGTTAGAGTATTAAAGTATTAGGCAAAGGACCACGGGTGACGCGTCTGATATACCAGCGCATAGTTCAGTAACCCTGTCGGATTTGTATGCACTTTTAGATAAAACATATCTAAAACAGAAATCTTATAGCACGCGCATAAGAGAGATCCAAGACACAACAGAGAAACCCAGTGAGGACCAAAGAGCTTGGTGACGAAGGCCCTCATCATTGGGGCGCAAGTCAACAGCCTGTTTGCAGGAAACATTGCAGCATACAAGGCTCAAATAGAACGGGCTATAATTTCTGTGTTCAAAGCTGGCCTCATTAATAGGGATTTAGCAAGGTACGCATTTAATCTAACACAGAGAAGTATGGCAGAGTTAGTTGGAATCTGCTACACTACCATGCCTGCAAAGGCAGGTGTGGTACAACAACGGAACTCACGAGATGTCGGTAGATTTTTGGGCCACTTTCCGCAACAAAGAGACCAAGGATCCTAGCCAAGCAAACCCATTTGCTCATTCTGCCGTAAATCTGGTAATACAAGAGATAAGTGCTTTTCACGCAAAAAGACGCCTCACAGCACCACCTGCTTAAGTATTATAATTATCAAATAATTATTTAATCACATATTTGTAGGGTGTAAGTAATATATCGGGTTTTTCAAAAAGAGCGCTACAAAAGTTTTTTTTTAAATAAAACAAAACCGGTTTTAAATATCAATGAAATTCTTTATTCCTGTGAAAGTACGTTCGATGCCATTATGTATGGAACTCGATTTCTTTTGCATGGCCACCACGGGCACGCTTGCAGAAGTCCAGACGCTGAATCCAATTTTCAACGGTTTTCAAGCATAAATCGGCCGATACTGCTGCAATTTCACGTTCGATATTCGTACGAAGTTCATCAATCGCCGCTGGCTTGTTGGCATAGACCATAGACTTAACGTAGCCCCACAGGAAATAATCTAACGGCGTCAAATCGCACGACCGAGGCGGCCAATCGACTGGGCCATTTCGTGAGATAACACGTACACTAAACTTGGTTTGCAGTAAAGTGATTGTGCCATTCGCTGTGTGGCTTGTGGCGCCGTCCTGTTGGAACCACATGTCCTCCAAGTCCATATTATCCAATTGGGGCCAAAAATATTCGGTTATCATTGAACGGTAGCGATTCTCATTCATAGTAATGTGCCGGTCTTGATCATCACGGAAGAAGTACGGCCCAATGATGCCGCCGGCCCATAAACCGCACCAAACCGTAATTTTTTCGGGATGCAATGATGACTCATGGAGTACGTGTGGATTGCTGTCTAACCAATAACGCATATTTTGCTTATTGACGAAGCCATTCAGCCTCATCGCTGAAGATGATTTTCCGATGAAAATCCGAATCATTTTCAAGTTGTTGCTCAGCCCAATTCACGAACGCTTATGGTGGTCAAGCGGCTTCAGTTCTTGCGTCAATTTGATCTTGTAAGGATGTGGGCCAAGATCTTTTCGCAAAATTCGCCACAACGACGTCACAGAGATGCCCAACGCTTGAGAACGACGTGTGAGAGACACATTTGGGCTTTCTTGAACTGAAGCCTCAGCGGCAGCAATATTCTCGACACTACGGGCACTTCTTTGTCTCACTGGCACGGGCACATTTTGTAATGTGCCTGTGGATGCAAATTTTTCCACTAGACGCTCAATTTTTGATCTGCTAGGACAATTATGACGACCATAAATTGGACGTAGCGCTCTTAAAGTTGAGGCGACTGACTACGAATTTCGGTAGTAAATTTTAATAATTTCGATTCATTGTTGGCTCGTATATCTTTGCGTACTCAAATGGCAAACCTTACTGAAGAGAAATGTCAAAAGAGCGGGAAAAAATATGGCGTCGTTTGCTGTCACTATCGATTTACTTTTGTAGCGTTTCTTTTGAAAAACCCTTTAAATAAAATGTGACATGATTAATCATTATGTGAACTTTTAGGGTGCTAAAGTTCCGCAATCGCTGAAGTTGATTACGGCATTGGCCTTTAGAATGCACCGTCGAGATTCTCATATTCAGTAGGTCAGTTGCTTAACCAACTGACACCGGTTAATAATTGCGTAACTGGGACACCAGAAAGGTCCTCAGTATTCATTGTAAAATAGGATATAAGACTTATGATTTTAAACAATAAAGCTCTCTTGTATTTTATAACTAAAAGATACTCAGTGTTTTACTTTGGCAGCTATCTTTTTAGTAACCACCAGCTCTTCGCCTACGCCCGCGCCTAGTACCGGCAGCAAAACGGCTCTCGCTACAACCAGCGACGACAACACACAGGACCCCAACAGGTATTAAGCTATAAAAAAGAGTAAATATTATTGTCAAGAGGTGCATACAACACGGGTTGTTGCATAAATATTTTGTAATTCCTAGAAAAAAAATTTTCCCAAAACTGAGTCATGTTCTGAACAATTGTTCTTCGGGTATAAATAAACACCAAAATGTTAAGCACAAGTTTGGGAGGTATTTCGTAAAAATTATTCGTAATTTGTTTTTACTCTTTTACTTTACGATAACAAAAGAAGCGAAAATACTCGGTAGTTGTGCAGTTAATTAAATGAAATTTTTATACTTACGTAATTAAAATAGTTTTGTTTTCTCTTTGGTATTACACTGCGAGTGCTTTTATATTTTACTGCCTGTTTTAATTAAATAATAATCTGACAACTTATATTATGTGTTTCAATAGGTTGCCCAGACGGTTCAGGTGAATCGATTGAAATTATCGGGAATGAATCATGTAATTTCGGATTTTGAAAATATAGCTTTATACTTCAGTAGAATGAAATTTTTGTTAAATTATTACGCATTTTAGTTTGGGAAGAAAATTTCATTTTAAAATAAAAGACAAAGGAAAATCTACCTTGTTCTTTGCAAATGAGGCCAGTTTAATTTAAAATGAAAATTAAGAAATCAGTCAGAAATTAAGAAATCAGTTGGATCAAACGGGCATGCTGCATTTTTATTGTAAACTTTTTGAGTTTATGAATTGATTTGGCTTGAAGGGGGTTAAATATTTATTGATTATTAGGAAATGAATGTAACACTCGGTTAGATTGCCTAAGGATCATTGGAGGATCATGCGCCGGACATCAAGATGAGATTATTTTAAGTTTAAATAAAATTTTATCAATTCTTAGATTAAGAAAAGATTACTTGCTATAGGAAAAATATGACTAATGTAGTAAAATCTGTGTAAAAGTACTATAAAAAGATTGGAATGAATAAGAAGTTGTTTAAACTAGAAATAGATTGCGTTTATTTATAATTAAGAAATAATTGTAACGCTTTATGGGATTGTCGAAAAAAGTAAGGAGTTATTGAAAGCACAGGTGGTAGGGAGCAAGGAGCTTCACAGGCTGATAGCGAACTTTAAAACGGACGGTAAACAGCGTAAGGATATTAAGTACAATTGTATGCGGATATCGGAGCTGCATACTCTTCCAGCAAAATTCAAGGTCAATAGAACAAATATAGATTTACAGAAAGAGAAAAAGTCAGGCAAGTCAGTTCTTCGCAGAATGCTGCGCAGGGCATGCTATAGCTAGGTTCGCAGCAGCGTAGTTGAGGCAATTTAACTCGGAGCTTGAAAAAATAGAGGTTCCGGAGAAAGTCCAAATCCCAGCAGAAGGGGAAGCACCGAAAAAACTTAAAACTCTGGAAACTGAGGATAGTTTGTTCACAGAAAGGCTTTTTGAACAATTTGAGTTCAACACTAGTACGATCGAGATAAATCGGGTGATAAAGCCAAGAATTTTATTCAGGCAGAATTTCTGTTTGAAGTATCTGAAGTCAGTTTCGAGCCTTTTTCGCCTGGAAATCCGTTACACAATAAAAGCCTGGTATCTCCAGAAGCAGAACTAATAACAGAGCAACAACGAACCATTACTGTAGACAGTAATTCGCCTGTGGAGCAGACGGTCGAAGACTACTTAATTTGAGTCCGTCACTGGTTAAGTACTTCCAAAAACCTGCAGAACTTAGTCTAGAAATCATTCCAATAACAAGTGGAGGACAGTCTTTCTAAGTTAACACTAAAATGGGTATAGAGGAAATCTCAAAGGCTGGGGCCAGGCTGGTACCCGTGTTTACTGGTGCTGCATCAGAAGACTTACGGTCAGAAGTCAACAGGTACATTCAAGTTTCTCAACTTGCAAAGAAGGCCTGATGAATTTCAGGATTTCTTTGACTTTGTAAAACAGAGGTTTTTTGGAAATGTATACAACCAAGCTTGTGCTGCCAAAGCAGTTCGCCAGTGCGGACGAGCTTTACAGGATCCTAAGAAGAACTTATCTGAACGTGACGACTCCGGAAGATGTGCCCCAAGAAAACAGAATGGGGAAGCAGCTGGCAAGTGTGGACATGCTTCAGGAGCTGGCCACAGAAATAGTGGGAAGTAAATAAAATGGCGTTGGAGATACAGCGCCTTTATACGAAGTTGACAAGTCAGCGTTAACAGCTATCGGAATGAGCAGAAGAGGCGATTAGCGATTCCTGGTGGAGCGGAGTACGGCTGTTTTGGATGAGGTACATACAGTACCAAACAGGCTGGACATGTTCACTGCTGCTGTCGAAAATAGAGAGATCAGCAATACTATCCCAGACATATACAAAGGAGCGTATAATCCCCGTGTGTCCTTGAATCCGAGAAATCAGGACACGAAGTTTATACAGAGGACGCCCACATGTTCATTTGGCCACAAACCTGGTCATACAAGGGATGAGTGCTTTACACGCAAAAACGTGCCTTACAGAGAATGGGATCAGACTATCAGACAGCCAGCAATGCGACACTCAGATCCACCCAGGAGAGAAGGCGGCGGAACTGCAGTAGACCCCGAGTTAATCCAACAGAAGGAATTAACCAAGGAAAGAATCCCTTCAACATTGCGAGTAATAAGCAGCGTCCGAATTGGAGTTCCGCAAATGAAGCGAGGAGAAGCAACACCACACAGAGCTTGAAATGCTTTTCATGTGGTCAAATATTACATCGAGCAGCGGAATACAAGCATAAACAGTTCCAACAGGGAATCCTGGGAAACTTGCAGCGGCACAGTTGAGGCCAGAAGGCTGGAAAGCAGAAAGAAAATTTAAAAAAATTAGGCCAAAAATACGCGTGACAAGTAATGTAGGAACTGCACTCCATGAGAAGCACGAGCAAGAGGCTCTCCAATACCACGTACCGAGTAATGTAAGGAATATAGTTTAAGATACGGAGGAGCGTTTTGGTTTGTGTAACTGTTATGATTCCAGTATTTAGGATAAGTTTTAATAAGGTTAGAAAGTATAGGCCAATCGTCGCGAGCGCGGTAAAGGTGTTTATAGTTAAGATAGTCATGATAATTTTTAGGGAATATAGAATCGTTAAGGATAGCTGCTGTGCATGGAGGAAAAAACTTTAAGAGCTAGGAAGTAGAAAGGCATCCATTTTGGAAAAAAAGGACGTTGCTTCGTCGAGATACCCTGCAAGGAGGCAGCCGGTGGAAAGCCTGCTGTTGGTGGAATCAGGGGCGGATACCAGCCTCGTAAAATCGAGTGTGCTACGGAAAGGGCTGGGGATTAATCAGACGCATGTAATAATGCTTAACGGAGCGTTTGGTGGATGCATACTAGGTACTAGGTACAGTTAGGGTAAATTACAGCGAGATTATGGGTATAAGTTTTAGAACGCACGAACTGGAATTGGATAAGGAATGAAATAATCTTTGGATCCGCTGGAAAACAGCTATCGTCTTATGATAATAATAAGAATAGGATCCTTACTGTTCCATTAAAGTCATGGCCAGAAGGATCCGGGAATAGGGCTAAGAATACTAGTACGGTGGTAGAAAGCCCAAAATCAACGAGAGTAGTTACTATGCATATAAACACTAAACCTAGGACTGTTGTTTTGCACAAGCAGCAGCTAGAGGAGGGTGTATATATGGGAGAAACCGTAACACACGTTGACAAGGGTAAAGTGTACGCTAATGTACTAAATGCATCAGAAAAGGACTATTATATGGATAAGAATTTTAGGCCAAAGTTTACTAGTTACGATAATTTCAAGGAACCAAACATGTAGATAGAAAAAGGATAGAAAGAGTTCTAGTATCACTGAAGTTAGACCCAAGCGTAAACTCCGAAGAGAAGGCATCAATTGAAGCCATATGTACCTCATTCCATGACATATTTTTGATGGAGTATAAGATACCAATAAAGCGAATTAAGCAAAAACAATACAGGTTGTGGAAGCTCATAACGCTGAGGTAAACAGGCAAGTTGAAGGAATGTTTAAGGAGAACATAATTTCACCGAGTACCTCCCCTTGGAACTCACCAATAATTTTAGTACCAAAGAAGGGGGTGCTCAGGATCAGAAGAAGTGGAGAATGGTCGTTGATTTTATAAAATTGAACGACGCCACTATCAAGCAGGTGTCCCCGATACCAAGGATAGAAGAAAACCTGGACCAATTAGATATTTTTCTACACTTGATTTAGAGAGTGGGTACCATCAAGTTCTGGTGGATACCCAAGATAAGCAGAAAACAACGTTTAGTACCAGTTTGGGGTACTATGAATTCAACAGGATGTCATTTGGACTAACAGGAACACCGGCTACCTCCCAAAGGCTGATGAACCATGTGCTAGCAGGCTTGCAAGGTATTGTGTATCTCGATGATATTGTAGTTTATGGGAAGAACTTACAGCAGCATTCGCAACGCTTGTGCAAGGTGCTCCAGAAATTACGAGAACACAATTTGAAATTGAACACGGAGAAGTGCCAATTTTTGCGAAGAGAGGTGGTTTATTTAGGCCATCGTTGTTCAGAGGCAGGAGCACTGCCTGACCCGTAGAAGTTGGAATGCGTTAAAAATTTAGCAATTCCGGGGAAAAGAAAGGAAGATCAAGCATTCCTACGAGTAGTGAACTATTACAGAAAGTTCGTAGAAGGACAAGCCGGAATTGCATTGCCGACTAATAAGTTGCTACGAAAGAATCAAAGTTCGAATGGACAGAGAGCTGTAAGCAAGCATTCGAAAGGCTAAAAGAGTTTATCAGCTCGCCAACGATTTTGGCGTACCCCGACTTTGTGCAGATTTTTTTTTACCACCGATGCTAGTAATGAAGCATTGGGGGCAGTGTTGTCACAAAAGGAAGTCGGTAATGACCGACCAATAGCATTCGCAAGCAGAGCACTTAGCGATACGGAGAAAAGATAATCCACAATAGAGAAGAAATGTTTAGCCATAGTGTGGGCTACGAAGAATTTTAGGGTATATCTGCTGGTCGCCCATTTAAAATATATACCGATCACCAACTGTTGAGAGGCATAGCCAATTTGAAAGACCAAACGTCTAGGCTAGCCAGGTTCAGACACAAATTGTCTGAGTATGACTTTGAAATCATATACAAACCTGGGGAAAAGAATCTAAATGCGGTTGCGCTCAGCAGAGTACCGCAGGCACAGAAGGTATCAGTAGTGCAAACGAGGGCCAAAGCAAAGTCAGAGAAGGAGAAGGCCAGGGGAAGTCACGAGGATAATAGTGATAGTGAAATGAATAAACGAACAGCCAGTAGTGTGGAGTGGCTGGAGGATGAAAAAGATATCCAGACTGTGTTAAAGGGTTTCTATGATTCACCTCTAGGTGGACACCAGGGATTCTGGAAAACCTACGAGAGAATCAGACGGGTATACGCCTGGAAATGTATGCTCAGAGAAATAAAAAAATATGTAAAGAGTTGCCCAAAATGTCAGGCCAACAAAAGTTCGAGGCTAACAAAGAAGCCAATGGTGTTAACTAACACACCGAAACAACCACTTGATAAAAGTCATATCGATGTTGTAGGTATTTTACCTGAGACAGTCTCGGGAAATAAATACATCTTGACGTTCCAATTCGATATCTCAAAGTATATGGCATGAGTGGCTATACGCGACGCTGAAGCAAGTTGGTAGCCAAGGCATTCTTTAACGAAATTGTGGCACGGCACAACATACCAAAGATTTTGATAACCGACAATGGTTCAAATTTCTTATCGAAATTATTCACAGAAACTTGTAAGATTCTGTGAATCAAGAATTTGGACATAACACCATATCATCCAGACGTAAATGGCTCATTGGAACGTAGTCATCAACCTCTGACCGAGTACTTGCGCAGTTTTGCCAAGGAAGAAGGCTCGAATTGGGATCAATGGTTGACCACTGCATTGCAAGTACACAATAATACTCTGCGAAGCAAACTCCGTATAAAACACTCTACGGGTTTGATTTCAACATGCCAGCAAATCTGAAGCGCAAATGTGCGCCAATACACAATGCTGAAGACACGAATAAAGTGCAAAAGTATCAGTTACAGCGAGCGCACGAATTGGTTAGAGAAAACAAGGATTGTGCTAAATGGGTAGCCAGGGAAGCCTACAACAAGCAACTAAACCCAGTAGTCTTTCATGTGGATGACCAAGTACTAATGAAGAATCAGGCTAAAAGAAACAAGTTCTCACCGTATGTAGTAGCAGAGATCCGCAGCCCAGTTACAACAGTCTTAACAATTAAGGGCAAACATAGAAAGCTACATAATAATTTATTGAAATTGTTCCACATGGGACCACACAACTAAAGACATGAGCTAACAGTGTTTTACCAGTGTAAACACAAGAATAACAACGTACACGTGTGTATATCAAATAGCACAACTCCGACTTTCAAAGTCAATGCCAGCAGAAGTGTGCCAATTAAACTCGGGCGAATAAAATTGACGTAATGTAAATATGCTTATTAGGCACTATAGCCGAATGAAGCACCGTAGAGAAAAATATTTTTTTAAATATTAAATAATAATTCTACAAAAAATCAGAAGACAGTCCTGGGTAAGTAATATAAAACTTAACTTAAAATATATGCATACATACATACGGCAGTTTATGCACTGAAATTCGATGCGTAAGCGTTAACACCAGGCAACGGAACCGCTGGTGAAGTAAGTATATATATATGTATATATGTGTATAATATACAGAATGAATGTACGAACGTATTTTGAAAGAAGTAAGTATTCTAGTTAAGAGGAATGGGTATGTACGTATGTATATTTTTGCAGATATTTACATACTGTAGCAGGCTACATGTAAATATACGAGTACATAGATTTTTTCGGTTTATCGCTTAGGAAATTAGCGTGTGGAGAATAGTAATGTATATACTCGTATATATTGAATTAGAACAATATATTTAGCTTACCATTCCAAATTAGGTAATAACGTTGGCAATTAATTATAAAATGCCTTGAATGTATGTATGTATTCATATAAGAGTAGGTTGCATGATGTAGGGAAATACACTTGTTAATGGATATATACATACTAGGCTAGTAGTAAATTGAAATATATAGAGTAGTTAGATGCAATGAAAAATTGAGTCATGCAATGGACAATTTTTTCACATGAACGGGTTTATCTTTTAAATACTCGCTTGTGTAAGATGGGCAACTAGTTTTGCCCAGAATTGATATAAAATTTTGTTTATGTTAGAGGGCAAAAGAATTTGAAAATTTAAAAAAATATTATATAAAAAGAGAAATGATATGAAGCAAATTATGAAATATTTAAACAAAAAAAAAAGTAATAAAAAGAAACCAATATATGAAGAACAAATAAATTGAAAATGAATGACTATGATTTAAAAGAAATTCTATTTTTTCTAAACGAATTTTGGTTCTTACCAATTTCACAATATAAGTACGGATTATTACATATTAAATATTCAAAATATACTCGCATTAAGAAAAGTTATAAATTAAAAAATTATAATCTGTGAAAAAGTTCACATTAAAACAAAAGTAGTTCAGAAAATAATTTAGAGTTACAGAAAATAATTATTTAAATTCTAAACTTATAATGAAATAAATGTAATAATCCAAAGAAAACACAATTTATACTAAATAGGAAAATTATACCCAAGACTATATATAGTATATATAGTATATTTATTTAAATATTATATAATTTTGAAATTCATTTATTAAATTAACTTATGAAATGTTATCCAAAATTTAAACATAGAAATATATCAAACTAGAAATATATTAACTAGAAATTTAAGAAAATTATTATAAGTATTCAGCTCTGATGATGTGAATCGAAGCAGGAAGTTCCGGGAACAGCGTATATCGGAAGATAGTGCGGAATAAAGGACCAACGTATTATTCGATGGATTGGGGATGAATGGCGACTACAGCATATGGCCGCTGTGTTTGACCACGTTTTGGATAGGTTTATTGACAAACTATGGAAAAATAAACAGGTTTCCTTGCGGTGTCATATGCTGATGATATGTCTGCTGTAGTGGCGAGGGACTATGTTTCTGAATGCCCATTTGTGTTTGAGTTCATTTCTGTGGGTGAAGATGATGTTGCTCGCTGTGTCAACAAGATAAAGTCAAATGCTGTGGTAGGGGATGGAATTCCTATTAAATTCATTAAACTTATTTTGCCTTTCATTCTAAGCCCGTTGACCCATATAACTAACCATTGTTTAACGAGCTCCTGCTTTCCCAATATTTGGGAAGTAGCGACGATTATCCCTATAGCTAAAAAGTCCAATGCTAATGTACCGTCTGATTTCCGTCCTGTAAGTTTGTTGTCGGCTTTATCAAAGGTATGTGAATCTCTCATGGCTGAGCAAATCTCAGAACACGTCAGAAAATTTAACCTTATTTCCCCACTCCAATCTGGTTGTCGGCCGGGACACAGCTGCTCCACTGCTGTTGCTAAAATATTGGATGACATCCGAGAGTCATTTGATATGGCACATTTTACCCTGCTTTGTCTGTTAGATTTTTCTAAAGCATTCGATTCTGTACATCACTCATTACTATATCAAAAGCTACAGTTGAAGTTTGGTTTTTCCAGCTCGGCGGTCCGTATGTTAAGAAGTTACTTGGTTGGAAGTTCTCAAAGGGTTAGGGTGGGAAAGAATGTATCTACGTTCAGTAGTTCAACCTGTCGGGTGCCTCAGGGCTCAGTGCTTGGTCCACTTTTATTTACACTGTTCTTAGATGACATTTTCAGTAAGTGTCGTCATGTTGCCATGCATGCATACGCTGATGACCTTCAATTGTATTTGTCCAGACCTATTGGTCTCATTGATCATTTATGTGCTAGGGTAAACGAAGACTTGATCATAATAATAGAATAGGCTATAGCTAATAGGCTGAAGCTCAACTCCCAAAAATCATATGTCCACCCGATTTCCAAGTCTGGTTACCCTTCCTCTGATATACCAACAATTTCACTAAATGATACAAAACTTAAATTTGTTGAAAAAGTAAAAAACCTTGGATACCACATTAACTCCGTACTATCCTGTGAGGATCACATAAATTCAGTGGTGAGTAAGGTATACTATACCTTATGGAATTTGAGGAGGGCATCATTTGTGCCTACTAAGACCAGAAGGAGGTTGGTGCTTCAGCTTATAGTGCCGATCATGACTTACTCAGATGTTGTTTATGGTAAACTTGACTCGGGTTCCAGGCATAAGTTGCAGGTGGCATTCAATAATGCTACAAGATATGAATATGGTTTAAGAAAGTTTGACCATATCAGTAAGTTTTACAATCAGGTCCTTGGTTGCAATATTTCTAATTATATGGATGCTAGAAATGTTTCTTCCTCCTCCTCAGAGCCACAGCTGCGACAGAAGTCATTATGGGGCAGTGCTAATCTTTCAGCATGTTTCCCGATCAGACAGTGTCCCGTGAGCACATTTATTATAGTGCCGATGGAGTTCCTGCTAATATTGAGTAGCTGACTAGTACGCCTAATGTCGATAGTGCTCCAGGTTTGTCTGGCAACACTACAGGTATGTTCATTTACCCAGGCTTTTTTAGCTGCCTCGAGGTAGTCACGTTTTATGGCCCATTTGACCGTAGCCAGTGGGACACCTACATCAAAGGAGGGGGAGATGTCAGGGACCAGCGTACCTATTTTGGCCAATTCATCGGCCTCGCAGTTTCCTTGAATGTCGCTATGTCCAGGCACCCAGCATATGTGAACTTGTGAGTTACCTGAGACGACGTTCAGGGAGGAGCGGCAATCGAGTACAAGCTTAGAGGTGGTGAATACACCAGCCAGTGACCTGACTGCCGCCTGACTGTCCGTGAATATGTGTATCATCACATCGCATACTTCATTTCGAATAAGCCACTTGGACGCTTGGAATATTGCCATTACTTCCGCCTGAAAGACGCTGGAATGGTCAGGGAGACGATAGGAGAGCTTGATGCCAAGTTTTCTGGAGAAGATGCCGCAACCGACCTTATTCTCCAGTTTGGAACCATCCGTATATATGTCAATGGAACTGCCAGTAACCACTAAATTGTTGGACCATTCCTCTCTACTAGGAATGTAAGTGTCGAACCCGTGGTTTAGATTAGGTGTAGAGCACGTATAGTCGACGTCCGCCTGTACGGGCGTGTCCTGCATCAGAATATTGGCGTGGCCCAGGTTCAGTCTAGTCCAGCGCGATATAGAATTGAGTCTGGTTGCCGAGCATTTTGCTTGTTGCCTAACCAGAAGCCTAGTGGGCAACCAATGTAGGAATGCAAATAGAGCTTTGGTAGAGGTGGTACGCAGAGCCCCTGTTATCATAACCGCTGCTGTTCTTCTAACCTTGTCAAGAGGTTTTAGGTTCGCCGCCATGTCAGTTGCGGGCCACCAGAAGACAGCGCCGTAGGGAAAGTACGGCTCAACCACCGCCGCATAGAGCCAGGACATGGTTCGAGGTTGGACGCCCCATGTTGTTCCCATGGCCCTCTTGCAACAGTACAGAGCACACGTGGCTTTCCGTACCCTCTCCGCCAAATTTGCTTTCCAATGGAGCTTAGGGTCTAGGATCAGACCTAGATACTTGACGCTATTGCTTAGGCTAAGCGTATTCCCATTAAGTTTGGGTAAGTCAAAACTTGGTATTTTATGCTTCCTGGTGAAGAGCATGACCTCAGTTTTGGAAGGGTTGACATCTAGGCCAACTTCAAGACACCATTGGGACAGAATGCTAAGAGTGTATCTTAGCTTTTCTGATAGTGTTGACAGATATTTACCGGAAACAGAGATAGCAATGTCGTCCGCATAAGCTATAGTGTTGCAGCCGGTCTGATCTAATCTCCTAAGTAGTGTGTTCACCGTCAAATTCCATATGAGGGGTGAGAGCACACCGCCTTGTGGAGTACCTCTCTTGACAGTCCTTTTAACATGTACGTTTCCTATTGAGGAGCTAATGACGCGTGTTTTCAGTAACTGTTCGATGAACCTAACCAAGCTGGGGTCCAGGTTCAGGTTTACTAAGGATTTCGTGATGGCGGAGGGACAAATATTGTTGAATGCCCCTTCTATATCGAGAAATACTGTAAGAGTATATTCTTTGTTGGCAAGAGATTTCTCTACTTGCTCAATGAGCACGTGAAGCGCTGTTTCCACAGACTTGCCTTTAGTGTAGGCATGTTGTGATTTGGAAAGGTACGTGGAATTAATAGAGCTCCTGATTTGTATGCCAAGGACTCTTTCCAGTGTTTTCAAAAGAAAGGAGGACAGGCTAATTGGCCTATAGTCCTTAGGCTTGGTGTGTCGACTTTCCCGCTTTAGGGATGAAAACTACTCGAGCTTCTCTCCAGCTTATGGGAATGTACGACCATCTTAGGCTTGCATTATAAATATGCAGTAGCCAGGGCGCAACCGCACTTGCAGTGTGCTGAATGTCCGCGGGAATGATACCATCAGGCCCGGGAGATTGAAAAGGCTTAAAGCTGTTGATGGCCCACTGAATATGCGTGTTGGTCATTTGGAATTGGGTTGAGTGACTTAAAGAGTGGTTGGTGTTAAAAGACCTGTAATCCACAAAGATTTCATTCCCCGGGAAGTGTGTTTCTATTAGGGCGTCCAAAGTGTCGGTTTCAGAGTCGGTCCAGGTACCGTCCGATCTCTGAATACATTCCAGAGCCCGAGGGGTGGTATTGAGAATCCTCCGGAGTCTACTTGTCTCGGACGAGCTTTCTATGTTGCCACAGAAGTCTCGCCAAGACGCTCTTTTGGATCTCCTAACCATAAACTTGAGTTCCCTTTGTTTGTCTTTGAAAGGGAGCCAGTCATTTGTAGCTTTGGCTCTGTTGAAGAGCTTGCGACATACTTTTCGTAGCTCAGCAATTTCCGAATTCCACCAAGGGGGTTTTGGTTTTCCTCTTGGTTTCGGGAAGTTGCAGGCTGATTTGGCAGCAGAGTTAAATAGTGCTGTAATGGTTTCAACCGCTCGATCTATATCGAGGTGATTATTGATCGTGGGAGGAGTCGACTGCAGGCCCGACTCCATAATGGTCTGGAATCGTGTCCAGTCAGTTCTTTTCCTGTTAGTGTGTCTTTTGCGCTCTGCCATATCTAACGTATCTGAGATCGCAATTCTAAAACAGATGTAACAGTGGTCCGAGAAGGAGCATTCCTGCAAAACGCGCCAGCTCGAAATAAGGTGAGACGAGTGATTATTGCCAAGAGTTAGATCGAGAACCTCCCTTCTATTTGAGGTAATGAAGGTTGGCTCTCTCCCCGTGTTAGCAATTACTATGTCGTTAGTAAGAATAAAATCAAAGAGTGACTCACCCCGCTCGTTGGTATCCGTGCTGCCCCACACCTCGTGATGGGCATTGGCATCGGCCCCGATGACTACCGGGATGCGCTTTCTGTTAGCCTCCTCTACCAGCAGCCTTAAAGCATCCGGAGGCGGCGTCAGCCCGTGGTCGTGCGCCATGTAGCTGCTGACGATCCATATAGCTATGGTGTTGGTGGAAATAACCATGGCTACATTATCCTTGTCGCTGAACCTGTGAAGAAGAAGAGCGTTAATATTGCTCTTAACAAGAATACAGGCTCTGGGTTTACCTCGATCCTGCACGAAAACAGTGCGGTATCCGCTTGTATTGAGTCCGCGAACCTGATCATTTACGACCCAAGGTTCTTGGACCAGTATGAGTTTCTCTCCTTTTTGAGTCAGGTGGAGGATCAGGGCTGCTGAGGCAGCCATGGAATGGTGAAGGTTAATCTGTAATACCCTCACCATTCTCGGAGGTGGCCATCATCGTCACGCTGGCTGCCTCCTCTTCTGACAGAGGAGAATCACCAACGTCGTCGATATTGGTTATCGAACGTCCGCCGAAACTGCCTACCGATTTTGAGACCGAAGCGTAACTCTCCCCATCATCGAAGGTGAGATCCGGTTCGGCCTGAATGGGGGGCTTGTATGCTCCCTGGTTGTCGCTCCTATAGACCTTGAGTGAGATCGGACTAAAGCCATAGTTGATCTCTCCCTTTTTGGCATTAATAGGGGCTAGAGAGTCCTCAATAAGAATAATGATAATCTCTCGAGAGTTGCCCTTGGGCTCGCTTATTTTCTTGGGCTCGCTTATTTCCTTCCAGTCATCCGTGGGGAGGTCGTAATTGCTGAGCCTAAGCAACTCCAGAATTTCTTCCGGCGAGGAATGCTCTGCCGGAACCCAGGCCCTGGAACGCGGGCGGTTCGGGATCTGCTCTCTGGGAACAGCTAACAGTTTGGCCCCCGGCCAGATTTCGCCAACCATTGTGATGGCCATATTGTAAAGCTCAGCCGAGCGCTCATCTGAGCACGCGGTGAGCTTCACGTGCCCCTGATACCATCCCGCGTCCCGGCATACAGGTGATGGGCCAGGATTGGCCCTCAGGATGTCCTTGTAGATCCTGAAAAGGGCCTTCTCCACCATTTTCCAGTTCGCTGGGGAAATGGTACCGTCACTGTTTCCAGTGTCAACGATGGCCCAGATGAGGCCCTCTTTGGCTACCTCATTAAATGGCCGAGTAAGTCTCTTCTTGGAAGCCAGTCGTGGGCGTTTAGTTTCCCGCACGACTGATTGGGAGGGGTGCTCAGTCGACCGTTGCCGTTTCTGAGCACCTTCAGGGGGTGGCTGCGGACGAGCACCAACATTTTGGTGAGCCAGCGCTCCCTTGTCTTTATCAGACATTGAAGCGAGGTCGGCAGATTCCAACCTTTGCAGAATCCTGAAGGCGGACCTCCGGGTTCTGTACGCCCGTGTAGACGCATTCACATGCGTGCGAGCACCTGAAGGGAGATTGGTGCTGGGGCCCGTGCTGGAGGAGGTCGGCTTATTTGCCGAAGTTCTCCCTGTACCAGTCCGAGGAGCGGACGGAGGGGCGACCCTAGCACCCGGCCTAGCAGCCCTGCTGCTGGGGTGGTCCGAAGCAGGGTTTTTGTGACCCTGTGAGGATGCGCTTGTGGCTGGGAGCGGGGCTGGCCTTTTGGCCGTAGCACCCGACGACATCCTTGGTCTGGCGACAAATGTCCAAGACGAAGTTGCTGCTGCGCTCAAGGCTGTTTTTTGCCTAACTGAGCTCGTTGATGGCTCCCCTTGTGGGTTGGCCGTTGGTTTTTTGTTGGATTGTTTTAAAAATGTGTCCATGCAAAAAGGGTCCCCACTGAAAGCCGCTATCTCAATACGAATATGTAGTCACCTTATTGGTCCCATGGTTATCTTTGCAAATGCAGGGAGGCCATGCGAGGGTTGGCACAAGTCCTTATGGGTGCGAGTGCTCAGAGCCAGACCAGTGCTAATTGGGAGCTAGTCTCAACCAAACCTACATCGTCAACCAAATGACGACGTACATCGAACGCACTTTGAGGCCTGCCAAGGTTTTAACGGGACGGAGACGGATGTGACCTTAAACTGGAGCCGTTCGCACTGGGTTTCACCCCAGTGGTAATTGGTCCAGCAGCCACACCCGCCAGCCCAGGAGCATTCAAATAAAAAAGATTGTTGGGGGGTAGTCCGTGGACGAATAGGGTCCTGCCGTCTGACATCAGATGCTCTCCACAGGGAGGTTGCATATATATATATATATATATATATATATATATATATATATATATATATATATATATATATATATATATATATATAAATATAAATATATATATATATATATATATATATATATATATATATATATTATTTTTACAAACGAACTCTAGCGTGTTTTAATACGCGCGTCCTCGCGGGGACTCAGACAGGTTCCAAGCGCTCAGTAAATGTCCCTAAGTGCACCAAGACAAGGATACCGTGTTATCCTTGTAATATTGTTTTAACCGAAGCTTAAGATATACCCAACAACAGCACAGATACGCCCCAACTGTACCTAGAAATTTAAATTTTGTGGTTTCCCTTCAATGAATGTAGTTGTTTTTTAACATTTCATTTATTTATTGAATTCACCCATTTCCAGCTTAACAGTAAGTAATTACATCTTAGAGTGTTTGGGCTTAGTATTAAATTTCACTACATTTTACCTTTTAATTTAAATTCAATTTGAACTCATTTCATTTTAGTATCTTATATAGTAAATATTTAATATTTAATACATTTAATATTTGGCTTTTTGCTTGATTATAGCTTTGCAATTTATAAATAATAAGAAAACAATATTAATTTCAATTTGATAAATGTAAAATATATTACGATGCCTTAAGTTAAAGAAGGTGCGAGTGCGTCCGTCAGGTTCCCGCGCTGCAACAAAAACAGAAAAAAACGAACAGGCCGGAAACACGAAGTCCGATATTCGGCAGCCAACACAGGCTAGTTCCGCTTACCATGAACACACTGCGCGTCAATGGATGGCGCGTGGAAGTAGCGTCTGCTTGCGTTGCCGTACCCGACAACTATGTGGGGGTAGTGATGCCGCCACAGGAATATAGGTAAGTCCAATCTTTTGAGGCGTCTTGCTATTTTAATTCTAAGTAGATTTTTTACCAATGGATTTGAGTGCTGTCGTAGTTTTTTTGTGTTCATCAGTAGGGAGGTCTGCAGTGAATTATACATATAGTACGGGAGCTAGAACACTACCTTGTAGAACCCCAGCATTAATATCAAAGTCATTTGTGGTGTATTCTTCATATTTTACTCTGAACTTTCGGTTCTCCAAATACGATTCGAATAGCATGTGCACATTAACTGGAAAGAGTTTTGAATTTTATATATTAATCCTGCATGCCAAACTCTGTCAAACGCCTATGCAATATCTAAGAATATAGCAGAGCAGTATTTTTGTCTTCAAAAGTATTTCGAATTGCACTAGTAATGCGGTTAATTTGCTCTATGGTTCTGTGATTCTTACGAAATCCAAATTGATGGTGGGGAATAATATTGGATTTGTATATGTGCGGCTGCAGCTTTAGAAGAAGTAGTTTCTCAAATAATTTAGAAATTACTGAGAGCAAGCTTATGGGCCGATAAGATGAGGATTGAGCTGCGTCTTTTCCGGGTTTTGGTATCGATTGTAATTTGTGATATTTTTCAGGGTTGTGGAAAATACCCAATTCTAAATATTGCATTAAGTAACTGCGTCACTATTTTGAAAGCTATTTCAGGCAATTCCACAATCATTTTTGCGCTAATTAATTCAAATCCTGGTGTTTTTTCGGGTTTAGCTGGATTTTAATTGCAAGTAGCACTTCGTTCATTTTAACCTTCATCGGGATTAGTGGTATTTTAGGGGCCAAGCATGGAATTTCAAAACTGTTGGTTGGTTGGTTAGATTGAAATACGGATTTAAGATGACTTGCAAACGCTGAGGCTTTCCCTTCGTCACTTCTTGCCCAAGTTCCTTTATTTTGCCTGAGTGGTGGATGACAGTCTTTAGGAGTCTTTATATTTTTATAGGCCTTCCATAAAGAGTAGTTAGTATTTTGTGTTGGAGTTAGCGTCTCAGTATACTTTTTCAAGCTGTTTTCTAGCTCGCAGTTCAGTGTTTCTCGGGGGCGTTTTTTTTTTTGCTAATGCTAATTTCTGCTTGGCGTAGGGTGATCTATTTTGTTGCCACTCTCTTCTTAAGCGCCTTTTCTCCTTAACGAGATTATCGATAACTGCAAATGTTGTACAAGTTATTGCGGAGCGGGATAATAAGGCTGCTCTCCACAATTGCTGCATTTTTTTTTGCATTTATGTTTGATTTGTCTGACAAACACTTGGAGGAATGGTGAAGGTCCCCACAGGCAACACAAACAGTGCGTAAGTTACAGTACGATTTTGTGTGCCCGTATTCTTGGCAATTGAAGCACTGGACAGGGCCTTTTCTTTTGTGTGGTTCTTCAACAGTTATTCATCTATGTAATAAGTAACGCAGATAGCATATTGGGTGTGTTTCGCTACTTTTTAATTTTCTTCCATTCGGTTCAAGTTCTACTTGAAATAGTGGTTGTGGTGCTTTGTCTCTGTTTTTAATGTTGAATACCGTTTTAACTTTAAATCCGGCAATTTCGAGAGAATCTTTGATATCATTAATACTTACACTATTCTCAATACCTTTAAAAATAACCAGTAGTTTTTACCATTTTTTTCAAGATAGGATGCTATTTTCCGGTAATTGCTTTCATTGTATGTCTGTAGTTTCGTTTCTTTTATATTCCCGTTTGTTATGGACGTTACGTGGAAATTGTTATTTCCTACAAGACTAGTTACAGTTGCAACTAAAGCATTTGAGCATCTCTCTCGCAGGTGCTGGCTTCAGAGTTTTGGCAATGGAATTGTTTGCAGGAATTGAGTCAACGTTTTCATTCTCTAATTGTGCAATACTTTTTTGTTTCGGAGAGGCAGATATATTCGCCGGTTGAGGAGTTAGTCTCGCATTTTTTGAATGTCTTTTATTTCCGTTTTTTGTGGACTCAGCTTTCGCTTTACCTGTATATACCTGTCTATACCAGTCTGTATAGTTGCAACATTTCATGTCACATTACTTTTTCCACCATCTGTGGCTGGTATGACTAACTTGCTTGCTGGCGCAATTGTAAGTGTAGATTAACATTAAAACAGGAGAACATGAACGAGCCCAATTTATTGGCTTGGTTGTTAGGTACAAGTTATCCTAAGTTATTTCTTTTTTGTGTTTGCAGCAATCTTCAGCAATCACCGTCACATAAACATTTCTGATGTTTGTTAGTTTGTTGATGTTCGGGAAACTCATTAAGAGTTGAGAAAATGAAGAATTAATAAATGGCTCAAATGCAGCTCTGAGGAATTTTAAATTTAAATAAATTAAAACTTAGTGCATCACCAATCATCTTAGAGTACTGACACAGGTGGCAACTCCTGCTACTTGTTTTTTAGCACGCACTTTTATTTTTTAATGATGTTGTTTATAAAATCCTTTGTGATTTCCACACTTCACCTTTAATCCGTTCTTGCAGAATAAAATATCACAAAATTAAGAAAATAAACTACACTTTCGCATTAGCGTCTATATCGCGAAGTTTAAACAACGAATTCAGTTTAAACACTGTGAAAAACCGTCCCAATTACGGAGCACTAATGAAATCGCGTCCGCACAGTTCAGAGCTCTGTTTGGTTTCATTCACACAAATCACCTCCGAAACTAAAAAAGAAATCATAACACACACTACTAAATATAAATAGTTCCGATAACAAGGATGAAGATACAAGGGAATGAGGGTTTTAAGAGAGGGTAGACGAGTAAGTTTAAGACGACTCACGTAAGAGGGAAGTTGAAAATTGGAGTTCCATGTAAAGGAAACCCGGTTTTGAGGTGATTCAATAGCATCAGAGTAACAGACATATCTAGGACACCAATCAACACTTGCGTATTCTAATGATGGGCGTACCAAGGAAGTGTACAGAAGTTTGGTAATAAAAGGGTCTTTGAACTCCTTTACCCAGTGTTTTATGAAGCCTACAATCAGGGAAGCTTTGTTAACTATAGTTGCAACGTGTTTACCAAAAGTAAGTTTTTGGTCAAAGATCACACCAAAGTAGCACATATGATCAACGGATAAAAATGGTTGATTGACAATGAAGCAAGGATGAGCAGAATGGGATGATCTGGAAAAAAACATATGTTTGGATTTCTGGTAGTTTCGTTGCATAAAATTTGTATAAAAACGCAAGCAATGATTTAATAAAGTCAGTTCCAAATTAGAACTCAAAAAGATCAATTATTAAATTATCATTTCTTCGTGGTTGTCTAGTTCAAGTACTAGAAGGTCAGTTTTAAGTTAACTTCAATTTTGTTTCGTCATGGATTTTCAGTTCAAGTACTGAAAATTCAGATCAAAACCTTGTATTAAAATTTAATCATCGTGATTCCCAGTTCAAGTACTGGAAATTTAAAACACAAATTCAAAACAAAATTTTGAATGAACACAATTTATGTTGCACCAGTAACCAAGAACATTTAAATCATCTTGAAGCAACTGCGATTCATTAGGGTTATTAAAAGAATGAACAACTTTCACGTCATCAGCAAACATAAGAATGTTGAAATGGGATATACGAGAGGGAAGGTTGTTCATAAAAATTGAAAATAGTAAAGGACCAAAAATTGAAAATAGTAAAGGCTACCTTACGGTACGCCAGAAGACACAGGAAATTCATCAGATAATAGTCCTTTAAATAACACTTGTTGGCTACGTTATGACAAATATGATGCTACACATTTTAAAAGTAATGGTAGGAAACCAACACTAGAGAGGTTTTAGGAGGAGAAGTCTATGGTTTACTATATCAAACGCCTTATTAAAGTCAGTATAAATAAAGTCTGATTTCATTTCAGCAAAGCCATTTATCACGCAGCAAGACAATTCCAGTAGATTAGTGACAGTTGACTTTCCATGCAGGAAACCATGCTGTTGAGAACTGATAAACGTATGAGCATAAAACGAAATTTGGGATGTTACGATTGCTTCCTGAAAATTAAGAAGAAGAATTCTAAGTTTCGCAATCCCACTGTAATTGGATATTGCAGATATACTGCCCGATTTATGCAGTGGTAAAATATATGACTTTTTCCATATATCAGGAAAATGACCATATATGAGAAAAGCACTAAAAAGCGAAGTAATGGGAGAGACAAGCTCAAGACAACACTATTTAAGAATAAAAGAAGACTACTTAAGAAAAGTCGGGACCTGGAGTAAAAGATGATTTCAGCTGAGACAAATGCTTCAGCACAATGTCCTCATCAATAATAGGTTGATTCACTATGGCGGGTTGTATACAGAAAGGATAATCGGCCACTTTATATTCTCTAGTAGAGTAGTTGGACTTAAAATAATCAGCGAAAGAATACAGATACCGAAATCATCACTGGAGACGTTTGTCATTAGACTCTATAGAAGACGGGAGTGAACGAGTGTTACGTCTTGAATTTAACTTTAGTTAAATAGGTATCATAGACGGATTTGCAATAATTTTGGTACTTATATCTACAGGACTTAAAATCGGCCACTTTAGCTGTAAATTTGTATCTACGATTATATATAATTTTAAGTTACGTAGCCTGCGGAGCCTATCAGCAAACCAAATTGGGGAGGAAGATCCAGCACCGAGACGATTAGGAATACATTGCTCGAATGCATCTAACAAGGTCCGGTTAAACAAAACCACTGCACTGTTAATCTCGCGTGGGGACTGAGGAGAGGATATCTTCAAGAGAGCAGACCAGTAGGTACGATTGAACAACTCCTTCAATTTATTGAAATCAGCCCGCTTACAATCAAAAGATTCTACAGGTAAATGATCTACATGATGGTGAGGATCTTCAGGAAACACCAAAGTATCAACAGAGGAAATTGAAATAAATTCCATTGCTTCCACAAAGAGGAGATCAAGAAGTCTGCCAATCTTTTTTAACAATTAGTTGGTTTTCTTCAATATACAACGCAAACAAAAATAATCGACTACATAAAGTATAATTTTCAGTCTGTTTCTGCTTCCTTTACCTTGTTTGCTTTATGTCACTCTGCACCTTAAAAAAACGAATACTTTCGATGGAACCGATAGCCGAATAAAGACTTGCCAAAAGAATAGCACAAAATAATAGTAGAATAGTTACACAAACAGCTCTATTAAGTGTTGAGTATGGTAGCGAAAAAAATTTCAGCTGAAGGAAATGGCGCGTGATTAGTCATCTGGTTTCAACAAACTCGGAGAATTCTGATTGGTTGGGTATCCGAAGGGGTGCAAGAATGCAGCAAATAACAATAAAATGTATAGCGGCCATGCTATTGTGAGAAAGTAAAATTAGCTGCTAATGCTAAACATGGGAGTAGAATTTAGAGTTTCGTTGCGCAGAAATCAAAAAGTACTTCCATTTGAAGGTGGTTATATACGAATATACATAAATAATTTTGAAGAGTTTTCAAAACTCTTACTCACTTACTTATATTTATATATATATATATATATATATATATATATATATATATATATATATATATATATATATATATATATATATATATATATATATATATATATATATATATAGATAGATATATATATATATATATATATATATATATATATATATAGATATATATATATATATATATATATATATATATATATATATATATATATATATATATATATATATATATATATATATATATATATATATATATATATTATATATATATATATATATATATATATATATATAAAATTAAAAATTTTTTCTAATTTTCCACCAACCATACAAATTGCCGTGTTATCGAGATTTTTGTGTGCTCGATTCCCCTATAGGCCTATTTCACCCTTGACAATATAATGCAAAATAAAAATTATCTAAATTTCTTACAATATGCCAAAAATAAAATATAAGATTCAAACTAAAATACTGTAATATTTTACGTTTTATTATTTTATATTTCAGGCACGTCCGGTCTTTACAGAAGACGCATACAGAAGAGAGAGAGAATTAGTAAAATTCCATCTACTTAATTTCTTCATCTTCCTCTTTTTCAGGGTAGTAAGCGATCAGTATGTAAGATACTACAATAAATCTATATCTTTTTAATTTTATATTTACAATTCGACCATTCCTGACCCAAGGATCGCCCTCGATCCTTCGAACAGGCAGACTAGACCTTTGCAATATTACTACTATCCTTGAGACTAATCAGGTAAGACTTATTAGTTAAAATTATTCCAAAATAAAGCTGTGAAGTGAAACTTGGATAAGATACAATCACTGGTTCGATCTCCACCCCAATAAGTGTTTCATTTGCTATTGCAGGAGTTTTAGGGACTGGGAAATTTATCCACCGCTTAAATGTGTCAGCCTCGAATGTAGCGTTACAAGGGAGCTGTGTTATTTGGTAACCATCTATGTACCGCACCACGTATCTATTATGTCCGAATACTTTGTTAATGCAATATTACTGCTATCCTTGAGACTAATCAGGTAAGACTTATTAGTTACAATTATTCTAAAATAAAGCTGTAAAATGAAACTTGGATAAGATACAATCACCGGTTCGATCTCCAACCCAATAAGTGTTTCATTTGCTATTGCAGGAGTTTTAGGGGATGGGAAATTTATCCACCGCTTAAATTTGTCAGTCTCGAATGTAGCGTTACAAGGGAGCTGTGTTATTTGGTAACCATCTATGTACCGCACCATGTATCTATTATGTCCTAATACTTTGTCAATGACCTAAGGTCCCCTATATTGGGGGTCCAGGTTTGTGATTTACTCCAGGAGTCAAATCTGAATGTAGAAAAACAACATAATTTCCTTTTTTAATAGGGCAGGGGGACAATGAGAGGAAACAAAATATCCTTCATTTCGTTTTTGGGACCGTTGAATATTCTATTAGGATTGTTGACGTAGGGCGTCAACAGGCGCCCTTCTAGGAGGGTGTTTTCGTTCCAGCTGTTCCGCTAGCCAATAAACTAGATAACCCTTCTGTTCTACCCCAAACAATAATAGAGGTGGCGAGGTTTCGGTGGAGGTATGCTGAGTATTATTCAGAGCATATTCAGCAAAAGCAATATGTTTGCACTATTCAGCATGATAAGGGGCTCGGGAGACCTTTCCCAGCAAAGACCGAACAAGACGATTTACCCGCTCGACCTGGCCGTTAGCCCGGGGAGAAGCAGTGGCGACCTTTACATTTTGGATATTACGGGCAGCAATGAATAGATCAAATTCATGATGAGAAACCTGTGCCCCTGTCACAAGACGACGAGGTCGGCTGTAGTAATTTAAATATTCTTTACGCAAAACACAATTCTCTTTGGTACCAGTTGAATTCACAGGGTACAACTTAGTGTATTTAGAAACGAATCGACAACTATTAGTAGATATTTATGCTGATTCTGTATCGAAGGGTGGCCCTCTCCCTTGATCAATGTGAACTATATCAAAAGGGACTGCCACCCGCGGAATACTATACAAATTTCGATGGCTACTGCGGATGGTGGCGGAATGCTCCAAACAACTTAGGCACGCCGATATCACCTGACTAACCCTAGCCTTCAGTTGAGGAAACCAATTTTTTTTCTTAAATTGATTAACAGTCTTGTCAATCCCAAAATTACCTACCCCCTCGTTGTCCACCATACTGTCGGGAACATAAATACGGGTCTCTCCTGATGGTAATTTTCGATATACCACTGAGTTAAGGAGGTAGTACTTAGGATCGGAATTTTGACTCAAGCGTATAGATAAATCGGAGAGAACAGAATCCCTCTATTGAGCAACTCTTAGCTGATGATCAAGATCGACAGCAGTGATAGCTCCAATGAAAGGGTTATGGCTGAGGGCATCGACAGTCCCATTGCCATACCGGCTGTATATTCAATTCGATAGTTAAAATCTTTAAGCATACCCATTTAGCTAATTTAGATGAATTATTCTTATTGCTTAAGGTTTGTGCAAGAGAATGACAATCAGTGACAATTAAAAAAAAAACGACCATCCAACTGAGTCCGGATTCGTTTTTCAGAAAAAACAATAGCGAGCACTTCTAACTCGTAACTAGTTCTCGAAAAATACGCCACTGGGTATAATTTTCCATCAGATTCAAGTTGTAATAGCACGGAACCAATTCCCGAAACATTGGCATCAAAGTGCAATTCAGTATCTAATCCAAATTGGAAATCTGCCAACACAGGTGCCTGAAAATGTTTCTGTTTAAGTTATACTGCCTTATAAGATTCTTGGGTTATTTAAAAGCCCACTCCAGTGTTCAGCAACTTAGACACAGGTCTAGCCAGAGCTGAAAAATATGGATCGAACCTACAGAAATACGAAAACAAACCATAATATTGTTGCATTTCCTTACGATTTGGTAAACGGATACAGTTTTACAGTCTCCAGATGTCGAGTGGTTGGCAAAATTCCCTTAGCACTAGGTAAATAGCCGAGACATTCTAATGCCGAGTAAGCGAATTTACATTTCGTGAGCCGAAGTATAGAGCTCTGATTCAACCACCTGCAAGTGCTAAGCAAAAGTGCGAGAAGCGATTAAGATATACTCAAGGTAAACCATAATCTCCCACCAGCAACACCCCCGCCCTTGGTTCGAAGACAAGCAGCATAAGCACTGCCCCTTCAACAAGCACCACAGCTTCGGCTAATAATCCACCCAAGAGCTCTTCGCTGTCCCGAGGCTCTTCAGCGGCTGCTAGGGTATTGACTCACAAACCAGCAGCAGTCGCTCCGCCTAAGCCCTCTTCAGCAAACGCCTCGATATTGCCTCACAAGTCGATGGTAACTGCTCCCCGTACCGCTCCTCCTTCAGGTGCACCTACCAACGTGAACCCGAGTACAAGGGCGTACAGGACGCGTAGAGCGGCTTACCGTATTTTGACGAGGCTCAACGCTTCAGAACCTTTTCAACTGTCAGAATACGACAAGGGCAAGCTTGAGTGGGCAAAAGCACACGCTGATGTGCGTGTCCACTGCACAAGCAGCCGGTAACCCCAAGAGGCAGAAATCAGCCGATCGCCCAGGCCAATCCACCCAAAGCATCCCTAAGCGCGTAAGGCTGGCTACTCCCAAGCCTAAGCTCTCCAAACCGCTTAGTGAGATTGTGGAAGAGAGCCTCACATGGGCTGTGGTCGACTCTGCCAATGCCGATGGGACCATTACTCCTGCCAATTGGAGACAGGTCGAAATGGCACTGTTACCAATATTCGTTGAGGTTATGTCCCTCAACCCTGTTCCTTCACCCAGCTGCCGTGACGCAGGGTGGTATCAAGAACATATTAAGATCGTATCTTGCTCGGACCAACGCTCGGCGGATCTATACAAGGTAGCGATCAATAGGGTAGGTGAGATATGGCCGGGTGCACAGCTCAACGATGTACCTTTGGACCAGGTTCCCCAACGCCCTCGCTCCAAAACATGGCTTCCTGCCGAGCCCTCTGAGCCCGAGGCAATCTTAAAGATCCTCAAGCTCAGTAACACCGATCTTCCCACCGATGGCTGGAAGGTCGCGAAAGTTGGTGACCCCAAAGGCACTTTGCGTGAGGTCACCATCATTTTGAACGAGCAATCCTTTGTTCCCATCAATTCCCGCGAGGGGGTGATTAATTATGGCTTTGGAGCCATCACTCTGCGCATCTACAAGTGCGATGCCCAAGCCCCCCAACAGCCTTCCCCAGCTGGTGCTGTCCCACAAGCCACTGCCAAAGAGCCTAGCTGCTCGGGCCCGGCTCTCACCCCTTTGTCGGGTAGTGACAATGAGAGTATATGCTCCATTACAACCAGAAGCAGGCGCTTCACAACTTCCGAACTGGTCGGAGAATTCTTCGACCACATGGACACGGATGCGGCTGGTGGATACATCTCTCCAATGTCCGAAGAGGAGGAGTTGAATTCCACAATAATCACTCTTCCAGACAATGCTGAAGGTACTACAGATTAACCTTCAGCATTCGAAAACTGCCTCTGCAGCCCTGCTTCTCCGCCTGTCGGATATAGGGGAGGAGCTCATTCTCGTCCAAGAACCTTGGGTCGTAAATGACCGGGTTTCTGGACTCAATGCATACGGATATCTTATGGTATATATCGAGGATCAAGGTAAACCAAGATCCTGCATCCTGTTAAAAAACAGCGTTAACGCTCTTTTACTCCCTAGATTCAGTGACAAAGACAATGTTGCCATGGTCATTGAGATGGGTCCACGGACCTTCTGGATCTCCTCGAACTACATGGCCCTTGACTATGGCGACTCCCCGCCACCAGACATACTGAAGCAAATGGTTGCTGTAGCCCACCAGAAACAGATTCCGACTTTATCATTTCAAATAACTTAAGCATTGCTAACCGGGGAAATGAGCCGACTTTCCTTACATCCGTCAGGAAGGAAGTGCTTGACATCACCCTCGTCAGCGATAACTACTCCAACATGATAAGCAATTGGTTCGTCTCACAGGAATGCTCCTTTTCGGACCACTGCTACATCACCTTTGACATTGACTTGAGGGAGACTACAGAATCTCTTAAACCAGTCAAAAAAAAAACACGAACTGGCCTCTTTTCCGGCTCAAACTGGGGTCATGCTTAGCAACGACTCCCCCTATTATCCACAACTGTCCCGACATTGATCGGGCGGTCGACGATCTGACCACAGCTTTTAAAAAAGCCACTCATATTTATTGCATCACTCCCAAACCACGGAGCAAACCTAAACCTCCGTGGTGGAACTCGGAAATTGCAAGTCTTCGCAAAACTTGTAGATTGCTTTTTAACAAAGCTAATGTTACAGCTGATTGGGCCCCTTTCAAAATTAAACAAAAAGAGTTTAATTACGCCATTAGGCGAGGGAAACGAGCGTCATGGAGGGAATTTTGCGAAAGCATTGAATCGACGTCCGAGGCTAGCCGTCTTCGTAAAATTCTCCACTCCTCTAACAAAGCCCTTGACTGTATCCAAAAACTAGATGGCAGCTGGACTCACTCAAGCGCCGAAACCCTTGATTACCTGCTAGACACCCACTTCCCAGGGAGTTTAGCCTCAGCGGATCAAGCACTCTACCAGGTGGAGCAGGTTTCCCATGATAGCCTCCCCACATTCCAAGTGACAAAAAGTCACCTTGAGTGGTCCATTCAAACCTTTAAGCCATACAAGTCCCCCGGACCGGACGGCATCATTCCTGCCGATATCCAAAATGGGGAAGAGATTATCCTTCCATGGCTGCTACAAATATATAATGCAAGCCCCAGATTGCAATATATTCCCTTACGCTGGCTCGGGTCGTCTTCATACCAAAAGTTGGGAAGGCCTCGCACACCAAACCTAAGGATTACAGACCCATAAGTCTAACATCCTTTCGTCTTAAGGTTCTAGAAAGAGCTCTTGACCTACATATCAGGACATCGATCAACCCTTCTCTCTGTATCTCAACACGCTTACTCTAAAGGCAAATCGGTTGAAACAGCACTTCATTCTCTCATTTCTCAAGTTGACAAATCCTTGGCGTACAAGGAATTCACACTTGCCATATTTCTGGACATCGAGGGAGCCTTCAACAATGTATGCCCCTACACTGTCATTTCCGCACTCTATAATCTTTACCTGAATTCAGGCCTTCTTAAATTTATAGAGCTTCTATTAAAATCTAGAATCATCAATTCCAAGATCGGCAGTGCCCAATCCAGGAGGGTGGTTAACAGGGGCACGCCAGAAGGGGGTGTTTTATCACCCCTCCTCTGGAACCCGGCAGTTAACACACTACTGGTGAGATTGGTATATACTGGATGCAAAGTGATAGCCTATGCGGACGACATAGCAATCGCGGCATCAGGCAAATTCCCCCAAACAGTTTCCGAAAAACTTAACTATTCACTCTCTATTGTGTCGAACTGGTGTCGTGAATTCGAACTTGGGGTTAACCCATCCAAAACCAAGATTATGCTTTTCACTAGGAAGTACAAAATTCCAAAGTTTACAATGCCTAGTCTAAACGGCACTCCGATCTCTTTGAGCACACACATTAAGTACTTAGGCCTGATTCTCGACCCAAAGCTTAATTGGAAAGCCAATCTAGCTGAGAGGGCACGTAAGGCAACATGCGCTATTTACTGCTGTAAAAGAGCAGTTGGTGCACGATGGGGACTTCGTCCTCGAGTCGTGCTCTGGCTCTACACGGCCATCGTTGAACCAAACCTGTTATACGGGTCGGTCTTCTGGTGGAAAGCTCTCGAAAAAGCCTGTAATATCAAACCACTCGATAAAATCAGAAGATCCATTGCTCTACTGATCACTGGCGCTCTTCGTAGCACACCTACGAAGCCCTTTTTTCCATGCTGCACTGGCTCCCCTCGGGGATCCTGGTTAAGCAACAAGCCAAGCTGACAGCGATTAGACTTAATGCTCTTTCGCACGGGCGCATAACCCTGACAGGCCATGCTTCAATTCTGAATCAGGACCCACCTGTCCCCAACTTTATCGATTATATGTCGGTCTATCCCGATTTGAACAGGGAATTCGACCTCACTATTCCAAGTCGAAGCGACTGGACCTCAGAAAATCGAATCGTCGGTGAAACAGTCGAAATCTACACCGACGGTTCCAAGCTTGGAGGTAGAGTCGGCAGCGGTATTTATTCCGACAAGCTGAACTTAAACATCTCCCTACGTCTCCCAGACCATTGCAGCGTTTTTCAAGCTAAGGTCATGGCAGGCACGCTAATGCACGACATTCACCCCTCTGTAAACATCGGCATTCCACTGGCAACAGCCAAGCTCGAAATCAAACGGAAGTATCTGGCTGACGCCTACAAATCCTGGGCTAACGAGGAAACCTGCCAGACGGCTAGACTAACTTGGGCAAGCATGGACAAAAACAGAACCAATCAACTTCTTCGACTTGATCGCGTATCACTGTCGACAACTGTGTCGGTTTTGACCGGCCACTGCATAATGGGACAGCACGCAGAAAGACTGGGCCTACCCTCAAATGATTTTGCCGAGGCTGTAGCTTCGAGGAGGAGGACGAGACGGTTTTCCACCTCTTATGCCACTGCATATCCTTAAGCAGAACAAGAATTCGCACCTTTGGTGCCCCATTTCCTACAAGCCTGACAGAGCTGTCCTCCATTAATATTAGGGACATAGCCAGGTTCATCAAAGTATCAGGATGGTTTCCTGATACATGACGGGGGAGTCGTGCATTTCCAGGCGCTGTCCTTGCGCTGACTATCACCATCCCAAGTATGGGAACCCTTTTAGTCAGTGCTTGAACGGCGCCACACCGTGGTATCACAATGGGCCATTATGTGTGCTCAAGTGTGCTTTTGGCAAACTGGGCGGCCACTCCTACCTACCTACCTACCTAAACCATAATCTCCTACCGACGTATGTGGTCATGTAATACCAAGTTAATAAACCGCTGAAAAACGGGAATGGCATTTCGCAACCCAAAGGGCATCCGGGTATACTCAAAATGCCCGTCTGGTGTAACAAATGCAGCATATTTAATAGAACTGTTGTGCACTGGCACATGATGAAACCCATTCTTCAAGTCAAGCAAGGTGAAATATCTCTTTCCTCCCAAACGCTCCAGACAATCGTCGATAAGAGGTAAGTGGTAGTTGTCAAGAATAGTGATTTTATTGAGTGGTCGATAATCGCCGCATTTTCTAATTTCAGCATTCTTTTTTGTGGCCGCATCAGATGAATTGCCGTAACAACCAGTAGAAGAAGTTAATTACTTGAGAATACGACATAGTAGCAGAAGAAGACGTTTACCCAACACCTCTTTATAACGCTAATCGGGCTACCAGAATCAAATAAAGCATTAATAATTAACGGACGAGCAGCTCCAATGATATCAAAGAAAACCCTTACCTGGGCTATACTGTCTTCAGTTGATAACTCCTCCGTCCACCTCAGTCAGCCAGGCAACACGACTTCTTCGTATGGCCTTGTTGGCCACAGATGATACACTGTCTGGCTACAGGTAGAGTGGCATTACACTTTCGGTACATATGACTACTATGTCCGCAAGTGTAACAGCGTCCTTTTTGGCCAGGGCTGAGGAGCAGCAGGGGGTGCACGTTGAGATCTCTTATAGTTCGACCCTCCGAATCCCAGGTGGTAGCAGCACGAGCCCAACTTTCCATATACTTGCCCTCTGTCGAACGGCCAGGCAAAGTAGTCAAACGAAAGGCTTCTAATAAATCTGCCCCATCTTTGAATCGTTGAATATAAGCCTGCTTAAATAAATTGGTGTCGGGTATGGTCTCGATAAGAATCTGGCCCACTTCTTACTCTGGCAGAGCAAGGCCAGATTTCAGCAACATTTTATTGTCATAGTAGGTAATGAACGACTCTCCCACACACCACTTATATAATTCCAATTTACGGCGTCGTACGGCGACTTTCGTTTCGGCATCTATTCCCTCAACCAAATAATTGTCCTATGTGAATATCCAGGCTTGGGCACGACCACTAAAGTTTTTCATGCGAAACATCAGTAGGATATTTACGTCGTAATGGCTGCATCGCCGTACATGTTGAACCTGCCGAATCCACGGTTCGACATCACCTTCACCATCGAATGGGGGTATACATCCCGCGATGGTCTCCAAAGTACCAATTGAACAGGCGCTTACTTGGAGTAGCCGTCAAACATGGCTCGACTGGGCCCGATGCGATGGCACCACGCCCTGCGAGTGCACCGTTAGTCACGGGTACACCATTACCCACGAGCGCGCCATCGTTCGTGGGTGCACCAGGACGAACATGTAACATCAACGATAAATTTTCTTCCACCGAACGAAGATTTTTTCGGAGTCCAGGGCATATTCTGGAAATAGCGTGTGCAACTGATTTAAATCTGTAGTTAAAGGCACATCAATATGGAGTGCCTATAAGGCGCCCCACATACATATATGTAATAGATATAGTTTATTTTTAACATAAATTGCATATATGTATATTGCATATATAAAAAACAATGATTCTTCTATTATTCATAATGAAATAGTATATTTAATTAATTTATTAACTGTCTAGTCAAATGTGTCTTGAGCAATGTATGAAGTTAAAAGTGATTTTTATTTTATATATTTTATTGAACAAAATTCATGAGAGTAAACATTATTTTTAAAGTTTTTCCTTAAAGAAAGTTAATGTTGATGATATAATAATTTTTTATTGCTATATTTTCATTTTCCACACCACCTAAGAGGTATGCAAAATGGAGCGTTAACGAGTTTTTGTTTTGGTGTTCGGTTCCCCTATAGGCCTATTTTTATCCATAATAAAACAAAAGATATAAGTGCGAAAATTTACAAAAAGGTACCAAATGCTATTTCATGTGGTTAATTTTTGTAATTTTTTTTCGACTTTTCTCGACCGATTTACTTTCAGCCTCTGTAGATAAATTTTTATTAATTCTCGCGCTTGCCATTTTGGATTCTTAAAGAGAAGGATTGTTATAAAAAATTCAAGTAGCTGAAATCTATTGTCTTGGGTTTTTTTGCGTATACATGACAATATTTTCTTTCTCATTGCTTCTTCATCGGCTTAATGCTTCAATAGGATTAATTAATTAATCAGACATAACTCATCATTTTTACAATTCTTTGAACGAACTAATTCTTCAGAAAATCTCGAAACCGTATTTGGGACTTGTCATCGTATCTACGCAATTTTGGCATTTCAATTTAGCACTTTCTGGAAAACACCATATCCTATAAAATACCGTTGTACTTGTATTTCTGCAGTTGGTTTCTATGAGGTGGATCCCCATATTTCATCGGTCTTGGAATTCATGTCCATATCTTCCATGGTAATATCAAACATTGATTTGGCTTGAATTTCTTTCTGAAATTCAATAGCACTTTCATAGACCCAATCTAACATTATGTCTTTATTCTCCTCACAACTGCTCGTTCTATTTTGCATTTTAAACTTCAATATTTTCATTGAAATGAGACGAGCGTATATATATTGCAGTGCAAACTATAGAGTGAAGGATGAGTATTCGGTCACAACGCCGATCGGAGCTTAGAAAAGAAACATCTTGGTTTATTTTGCCAAACATTATATATTCAATGTTCTCATGTGCATCAAATAAATCACTGCACAGATTTAACATTGCTTGTATTGTTAATTTAAAGCTACCAATACAATGTGTCTGACAAAATACCGGGACTGCACATTAATCTAAGTACCTCATGTATTTAATCAATCGGCTTCGTTTTTCTACGGAATTCCTATACATGTGGCTTTTGAGAAAACTTTTAGCCGTACACAATTTGCAATCAAGATCGTCGAATAAATAGTTCATCATCTTGCTAAATTTCTATGTTGGTCTTGCGCAATATTTTGCAACATTTCCAAAGAGGTTTGTTGATATCATCATATCAATACCGTGCGATACAGAATTGCTTAAAATTTAAGTGGCTCGAAAAACACTTATTTTTTCGAAACATGGGAAAACAGACACAATATATATTTCCGCACCTAACATAGTGTCTCGACTAGCTATAATTCATGGCAATTGTTACCGCCGTTTCATTTAAAATAATATAAATATTAAAAAAACGGCTATTTGTGCACTCCCCTTGTGTCTACCATGTTTCTTCCATACTCTTTGTTCTATTCTTATTCAAGTTTGGTTTTGCATTTATATACTTACTTGCATTTATATACTTACTTATATTTATATACATATATACATATGGCGTGACTCTAGTAACAGTAATATCATGCCACTATTCTAGCTACATGAAGAGATATTAACAATCAGTAAATCATTACGAGTAAAACCATCGAGGAGGAAGTGCACAAATTATTTTTAAAGCCAATTACAAATACCAATTTCAAATACCAATTAGAAATACTAATTACAAATACCAATTATAAATAAAAATTCAAATGTTAATTCTTACGACAATAAAATAAAATATTAGAAAGTTTGCTATTAAAAAATTCGTAACTTCACTCCTTTATATAAGTTCTATTCGGTTCGTAAATTGACTTTACAAATCTTCAAAAATAATTTTACATTTAAATTGTATACGATCACATGGCGGAAAAACAAAGGTCAGGTCGCGAGTATAGTTGCAAAAAATGCAACGAAAGTGACCACATGGTACAGTGTAATAAGTGTGATCTGTGCTTCCACTTTGACTGTGTTGGAGTAAACAGTGACATAACCGATGTGAGTTGGAATTGTGAAATTGTGACTTCTGTAGTGGAAATTGTGACTTCTGTAGCACGTACCACTCAGCACACTACAGCCCAACCAGTAAGTTCAAACAAATGTAGCGCTGCCAGATGCAGCTACACGGCCGCCAGCATTATTGTCACCAGCTTCTAAGATGGCTAGCAGAGCGACAACACAAGTAAGTGAAATGAAATCAATAGGTCAGGGGCCCTGTGCATCGGCAGATGTGCCTGGACCATCGCCGGCAGTTAACACAAAGGCACGCATAACGGCACCCCTTACAACTATTCTTTCAATTAGTGCGACTGTGACGACACAGATTTGAAGTCGGTCTTCTTTGGAAAAATAATGAAAGAAAGCTACCTGATAGCTACACGACCGCCTATAACGCTTTACATGGCTTCGAAATACGTTCCTCAAGACACCAACCCTTAAAACCATATTTCAAGATCAAATCGACAACCTGCTGTCAAAGGGATACGCAAGGAAACTGACAAGCGACGAAATTTCAAGTCAAAACGGTCGTCGGTGGTATCTCCCAATCTTCGTTACATCGAACCCTAACAAACCTGGTACAGTGAGGCTAGTATGATATGCAGCCAGCCAAAACTAATGGCTGCTCTCTAAACGACTTTATGATTACCGGGCCGGATTTTCTCAATCCACTCTTTGACGTACTACTTGAATTTCGTGTCGGCCGAATAGCAATCAGCGGTGACATAGCGGAGATGTTTCACCAAATCAATGTAAAGGCAAACGACATGCACGCCAAAAGATTCCTATGGTGGGATAAAAATGATGAACGAAACTACCCGAGCGTCTATGTAATGCGCGCGCCGACATTAGGGATTTCCTGTGCCCCGTGCATAGCACATTATGTGCGCGACATGAACGCGGAACAATTCAAGGAACAGTACCCCCGTGCCGTGGAAGCAATCCAAAAATAGCACTACGTCGATTAGTTTATTGATAGCTTTGATAGTGTACAGGAAGCCATCGCATTGGCACAGAAGGTGAAGCTCTTTCACGCAGCTGTTGACTTCAACATACATAACTGGACCGCAAATTCAGTTGCCGTTCTTATTCAACTTCGTGATGATCCTGCAACAAGTCAAGAGCCAAAGGAGCTTTGACCGAACGAAAAAATACTTGGTATGTATTGGGACCCTAATAAAGACGCCTTCAAGTATGTTTTCAGATTCGCCAGTCTACGTCGAGATGTGTTCACGGAGGGTGTACTACTAACCAAGAGAGAGATCCTCCAAGTACTTATATCCATCTTCGACCCGTTAGGCTTCTTATCATGTTTCAGCACAGGACTGAAGATGTTGCGCCAGGAGATATGGCCCTCGGGAATAAGTTGGGACAACGAGATATCAGGAGCAATATTTCACAAGTGGAGTCACTGGAAGGCCGTCCTGCCGCTAATAAGGGCGGTGGAAATTCCCCGGTGCCTGTCTCCATTCTGAAAAGAAACTACGAACACTCAACTTCTCACCTTCTTAGACTCAGGAGAATATGCCTACGCCGCCATATGTTATCTACGTGTTCAATGCGGGGAACGAATTTCTATTAACATAATCGCAGCCAAATTAAAGGTCAAGGCCCCGGTCAAGCCACTCTGTATCACGCGACTCGAATTACAGGCCGCAGTGGTGGGCGTCCGATTAGCGCGCAAAATATGTACTACTCAACGAATAAAAATAGACTCGAGTTTCTACTGGACAGACTCGAAGACCGTGCTGCAGTGGCTCCAAATTTTGTCATGCATCGCATTGGAGAAGTCTTGGAATACACTAATATAATGCAGTGGAAATGGGTACCATCCAAGTTTAATACAGCTGACCTCGCCATAAAAGTGCGAACACAATGGGATCCCAACGCGCTGTTTTCAGGACCAGACTTCTTGTGCCAAGGCGTCAAGGAAAGGCCAGGGTGCGAGGACCGAGGTCCAACTGATATATCCGAAGTAAGACGACACGTATTACACATAGATAAGCATTATGAGCGCACATATAAATACAGAATACCTCTCCAACTTGGGACGATTATATCGAGCTGTGGCTACATTTATATTGTATATGGCAACATTCAAAGCTGTAAGTAAGAAAACTATTGGCCCAAAAGAAATATCATTTGAGATGATACAGAAGGCAAAACGCATACTAATTCAACAGGCACAACAATGCGAATATTCAACGGAGATACACAACCTAAAAAGTGGTAAGCACATAAACAAGAACAGCAATCTAATATTGTTGAACGTTTACATAGATGCAGATGATATTTTAAGAACTCGAGGCAGAGCAGCGTACCTAAACAATGAAGACCCAATTATTTTGCCTAATAAACATCACGTTACCTTTCTGATAGTTCGATTCGAAGATGATAGCTTTCACCACATATCTCATGAAACCACTATCAAGAGGATCCAAAAGTCGATACCACATACCCCGTCTCCGTGTGCTTTATAAAATTGTACGCCGCCAATGCCAACGATGTAAAAATAGTTCTGCTGTACCGCTCGACCTCAAATGGTTCCATTACCAATCGCCAGGCTAGCTAAATGTGAATGAGAAAATCGGTGGGGTGTCTAACCATTCGTGCCGCGCACATCGAAGTGGTTCATAGCCTAGATACCTCATCCTGTATAATCTGTGTTCGAAATTTCACATCTAGAAGGGGAACACCTCGGGAAATATATACGGACAACGGAACAACTTTTAAAGCTACGGCAAAAGTAGTGACGGAAGAATCCGAAAATATTGACCACTTAAAAATAAGCTCATTACTCGAAGATATAAAGTGGAAATTCAACCCTCCCACAGCACCTCAAATGGGTGGTGAGATCGGAGAAGACAACTCATAAAGCCATGAGCCCTGAGATGAAATTCAACGATGAAACTCTAAGGAACGCGCTCTGCGAAGTTGAGTTTATACTCAACTCCCGCCCACTCACCTTTGTTTCTTTGGATACTAACGACGACGAAGCCCTGACACCAAATCACCTGCTGCTAGGTTCGTCTAGCGGTTCCAATCTGATCTACAACTATTGCGCAGACCTCCAACAACGTTGGCGACAAACGCAACTGTTTGCTGATCGATTCTGGCAACGGTGGCTGAAAGAATACGTACCAACTATAACCAGAAGAAGCAAATGGTTCAACAAGGTGCCCCCCATAACTATCGGCAATATAGTGATAGTAACTGATGCTAACCTGCCCAGGAACTGCCGGCCCAAGGGAAGGGTGATCAACACAGTGGTTGCTAAAGACGCACAAGTGCGAAGGGTGACTGTGCAAACCCAGTGCGGCATATTGCAACGACCGGCAACGAAGATTGCGGTACTGGACGTCGGCAAAAATCTTTAAGGCAAGCTCGCCATTTCAGACTCTTATTTCTTATTCAAGTTTGGCGTGACTCTAGTAACGGTAATATCATGCCACTATTCTAGCTACATGAAGAGATATTAAAAATAAGAAAATCATTACGAGGAAGTGCACAAATTATTTTTAAAGCCAATTACAAACTCTAATTATAAATACCAATGTTGTGAGTTCAGAATCAAGCTACTTTTTACTCTTAATAGACACTACACATTTGGCGTAGTTAACACTATTCAATTAAATTCATTAAGAGAGCACATATTTGTAGGGTACAAATATTGTAAATGAATAGTATTTATGTATTAATTATTATGTAAACTTTTAGGGTGTCACAGTTCCGAAAATCATTAAGAGTAAAACCATCGAGGGGGAAGTGCACAAGATATTTTAAAGCCAATTACAAATTCCAATTACAAATTCAAATTACAAATACCAATGTTGTGAGTTAGAATCAACCTACCTATGTGTAGTTGACTCTCAGCACCAACTCTTAATAGACACTACACATTTGGCGTAGTTAACACTATACAATTAAATTCATTAAGAGAGCACAAATTTTTAGGGTGCAAATATTGTAAATGAATAGTATTTATGTATTAATTAGTATGTAAACTTTTAGGGTGTCACAGTTCCGCAGTCAAGCTGATGGAGGGCATTTAGAATGCACCATCGACACATTTACATTCAGTAGTTCAGTTCGCTTGACCAACTGACACCAATCAACAGTTGCGTAACTGGAACACCAGAAAACTCAATACTTAGACTGTAATTATTCTTTGTAAATAGTATATAAGAATTATGATTTTAAGAATAAAGCTTCTGGATGTTTAAAACAATAACGTAGTGTTTATACTGTTTATACCCTGAAGCAGAGATGACATCAGACAGGCTAATGGTGAGTAGAATTATAATAGCGTAGTTTAAGTAGATACTTGTGCGACCCTGAAGGTGCCGTAGCGCTGGTCAAAGAAGTTGCATCGTATAGGCGCGTTTGCGCTGTTGCACGCAGCTTTGTATAGGCAACCATAAACCTTCAGTATGATCGGATGGTCTATGTATGTCGTCTTAGCTGTGAGGATTTTTTTGGTGGGGGATTTGTGTTTGTTTGTCATTAGGGATATTTTTAATACACTTTTTTCATTTTTGTACACACAATTAAATACCATGAGCTTAGGGTATTAGGAAAATATAAATGATATTATGACATTGCGCATACGTTACGGGTTAATTTTTGAATATGGATTCAAATTTCCGTGAAAGAATTAAGACACTTTTGTCTGTAAAGCCAATTTCGGTTTTTGTCGAACATATACCCATTTTATACGGATTTTTAGGAGTATTAAGGGTGGTGAAGGGGGAAATGGCAGTTGGGAAGAACATGTGAGGAAGTCAAGAACCGATTTGTATTGATGTAAGGACGTAATGGACGCCGGTAGACACCGAATGTGGAAATTGTAATCGAAAACAAGTAAAGAAAAAATATATATAAAGATAGAATTTACGGTGGAATGCTGTTTAATAAATTTGTCATGATCGAATCATTAGATTAAGAAGTCTGATAATGATGGTATTTTTTTCTAAACCAGAAAAAATAATTTTTTTGAGTTGAAGTGCATTTTTTTGTAGAAATACGTATTGTAGAAAAAACTGCGTAGTCATAATGAGATTATGGTTTTATGAATTGGCAATCGAGGCAATTGTCAAATAAAGTTAACGAATCGTTGGAGGCCTGGGAAGCAGTGGATAAGGAAAACCAGATGTTGGACCTTTATTTTGAAAAGAACCACTAACGGGCAGTATAGAAAAGATGGGTATAGGTGAGATTTCAAAGGCAGTGGCCAGGTTAGTACCTGTGTTTACTGGTGCTGCATAAGAAGACTTACAGTCAGAAGTCACCAGGGTGTAAAGCGAAACATAAGCCCTGATGAGTAGCAGGACTTCTTCAACTGTGTTAAGCAAAGGTTATTTGGAGACGCGCATAACCTTGTGTTGCCAAAGCAATTCGCCAGTGTGGACGAGCTTTACGGTCTTATAAAGAGAACTTATTTGAAGGAGAGAACTTTGGAGGACATAACCCAAGAAATAAGAATCGGGAAGCAGCTGGCAATTAAAGACATACGTGCCTTTGCCAGGCGTTTTGTGTCACTTCAGATGATGGCCCAGGAAATAATAGAAAACAAGAACCATGACGTTGGAGCAACAGCATTATTATACGAAGGTGACAAGTCGGTGTTAACAACTTTCGTGGTGGGTCTCCGCAACTCCGCTTTAAAGATTCATATGCTGAATACCAGAACAGGAACTATAGAAGAATTAGTAGAAGAAGCGATTAGAGCACAAGTCCTCGTGGAATGGAGTACGGCCTATTTGCTGGAGGTACTTATGTTGGACAACAGACAGGGTAAGTTCACCACCGCTGCCGTGGATAGAAAGGGAAGCAATTTAGTCCCAAACATATACAGAAAAGCATATAATCCCGGGGTCTCCGACAACAGAGCCGTGAATCCTAGAAATCCGTACAGGGAGTTTGTACAGGGGACACCCACATGTTCGTTCTGCCGTAACCAAGGTCATATAAGGGATGAGTGCATTACATGCAAAAACACGCCAAGAGGTAAAGAATGGAAACAGAGTAGAAGGCAGCCAGCTACGAGGCGCCCGGATCGACCCTTGAGGGACAGCAGGGGTAATTTCAGTAGTTCCCGAGTTAATTCAACAGAAGGAATTAATCAAGGAAGAAATAATTTCAACACTGGGAGTGGTCAGCAGCAACCAAATTGGAATTCCAGAAGTGAACGGAGGATAAGCAAAACCCAACAGGGGTTGAGATGCTTCTCATGTGGGCGAATGGGACATCGGGCAGTGGAATGCAGGGATAGACAATTCCAACAAAGGGACCATGGAAAGGGACCATGGAAACTGAATCCACTCTTTGACGTACTACTTGAATTTCGTGTCGGCCGAATAGCAATCAGCGGTGACATAGCGGAGATGTTTCACCAAATCAATGTAAAGGCAAACGACATGCACGCCAAAAGATTCCTATGGTGGGATAAAAATGATGAACGAAACTACCCGAGCGTCTATGTAATGCGCGCGCCGACATTAGGAATTTCCTGTGCCCCGTGCATAGCACATTATGCGCGCGACATGAACGCGGAACAATTCAAGGAACAGTACCCCCGTGCCGTGGAAGCAATCCAAAAATAGCACTACGTCGATTAGTTTATTGATAGCTTTGACAGTGTACAGGAAGCCATCGCATTGGCACAGAAGGTGAAGCTCTTTCACGCAGCTGTTGACTTCAACATACATAACTGGACCGCAAATTCAGTTGCCGTTCTTATTCAACTTCGTGATGACCCTGCAACAAGTCAAGAGCCAAAGGAGCTTTGACCGAACGAAAAAATACTTGGTATGTATTGGGACCCTAATAAAGACGCCTTCAAGTATGTTTTCAGATTCGCCAGTCTACGTCGAGATGTGTTCACGGAGGGTGTACTACTAACCAAGAGAGAGATCCTCCAAGTACTTATGTCCATCTTCGACCCGTTAGGCTTCTTATCATGTCTCAGCACAGGACTGAAGATGTTGCGCCAGGAGATATGGCGCTCGGGAATAAGTTGGGACAACGAGATATCAGGAGCAATATTTCACAAGTGGAGTCACTGGAAGGCCGTCCTGCCGCTAATAAGGGCGGTGGAAATTCCCCGGTGCCTGTCTCCATTCTGAAAAGAAACTACGAACACTCAACTTCTCACCTTCTTAGACTCAGGAGAATATGCCTACGCCGCCATATGTTATCTACGTGTTCAATGCGGGGAACGAATTTCTATTAACATAATCGCAGCCAAATCAAAGGTCAAGGCCCCGGTCAAGCCACTCTGTATCACGCGACTCGAATTACAGGCCGCAGTGGTGGGCGTCCGATTAGCGCGCAAAATATGTACTACTCAACGAATAAAAATAGACTCGAGTTTCTACTGGACAGACTCGAAGACCGTGCTGCAGTGGCTCCAAATTTTGTCATGCATCGCATTGGAGAAGTCTTGGAATACACTAATATAATGCAGTGGAAATGGGTACCATCCAAGTTTAATACAGCTGACCTCGCCATAAAAGTGCGAACACAATGGGATCCCAACGCGCTGTTTTCAGGACCAGACTTCTTGTGCCAAGGCGTCAAGGAAAGGCCAGGGTGCGAGGACCGAGGTCCAACTGATATATCCGAAGTAAGACGACACGTATTACACATAGATAAGCATTATGAGCGCACATATAAATACAGAATACCTCTCCAACTTGGGACGATTATATCGAGCTGTGGCTACATTTATATTGTATATGGCAACATTCAAAGCTGTAAGTAAGAAAACTATTGGCCCAAAAGAAATATCATTTGAGATGATACAGAAGGCAAAACGCATACTAATTCAACAGGCACAACAATGCGAATATTCAACGGAGATACACAACCTAAAAAGTGGTAAGCACATAAACAAGAACAGCAATCTAATATTGTTGAACGTTTACATAGATGCAGATGATATTTTAAGAACTCGAGGCAGAGCAGCGTACCTAAACAATGAAGACCCAATTATTTTGCCTAATAAACATCACGTTACCTTTCTGATAGTTCGATTCGAAGATGATAGCTTTCACCACATATCTCATGAAACCACTATCAAGAGGATCCAAAAGTCGATACCACATACCCCGTCTCCGTGTGCTTTATAAAATTGTACGCCGCCAATGCCAACGATGTAAAAATAGTTCTGCTGTACCGCTCGACCTCAAATGGTTCCATTACCAATCGCCAGGCTAGCTAAATGTGAATGAGAAAATCGGTGGGGTGTCTAACCATTCGTGCCGCGCACATCGAAGTGGTTCATAGCCTAGATACCTCATCCTGTATAATCTGTGTTCGAAATTTCACATCTAGAAGGGGAACACCTCGGGAAATATATACGGACAACGGAACAACTTTTAAAGCTACGGCAAAAGTAGTGACGGAAGAATCCGAAAATATTGACCACTTAAAAATAAGCTCATTACTCGAAGATATAAAGTGGAAATTCAACCCTCCCACAGCACCTCAAATGGGTGGTGAGATCGGAGAAGACAACTCATAAAGCCATGAGCCCTGAGATGAAATTCAACGATGAAACTCTAAGGAACGCGCTCTGCGAAGTTGAGTTTATACTCAACTCCCGCCCACTCACCTTTGTTTCTTTGGATACTAACGACGACGAAGCCCTGACACCAAATCACCTGCTGCTAGGTTCGTCTAGCGGTTCCAATCTGATCTACAACTATTGCGCAGACCTCCAACAACGTTGGCGACAAACGCAACTGTTTGCTGATCGATTCTGGCAACGGTGGCTGAAAGAATACGTACCAACTATAACCAGAAGAAGCAAATGGTTCAACAAGGTGCCCCCCATAACTATCGGCAATATAGTGATAGTAACTGATGCTAACCTGCCCAGGAACTGCCGGCCCAAGGGAAGGGTGATCAACACAGTGGTTGCTAAAGACGCACAAGTGCGAAGGGTGACTGTGCAAACCCAGTGCGGCATATTGCAACGACCGGCAACGAAGATTGCGGTACTGGACGTCGGCAAAAATCTTTAAGGCAAGCTCGCCATTTCAGACTCGTTTGCATGCAGGGGAATGTTACCGAAACGGCGGTATAGATGTTCATTTAAAATAATATTAATATAAAAAAACCGACAATTGGTCCCTTCCCCTTGTGTCTACCATGTTTCTTCCATACTCTTTGTTCCATTCTTATTCAAGTTTGGCGTGACTCTAGTAACGGTAATATCATGCCACTATTCTAGCTACATGAAGAGATATTAAAAATAAGAAAATCATTACGAGGAAGTGCACAAATTATTTTTAAAGCCAATTACAAACTCTAATTATAAATACCAATGTTGTGAGTTCAGAATCAAGCTACTTTTTACTCTTAATAGACACTACACATTTGGCGTAGTTAACACTATTCAATTAAATTCATTAAGAGAGCACATATTTGTAGGGTACAAATATTGTAAATGAATAGTATTTATGTATTAATTATTATGTAAACTTTTAGGGTGTCACAGTTCCGAAAATCATTAAGAGTAAAACCATCGAGGGGGAAGTGCACAAATTATTTTAAAGCCAATTACAAATTCCAATTACAAATTCAAATTACAAATACCAATGTTGTGAGTTAGAATCAACCTACCTATGTGTAGTTGACTCTCAGCACCAACTCTTAATAGACACTACACATTTGGCGTAGTTAACACTATACAATTAAATTCATTAAGAGAGCACAAATTTTTAGGGTGCAAATATTGTAAATGAATAGTATTTATGTATTAATTAGTATGTAAACTTTTAGGGTGTCACAGTTCCGCAGTCAAGCTGATGGAGGGCATTTAGAATGCACCATCGACACATTTACATTCAGTAGTTCAGTTCGCTTGACCAACTGACACCAATCAACAGTTGCGTAACTGGAACACCAGAAAACTCAATACTTAGACTGTAATTATTCTTTGTAAATAGTATATAAGAATTATGATTTTAAGAATAAAGCTTCTGGATGTTTAAAACAATAACGTAGTGTTTATACTGTTTATACCCTGAAGCAGAGATGACATCAGACAGGCTAATGGTGAGTAGAATTATAATAGCGTAGTTTAAGTAGATACTTGTGCGACCCTGAAGGTGCCGTAGCGCTGGTCAAAGAAGTTGCATCGTATAGGCGCGTTTGCGCTGTTGCACGCAGCTTTGTATAGGCAACCATAAACCTTCAGTATGATCGGACGGTCTATGTATGTCGTCTTAGCTGTGAGGATTTTTTTGGTGGGGGATTTGTGTTTGTTTGTCATTAGGGATATTTTTAATACACTTTTTTCATTTTTGTACACACAATTAAATACCATGAGCTTAGGGTATTAGGAAAATATAAATGATATTATGACATTGCGCATACGTTACGGGTTAATTTTTGAATATGGATTCAAATTTCCGTGAAAGAATTAAGACACTTTTGTCTGTAAAGCCAATTTCGGTTTTTGTCGAACATATACCCATTTTATACGGATTTTTAGGAGTATTAAGGGTGGTGAAGGGGGAAATGGCAGTTGGGAAGAACATGTGAGGAAGTCAAGAACCGATTTGTATTGATGTAAGGACGTAATGGACGCCGGTAGACACCGAATGTGGAAATTGTAATCGAAAACAAGTAAAGAAAAAATATATATAAAGATAGAATTTACGGTGGAATGCTGTTTAATAAATTTGTCATGATCGAATCATTAGATTAAGAAGTCTGATAATGATGGTATTTTTTTTTAAACCAGAAAAAATAATTTTTTTGAGTTGAAGTGCATTTTTTTGTAGAAATACGTATTGTAGAAAAAACTGCGTTGTCATAATGAGATTATGGTTTTATGAATTGGCAATCGAGGCAATTGTCAAATAAAGTTAGCGAATCGTTGGAGGCCTGGGAAGCAGTGGATAAGGAAAACCAGATGTTGGACCTTTATTTTGAAAAGAACCACTAACGGGCAGTATAGAAAAGATGGGTATAGGTGAGATTTCAAAGGCAGTGGCCAGGTTAGTACCTGTGTTTACTGGTGCTGCATAAGAAGACTTACAGTCAGAAGTCACCAGGGTGTAAAGCGAAACATAAGCCCTGATGAGTAGCAGGACTTCTTCAACTGTGTTAAGCAAAGGTTATTTGGAGACGCGTATAACCTTGTGTTGCGAAAGCAATTCGCCAGTGTGGACGAGCTTTACGGTCTTATAAAGAGAACTTATTTGAAGGAGAGAACTTTGGAGGACATAACCCAAGAAATAAGAATCGGGAAGCAGCTGGCAATTAAAGACATACGTGCCTTTGCCAGGCGTTTTGTGTCACTTCAGATGATGGCCCAGGAAATAATAAAAAACAAGAACCATGACGTTGGAGCTACAGCATTATTATACGAAGGTGACAAGTCGGTGTTAACAACTTTCGTGGTGGGTCTCCGCAACTCCGCTTTAAAGATTCATATGCTGAATACCAGAACAGGAACTATAGAAGAATTAGTAGAAGAAGCGATTAGAGCACAAGTCCTCGTGGAATGGAGTACGGCCTATTTGCTGGAGGTACTTATGTTGGACAACAGACAGGGTAAGTTCACCACCGCTGCCGTGGATAGAAAGGGAAGCAATTTAGTCCCAAACATATACAGAAAAGCATATAATCCCGGGGTCTCCGACAACAGAGCCGTGAATCCTAGAAATCCGTACAGGGAGTTTGTACAGGGGACACCCACATGTTCGTTCTGCCGTAACCAAGGTCATATAAGGGATGAGTGTATTACATGCAAAAACACGCCAGGAGGTAAAGAATGGAAACAGAGTAGAAGGCAGCCAGCTACGAGGCGCCCGGATCGACCCTTGAGGGACAGCAGGGGTAATTTCAGTAGTTCCCGAGTTAATTCAACAGAAGGAATTAATCAAGGAAGAAATCATTTCAACACTGGGAGTGGTCAGCAGCAACCAAATTGGAATTCCAGAAGTGAACGGAGGATAAGCAAAACCCAACAGGGGTTGAGATGCTTCTCATGTGGGCGAATGGGACATCGGGCAGTGGAATGCAGGGATAGACAATTCCAACAAAGGGACCATGGAAACTTCCAGCGGAACAGTCGAGGCCAGCAGACTGGAAAGCCAAAAGAAAGGAAGTAATAATTAGGCCGGAAGTACGTGTGACTAGTAATGTAGGAAATACATTCCAGGAGAAGAAGGAACAAGAGGATGTCCAATACAACGTACCGAGTAGTGTTAGAACAATACTTCAAGAAACGGAGGAGTAAGTCTCTCCTGTGAAAAAATTTTTGATTGCGTTTTGATTTGGATAACTGTGATGATTCTAGTAATTAGATTAAGTTTTAATGAGGTAAGAAAGTATAGGCCAATCGCCGCGAACGCGGTACGAGAGTTTATAGTCTGGATAATTATGCTAATTTTTAGGGAGTGTGGGATTGTAAAGGTTATCTGCGTTGCATGGAGGAAAAAATTTGAAGAGATAGGAAGTAGAGACGCGTCCGTTTTGGAAACCAAAGGACGTTATTTCGTTGTGAGCAGGGTAGGTGACGCCTTCATCGAGATACCCTGCAAGGAAGCAGCTAGTGGAAATCTAGTGCTTTTGGTAGACTCGGGGGCGGATACCAGCTTCGTAAAAGCTAGTGCTTTACGGAAAGGGCTGCGTATTAATCAGACGGACGTAAGAACGCTAAACGGAGCATTTGGAGGAAGCATCAGGATACAGCTATCGCTCAGAATAGGGCACAGTGAAGTTAAGGGCGTGAATTTTAGAGTGCACGCAGTGGAATTGGATAGGGAAGGTATCCCGGCCGATGGGATAATTGGCCGCGACAATCTTTGGGGCCGCAGCATACTGCATGCGCTAGGAAAACAGTTATCGTTTTATGATAATAATAAGAATAGAGTCCGCACCCTTCCATTAAAGTCATGGCAGGAGGGAACCGTGAATAGGGTTAAGAATTGTAGTATGGAGGTAGTAAATGCAAGTTTAACCAGAGTAGTTACTATGCATGTAACCACGAGACTTCGGACGGTTGTTTTGCACAAGCAGTATCCTGCGGACGGCGTTTATATGGGAGAAACCTAGACGCACGTTGACAAGGGTAAGGTGTACACTTGCATACTCAATGCATCAGCAAAAGACTACCTGATGTATAAGGGTTTTAGGCCTAAGTTCACAGATTAAGCAGGTAGATATAAGAAAAAGATGGAGAAAGTATTAGAATCACTGAAGTTAGACCCAAGCGTAAACTCGGAAGAGAAGCCATCTTTAGAAGCCATTTGTACGTCATTTCATGACATATTTTTGTTCGGAGGAGACCATCTAACGCATATACTGGAGGTAGAGCATGAAATACCTACTAGAGTGGATCAACCACCAATAAACCAGAAACAATACAGATTGCCACAAGCTCACAAAGATGAGGTAAACAGGAAAGTAGAAGGAATGTTAAAAGGTAACATAATTTCACCGAGTATCTCGCCTTGGAACTCCCAAAAATTCAGGTACCAAAGAAGGTGCTCAGGGTCAAAAAAAGTGGAGAATGGTCGTCGATCTTTGGAAATTGAACGACGCCACTATCAAGCAAGTGATTCCAAGGATAGAAGAAATTCTGGATCAATTGGGACACAGTAGATATTTTTCTACACTTGATTTAGCGAGTGGATACCCAAGATAAGCAGAAACCCGCGTTCAGCACCGGTTTAGGGCATTATGAGTTTAACAGAATGCCGTTTGGATTAACAGGAGCACCGGCTACCTTCCAACGGCTAATGAACCATGTGCTAACAGGCTTGCAAGGGTTAGATTGTTTCGTGTAGCTCGATGATATTGTAATTTATGGGAAGAACTTACAGCAGAAATTACGAGAACACAATTTGAAATTGAACACGGAGAAGTGCCAATTTTTGCGAAGAGAGGTGGTTTATTTAGGCCATCGTTGTTCAGAGGCAGGAGCACTGCCTGACCCGTAGAAGTTGGAATGCGTTAAAAATTTAGCAATTCCGGGGAAAAGAAAGGAAGATCAAGCATTCCTACGAGTAGTGAACTATTACAGAAAGTTCGTAGAAGGACAAGCCGGAATTGCATTGCCGACTAATAAGTTGCTACGAAAGAATCAAAGTTCGAATGGACAGAGAGCTGTAAGCAAGCATTCGAAAGGCTAAAAGAGTTTATCAGCTCGCCAACGATTTTGGCGTACCCCGACTTTGTGCAGATTTTTTTTTACCACCGATGCTAGTAATGAAGCATTGGGGGCAGTGTTGTCACAAAAGGAAGTCGGTAATGACCGACCAATAGCATTCGCAAGCAGAGCACTTAGCGATACGGAGAAAAGATAATCCACAATAGAGAAGAAATGTTTAGCCATAGTGTGGGCTACGAAGAATTTTAGGGTATATCTGCTGGTCGCCCATTTAAAATATATACCGATCACCAACTGTTGAGAGGCATAGCCAATTTGAAAGACCAAACGTCTAGGCTAGCCAGGTTCAGACACAAATTGTCTGAGTATGACTTTGAAATCATATACAAACCTGGGGAAAAGAATCTAAATGCGGTTGCGCTCAGCAGAGTACCGCAGGCACAGAAGGTATCAGTAGTGCAAACGAGGGCCAAAGCAAAGTCAGAGAAGGAGAAGGCCAGGGGAAGTCACGAGGATAATAGTGATAGTGAAATGAATAAACGAACAGCCAGTAGTGTGGAGTGGCTGGAGGATGAAAAAGATATCCAGACTGTGTTAAAGGGTTTCTATGATTCACCTCTAGGTGGACACCAGGGATTCTGGAAAACCTACGAGAGAATCAGACGGGTATACGCCTGGAAATGTATGCTCAGAGAAATAAAAAAATATGTAAAGAGTTGCCCAAAATGTCAGGCCAACAAAAGTTCGAGGCTAACAAAGAAGCCAATGGTGTTAACTAACACACCGAAACAACCACTTGATAAAAGTCATATCGATGTTGTAGGTATTTTACCTGAGACAGTCTCGGGAAATAAATACATCTTGACGTTCCAATTCGATATCTCAAAGTATATGGCATGAGTGGCTATACGCGACGCTGAAGCAAGTTGGTAGCCAAGGCATTCTTTAACGAAATTGTGGCACGGTACAACATACCAAAGATTTTGATAACCGACAATGGTTCAAATTTCTTATCGAAATTATTCACAGAAACTTGTAAGATTCCATACCATATCATCCAGACGTAAATGGCTCATTGAAACGCAGTCATCAACCTCTGACCGAGTACTTGCGCAGTTTTGCCAAGGAAGAAGGCTCGAATTGGGATCAATGGTTGACCACTGCATTGCAAGTACACAATAATACTCTGCGAAGCAAACTCCGTATAAAACACTCTACGGGTTTGATTTCAACATGCCAGCAAATCTGAAGCGCAAATGTGCGCCAATACACAATGCTGAAGACACGAATAAAGTGCAAAAGTATCAGTTACAGCGAGCGCACGATTTGGTTAGAGAAAACAAGGATTGTGCTAAATGGGTAGCCAGGGAAGCCTACAACAAGCAACTAAACCCAGTAGTCTTTCATGTGGATGACCAAGTACTAATGAAGAATCAGGCTAAAAGAAACAAGTTCTCACCGTATGTAGTAGCAGAGATCCGCAGCCCAGTTACAACAGTCTTAACAATTAAGGGCAAACATAGAAAGCTACATAATAATTTATTGAAATTGTTCCACATGGGACCACACAACTAAAGACATGAGCTAACAGTGTTTTACCAGTGTAAACACAAGAATAACAACGTACACGTGTGTATATCAAATAGCACAGCTCCGACTTTCAAAGTCAATGCCAGCAGAAGTGTGCCAATTAAACTCGGGCGAATAAAATTGACGTAATGTAAATATGCTTATTAGGCACTATAGCCGAATGAAGCACCGTAGAGAAAAATATTTTTTTAAATATTAAATAATAATTCTACAAAAAATCAGAAGACAGTCGTGGGTAAGTAATATAAAACTTAACTTAAAATATATACATACATACATACGGCAGTTTATGCACTGAAATTCGATGCGTAAGCGTTAACACCAGGCAACGGAACCGCTGGTGAATTAAGTATATATATGTATATATGTGTATAATATACAGAATGAATGTACGAACGTATTTTGAAAGAAGTAAGTATTCTAGTTAAGAGGAATGGGTATGTACGTATGTATATTTTTGCAGATATTTACATACTGTAGCAGGCTACATGTAAATATACGAGTACATAGATTTTTTCGGTTTATCGCTTAGGAAATTAGCGTGTGGAGAATAGTAATGTATATACTCGTATATATTGAATTAGAACAATATATTTAGCTTACCATTACAAATTAGGTAATAACGTTGGAAATTAATTATAAAATGCCTTGAATGTATGTATGTATTCATATAAGAGTAGGTTGCATGATGTAGGGAATTGCACTTGTTAATGGATATATACATAACAGGCTAGTAGTAAATTGAAATATATAGAGTAGTTAGATGCAATGAAAAATTGAGTCATGCAATGGAGAATTTTTTCACATGAACGGGTTTATCTTTTAAATACTCGCTTGTGTAAGATGGGCAACTAGTTTTGCCCAGAATTGATATAAAATTTTGTTTATGTTAGAGGGCAAAAGAATTTGAAAATTTAAAAAAATATTATATAAAAAGAGAAATGATATGAAGCAAATTATGAAATATTTAAACAAAAAAAAAAGTAATAAAAAGAAACCAATATATGAAGAACAAATAAATTGAAAATGAATGACTATGATTTAAAAGAAATTCTATTTTTTCTAAACGAATTTTGGTTCTTACCAATTTCACAAAATAAGTACGGATTATTACATATTAAATATTCAAAATATACTCGCATTAAGAAAAGTTATAAATTAAAAAATTATAATCTGTGAAAAAGTTCACATTAAAACAAAACTAGTTCAGAAAATAATTTAGAGTTACAGAAAATAATTATTTAAATTCTAAATTTATAATGAAATAAATGTAATAATCCAAAGAAAACACAATTTATACTAAATAGGAAAATTATACCCAAGACTATATATAGTATATATAGTATATTTATTTAAATATTATATAATTTTGAAATTCATTTATTAAATTAACTTATGAAATGTTATCCAAAATTTAAACATAGAAATATATCAAACTAGAAATATATTAACTAGAAATTTAAGAAAATTATTATAAGTATTCAGCTCTGATGATGTGAATCGAAGCAGGAAGTTCCGGGAACAGCGTATATCGGAAGATAGTGCGGAATAAAGGACCAACGTATTATTCGATGGATTGGGGATGAATGGCGACTACAGCATATGGCCGCTGTGTTTGACCACGTTTTGGATAGGTTTATTGACAAACTATGGAAAAATAAACAGGTTTCCTTGCGGTGTCATATGCTGATGATATGTCTGCTGTAGTGGCGAGGGACTATGTTTCTGAATGCCCATTTGTGTTTGAGTTCATTTCTGTGGGTGAAGATGATGTTGCTCGCTGTGTCAACAAGATAAAGTCAAATGCTGTAGTAGGGGATGGAATTCCTATTAAATTCATTAAACTTATTTTGCCTTTCATTCTAAGCCCGTTGACCCATATAACTAACCATTGTTTAACGAGCTCCTGCTTTCCCAATATTTGGGAAGTAGCGACGATTATCCCTAGAGCTAAAAAGTCCAATGCTAATGTACCGTCTGATTTCCGTCCTGTAAGTTTGTTGTCGGCTTTGTCAAAGGTATGTGAATCTCTCATGGCTGAGCAAATCTCAGAACACGTCAGAAAATTTAACCTTATTTCCCCACTCCAATCTGGTTGTCGGCCGGGACACAGCTGCTCCACATTTGACCCTGCTTTGTCTGTTAGATTTTTCTAAAGCATTCGATTCTGTACATCACTCATTACTATATCAAAAGCTACAGTTGAAGTTTGGTTTTTCCAGCTCGGCGGTCCGTATGTTAAGAAGTTACTTGGTTCGAAGTTCTCAAAGGGTTAGGGTGGGAAAGAATGTATCTACGTTCAGTAGTTCAACCTGTGGGGTGCCTCAGGGCTCAGTGCTTGATCCACTTTCATGTACACTGTTCTTAGATGACATTTTCAGTAAGTGTCGTCATGTTGCCATGCATGCATACGCTTATGACCTTCAATTGTATTTGTCCAGACCTATTGGTCTCATTGATGATTTATGTGCTAGGGTAAAGGAAGACTTGATCATAATAGTAGAATAGGCTATAGCTAATAGGCTGAAGCTCAACTCCCAAAAATCATATGTCCACCCGATTTCCAAGTCTGGTTACCCTTCCTCTGATATACCAACAATTTCACTAAATGATACAAAACTTAAATTTGTTGAAAAAGTAAAAAACCTTGGATACCACATTAACTCCGTACTATCCTGTGAGGATCACATAAATTCAGTGGTGAGTAAGGTATACTATACCTTACGGAATTTGAGGAGGGCATCATTTGTGCCTACTAAGACCAGAAGGAGGTTGGTGCTTCAGCTTATAGTGCCAATCATGACTTACTCAGATGTTGTTTATGGTAAACTTGACTCGGGTTCCAGGCATAAGTTGCAGGTGGCATTCAATAATGCTACAAGATATGTATATGGTTTAAGAAAGTTTGACCATATCAGTAAGTTTTGCAATCAGGTCCTTGGTTGCAATATTTCTAATTATATAGATGCTAGAAATTGCATATTTCTACATAACTTCATATACACGCGAACACCTAATTATTTGTTTGTAAAGTTGAAGTTTTGTAAATCGAGGAGAAATATGAACCTCTTAGTCCCTAATTACAAGTATTTAACTCGAATAGACTCTTTTTTGTGAACGCCATCAGGTTGTAGAATTCGTTGCCTTTGGCAATTAGAAGTATCTCAAGTAAGCACAACTTTAAGCAAGCAATTTTTCACTACTTCTCTTAATGCTATTTTTTTTTCTCTTTTCTGCTTTGCTAATTTATGTTTCCTTTTTGTTTATTCATTGTCTTTCTGATCTGACTTTTCCTTATTTCATAAAAATACTTTATTTTTAAGTTAATTATTGATTTATTCAATTATTTATATGTTTAATTATTTATTTATCTGACTTTAACTTATTTATTTGTCTGATCTAATAATTTATTTTCATTTAATTTACATTCTTAGTGTTAAGTAGGTAGGTAGGAGTGGCTGCCTTTGTCGCAAAAAGCACACTTAAGCACATAGAATGGCTCGTTGTGGTACCACACTGAGACGACGCGACTCCCCCGTCTATAATTTTGGGAACCACAGTGATTCCGAAATGAACCTGGCTATGTCCTTGATGTTGATGGAAGATAGTTCGGTTAAGGAAGTGAAGAAAGGTGAGCCTAGGAATTTTAATCTACGTCTGGCCAGAGCTGGGCACTGACACATGAGATGAAGTACTGTTTCTTCCACCTCCTCAGAGCCGCAGCTGCGACAGAAGTTATTATGGGGCAGTGCTAATCTTTCAGCATGTTTCCCGATCAGACAGTGTCCCGTGAGCACATTTATTATAGTGCCGATGGAGTTCCTGCTAATATTGAGTAGCTGACTAGTACGCCTAATGTCGATAGTGCTCCAGGTTTGTCTGGCAACACTACAGGTATGTTCATTTACCCAGGCTTTTTTAGCTGCCTCGAAGTAGTCACGTTTTATGGCCCATTTGACCGTGGCCAGTGGGACACCTACATCAAAGGAGGGGGAGATGTCAGGGAGCAGCGTACCTATTTTGGCCAATTCATCGGCCTCGCAGTTTCCTTGAATGTCGCTATGTCCAGGCACCCAGCATATGTGAACTTGTGAGTTACCTGAGACGACGTTCAGGGAGGAGCGGCAATCGAGTACAAGCTTAGAGGTGGTGAATAGACCAGCCAGTGACTTGACTGCCGCCTGACTGTCCGTGAATATGCGTATCATCACATCTCATACTTCATTTCGAATAAGCCAATTGGACGCTTGGAATATTGCCATTACTTCCGCCTGAAAGACGCTGCAATGGTCAGGGAGACGATAGGAGAGCTTGATGCCAAGTTTTCTGGAGAAGATGCCGCAACCGACCTTATTCTCCAGTTTGGAGCCATCCGTTTATATGTCAATGGAACTGCCAATGACCACTAAATTGTTGGACCATTCCTCTCTACTAGGAATGTAAGTCTCGAACCCGTGGTTTAGATTAGGTGTAGAGCACGTACAGTCGACGTCCGCCTGTACGGGCGTGTCCTGCATCAGAATATTGGCGTGGCCCAGGTTCAGTCTCCAGCGCGATATAGAATTGAGTCTGGTTGCCGAGCATTTTGCTTGTTGCCTAACCAGAAGCCTAGTGGGCAACCAATGTAGGAATGCAAATAGAGCTTTGGTAGAGGTGGTACGCAGAGCCCCTGTTATCATAACCGCTGCTGTTCTTCTAACCTTGTCAAGAGGTTTTAGGTTCGCCGCCATGTCAGTTGCGGGCCACCAGAAGACAGCGCCGTAGGGAAAGTACGGCTCAACCACCGCCGCATAGAGCCAGGACATGGTTCGAGGTTGGACGCCCCATGTTGTTCCCATGGCCCTCTTGCAACAGTACAGAGCACACGTGGCTTTCCGTACCCTCTCCGCCAAATTTGCTTTCCAATGGAGCTTAGGGTCTAGGATCAGACCTAGATCCTTGACGCTATTGCTTAGGCTAAGCGTATTCCCATTAAGTTTGGGTAAATCAAAACTTGGTATTTTATGCTTCCTGGTGAAGAGCATGACCTCAGTTTTGGAAGGGTTGACATCTAGGCCAACTTCAAGACACCATTGGGACAGAATGCTAAGAGTGTAGCTTAGCTTTTCTGATAGTGTTGACAGATATTTACCGGAAACAGAGATAGCAATGTCGTCCGCATAAGCTATAGTGTTGCAGCCGGTCTGATCTAATCTCCTAAGTAGTGTGTTCACCGTCAAATTCCATATGAGGGGTGAGAGCACACCGCCTTGTGGAGTACCTCTCTTGACAGTCCTTTTAACATGTACGTTTCCTATTGAGGAGCTAATGACGCGTGTTTTCAGTAGCTGTTCGATGAACCTAACCAAGCTGGGGTCCAGGTTCAGGTTTACTAAGGATTTCGTGATGGCGGAGGGACAAATATTGTTGAATGCCCCTTCTATATCGAGAAATACTGTAAGAGTATATTCTTTGTTGGCAAGAGATTTCTCTACTTGCTCAATGAGCACGTGAAGCGCTGTTTCCACAGACTTGCCTTTAGTGTAGGCATGTTGTGATTTGGAAAGGTACGTGGAATTAATAGAGCTCCTGATTTGTATGCCAAGGACTCTTTCCAGTGTTTTCAAAAGAAAGGAGGACAGGCTAATTGGCCTATAGTCCTTAGGCTTGGTGTGTCGACTTTCCCGCTTTAGGGATGAAAACTACTCGAGCTTCTCTCCAGCTTATGGGAATGTACGACCATCTTAGGCTTGCATTATAAATATGCAGTAGCCAGGGCGCAACCGCACTTGCAGTGTGCTGAATGTCCGCGGGAATGATACCATCAGGCCCGGGAGATTGAAAAGGCTTAAAGCTGTTGATGGCCCACTGAATATGCGTGTTGGTCATTTGGAATTGGGTTGAGTGACTTAAAGAGTGGTTGGTGTTAAAAGACCTGTAATCCACAAAGATTTCATTCCCCGGGAAGTGTGTTTCTATTAGGGCGTCCAAAGTGTCGGTTTCAGAGTCGATCCAGGTACCGTCCGATCTCTGAATACATTCCAGAGCCCGAGGGGTGGTATTGAGAATCCTCCGGAGTCTACTTGTCTCGGACGAGCTTTCTATGTTGCCACAGAAGTCTCGCCAAGACGCTCTTTTGGATCTCCTAACCATAAACTTGAGTTCCCTTTGTTTGTCTTTGAAAGGGAGCCAGTCATTTGTAGCTTTGGCTCTGTTGAAGAGCTTGCGACATACTTTTCGTAGCTCAGCAATTTCCGAATTCCACCAAGGGGGTTTTGGTTTTCCTCTTGGTTTCGGGAAGTTGCAGGCTGATTTGGCAGCAGAGTTAAATAGTGCTGTAATGGTTTCAACCGCTCGATCTATATCGAGGTGATTATTGATCGTGGGAGGAGTCGACTGCAGGCCCGACTCCATAATGGTCTGGAATCGTGTCCAGTCAGTTCTTTTCCTGTTAGTGTGTCTTTTGCGCTCTGCCATATCTAACGTATCTGAGATCGCAATTCTAAAACAGATGTAACAGTGGTCCGAGAAGGAGCATTCCTGCAAAACGCGCCAGCTCGAAATAAGGTGAGACGAGTGATTATTGCCAAGAGTTAGATCGAGAACCTCCCTTCTATTTGAGGTAATGAAGGTTGGCTCTCTCCCCGTGTTAGCAATTACTATGTCGTTAGTAAGAATAAAATCAAAGAGTGACTCACCCCGCTCGTTGGTATCCGTGCTGCCCCACACCTCGTGATGGGCATTGGCATCGGCCCCGATGACTACCGGGATGCGCTTTCTGTTAGCCTCCTCTACCAGCAGCCTTAAAGCATCCGGAGGCGGCGTCAGCCCGTGGTCGTGCGCCATGTAGCTGCTGACGATCCATATAGCCATGGTGTTGGTGGAAATAACCATGGCTACATTATCCTTAGTCTTAGTTTTAAGTAATTTTTGTTGTATATAATTCATTGTTATTCGGATACTTCTTGTCGCATTTAAAATACCCTGTCTTATATGTGAACGCTTTAAAATAAATTAAATTAAATGAAGTATTTTGTATTGGACAGTCTCACAGTACAATGTCCACCCAGTGGATCACAATCTGACCAGAATTGTTTTTGAATAAATTGAAGGTGAGCAAAAGCATAAGGAGAATGACTGAAACCACCACCAAATATAATAAGCAGAGTAAATTCTTCTTACGGAAGTCAATTGCTACAGTAACGTATATGGTCAATCTAGAGGATGAACATAAAAAATATTATTCGCTTATAAAATTGATTTACTAGAAAAAGACACAGAGACTGGTATCTGATCGGAGTACGCAAATTGCGTCATTAACCGTATATGTCAGAGAAATACCGATAGTCTACACATCGAGGTCAACGAAGTCAAATTCCAATATGAGAAAGCTCAAGAGAAACACTGCAAACGTTGGGCGCTAAGAGAAACACTTGCACCATACAACGCATTGCTGCAAAGTAAATAACGGAGGAGTATTGTAATCTCTCACGTATTTCAAATGAATTTTACAAGCTAAATACTATAAGCAGAGGCAGTACCACCTACATCCGTTGGGGCACGATATATAAATCGAGAGAAGAAGGCCACTACAAACAAAGTTTTAATGGTAAAAAAAATCGCCTGCCTCGAATATCATACGTATCGGTCCAGAAAGAAGGGAGGGGTATGCGGAGTTCATCGAGGGATTTCCCTCCGTCAACAGTGGCCGTCAACTGGATCAGCACGTAGCAGAGGTCGCAGAATAATATAAGATTTTTGGTATAAAATAGAATTGTGCTATTGTATAGATGTTTGTATATACGCCAATGAGAAAAGAGTCAATAAAAGACCAAATTATAAAAAGGGGAATAAAAGAAAAAAATTATAGATAAAAATAAAACAACAAAAATAAAGTAACGGAAAAAAACTACCATAGAAAAGCTAGAGAAAAAAAAATATGGAAAAGAAGAGAATATAAAAGGAAAAAAAATCGTGATAAAACTCAAATAAGGCGATTTTAAGAAAAAATAAATAAAACCAATTATATGTAGGTACTATAGAGTTAAATCGATGCACATAATTGTATGGAGTGCAAGAAAAATATTGTAAAGATTTAATGGAAGTTAGTTGCACTAACTTCTTTTAGAAAGAGGGGAGGGATGTTTTGAGTTAGAATCAAGCTACCTACGCGTAGTTGACTCACAGCACCGACTCCTAACAAATACTACACATTTGGCGCGGCTAGCTTTACGCAATTAAATTCATTAAGAGAGCACATATTTCTAGGATGCAAATATTGTAAATGAATAGTATTTATGTATTAATTATTATGTAACCTTTTAGAGTGTCAAAGTTCCGCAGTCAAGCTGACGAAGGGCATTTAGAATGCACCGACGACACTTTTACATTCAGTAGGTCAGTTGGCTTGAGCCACTGATACCAATTAACAGGTGCGGAACTGGAACACCAGAAAGGTCAGTTCACAGACTGAAAGTGCTGTTTGTAAATAGTATATAAGAATTAGTATTTTAAGAATAAAGCTTCTTGTTATTCTAAAACTAAAAGTGTATGTAGTGATTCATTTTGTGGAGAGTGATTCTAGGTTTACAGGTACACGCGCGCCCAGGACAAGCAGCAAGAGGACCTCCCCGAGGACAAACAAATACGGTCCCCAAAAATATTGTATAAGGCGCAAGTTATAAAAATATCTGAATAAGGGGCGTGGCCTTTCTGTTAAATTTCGTTGGAATTAGGAACCTAGTAATGATTTTTGGCTAATTGTATTATGATCTCCATATTCTGCACACACACTATTATGGACCCCATGTATATTTCTGCAAATTTTTATTCCGCTGGCATCATTACGAGCAAAGGCATGCTAATTTTAATTTTAGACCCGAAACTTCCTTATATCAAAAGTGAGCGTGTCTTTTCTCTGATCAACCGCATTTGTTGCAGATAGCTTTATAATGTCCACATGTTCCTTCATGTAAAATTTCGTCCATAAATCTCTACCAGATCTTAAGTTATTAATATTTGTTAATAGTGGGCGTGGCAACAAATATATGCCGCCCAATTGTTGCATAGTGTTTAGCAGGTCCCACATCTCCATAACTGCTAAATTGCGTCACGATTCCATCAATCGGACCGAAGTTATAGTCATTTTAAAGAAAGTGAAAAAACTTCCTTATATGGGAGGTAGGCGTTGTCTTTATCCAAATCGGCCCATATAGCAATCTGGTTCTATATATTTGTCCATACTATACTTTTTCAAAATTTAATTAAGATAGCTAACGGTGTAGAAAAAATGTGGCCACAGACGGACAGACAGACAGACAGACGGACAAAATAAAAATTGCTAAGAAAGAATCATATCTGTCTATATATGTTCATACCTACCACGCCTCCTTCTTGAAATTGCAACCCCTCTCAAAAGCACAAAGTAAGTATACCCTATTTACCTTTTTTAAAGGTAAAGGGTATAAACATTTCACTATCTTTTAACAGTAATAGATACCTTTTCGAAAAAATCCTGGGGTGTAGCATTGAAAAATAAAACTGCTCTAAACATAATAAAGGAAAGCATTTTTAATAACAATCATCGAATACCAACAAATTTACAAACAGATGATGGAAAAGAATTTTTCAATAATCAATTTCACCATCTGATGCAAAGCAATCACATTAATCACTATTCAACATATAGTGTTCTAAAGGCATCCATAGTAGAACGATTTAATAGAACATTAAAGGGAATGATGTGGAAAGAGTTTAGTTATCGAGGAAAATTTCAATGGATTCATAAATATCAAGAACTTATTGATAAATATAATAAAACATTTCATAGGACTATAAAAATGACACCTAATGAAGTGAATTCTTCAAATGAAAAATTTCTATTGGATACAGTCTATAACAATTTAAAAGTTTTTAATAAACATAAATTTAAAGTTGGTGAATATGTTCGAATAAGTAAATACTCGTATAAGCATGTATTCGAAAAAGGTTACATACCAAACTGGACCACGGAAATCTTCAGAATTAAAGCTATACAAAATAGTAACCCTTCTACATATATTTTAGAACTATCAAGGTGATGAAATTAAAAGGAGGGTTTTATAGATTCTAGTTAATGAAAACTGAATTTCCTCAAACACGTTTAGTTGAAAAAATTCTAAAGAGGAGAAGGAATATGGCTTATGTCAAGTGGTTAGGATTTTCAGCAGAACAAAATTCTTGCATTGATCTTACCAATTAATCTGTATAAAACCATTATCAGTGCCTTCATCACTTTATTTACTTATTAGTCGATAAGATGTCGATAACATTAACACTAACCGGAAATTCTTCATCACTTGTAGCAAATTATTTTCCTCCGATTCAACTTAATTCAAATTATGTTTGCGGTTTAATAAGCTTAGACACATATCATTCAATACCGAATGTTGATGTAGAAAACAATCTATTTCATATTGGTGATAATGAAATAGAGATTCCTATTGGATCATATGAATTATCTGATATAGCTGATGTAGTTAGTGATAAATATGAACATCTGAATCAAAAGGGAATACTTGATATACAAGCAAATTATAATACCTTAAAAACGGAAATAAAAAGCTCTATAGATGCAATTTATTTCGATAGAGATAATTCAATTGCTTCAATTTTGGGGTTTAGTAAAAGAGTATTGGAACCAGATACTCGTATTGTACATTATTCAGATAAAACAATAGATATAAGAAAAATAAACACAATAGTTGTTGATTGTAATTTTGTGACTGGATCATATATATATAGTGTATCAGCACATACTTTACATCAGTTTTCACTTGTCGTTAGTACAGGTTACAAAATCACTGAATCGCCAGCTAATGTAATATATTTACCTGTTAATATGATGAATGAAATAAATCTTATTGTTTTGAAAGTTGTTGATCAAGACGGTAATTTAATAAATTTTCGCGAAGAAAAAATAACAATAAGATTACATTTAAAACCATTAAAATAATGATTATCCTCAATAAAAATCGGTTACACAATGATTTATCTTTCATTTCACTAGCAGCCACAGAACACAACGGTAAAGATGAAGAAAAAGAAATATCATTTTGTCAAAATCAATTTCAAGCGAAATCTAAATTTAAACAACAACAAAATACTAATAATCTTACCGAAGCTAATCGGAAGTTTCTACAAAATTTAGGATTTAACCTACAAGTTTAATAAAAAAAAAATGAGTAATATAATCAATGTACTACAGAAACCATTGTTTGATAATTCAATTATTAAAAAAGAATATCATAGCTATACATCATATTTACAATCATTTCAAAATAATGATCAAATTCGTATAGCAATTCAAAATCAAGATTTATATGTTTTGCCAAGCGAAAGCTTTTTATACATTGAGGGATTTGTAACGAAAGCAGCAGATAATACAATCTCTAATACTGTAAAACTTTTTAATAATTGTATGGCATATCTATTTGATGAAATTCGATATGAAATTAATGGTATAGAAATTGATCGTACACGACATTTGGGTATTACTACAGAATTAAAAAACTTTGTATCTTTGAATAAAGACGAAAGTAGTGCATTAAGAAATGCAGGATAAGCGCCTATTTCTGAGAATCTTACGCTTATTAGCGGTTATTTCAATGTTGTGTCCCATTAAAATTATTGCTTGGATTTGCCGAAGATTTTAATAAAATAATAATGAATTCTAAACATGAACTGATTTTGTTACGTTCTATGAATGATAGCAATGTCTAAACATATATCCCTGAACATCTATCCCAAATGAAAAACTTAAATTAACAATAACAAGTATTACATGGAAAATACAACATGTTCAACTTGCTGATGAATACACTAGTTTACACCGAAAATGTACATTTGATGAGAGGTGACTTTTCTTATGTATTTTCATCTGCTGAATTTGAAAATCAAGGTAAAATTTTTTTCATGGAATAGTTTTTGAGATACTGTAATTTTCGACCTCCACTCCATATTTTCCAAAATGCGTAAAAGAAAACGAGAATTTAAGTGCGTAAACAATCCAAATAATTTCTGTTACGTGTGTGGCAATTTTGTCCTCCAAAAAAATAGATAGTAGATTCACCGATTTGGGATTTGGATTTATTCACTCAATTGCTTATAACTTGGTCATTTTTCGGTCGATTTTCTTCTAGTTGGTCTTAGTTCTTACGTTAAAGTATCATCTTTACGTACATGAAGAGAAACCAGACGTTTTTTTTAACGATTTATACTTTTCCGCCGGCATAGAATCACTGTAAAATATTATTTTTTTGAAAATGTGCCGTATTTTCATCGATATATTTCGAACCGCTTTACCAATCAAAGATCCGATTATACATGTTTGTTCGTCACCTCAATACCTTGATCGGACATTTCTAGCTCGAGATATGATTTGTCAAGTGAAAAAAGGTCGAAAAAATACAAAAAATACAATATCTCAAAAACTATTCCATGAAAAAAAATTTAACCTTGATTTTCGAATTCAGCAGATGAAAATACATAAGAAAACTCACTTCTCATCAAATGTACATGAAAGAAATTTTATTTTGTAAACTAGTGATATAAATTGGAATTGTTAAAAAAAATTGGAAATGTTAAAAGTAATTAAGAGTCAACAACCATTAAATATTTCATTTAGGAGTTGGGATACATATTATAATCCATCATTACCTAACAATAGTACAAATATTTTATGGAATGTTAAACTAGCTGCTGAAAATGAAAGACCACGTTTTATATTATTAGCGTTTCGAAATAATAATAAGTTCATACATTGTGATTTGTCAGATACAAAAGTATATCTGAACTCCGACATATATTCTTATGATGATCTAAATCTAAAATTTAATCGAAGTCGTTTTGCTTTATTATATGATATGTACTTGAAGTTTCAACAAAGTTATTATTCACGCGATTTACAGCCTCTATTAACACGTGAAGAATTTTCGTGAAATGCACCAATAAATTTCTTAGATGTAACTCATGAAAATGAATCTACCAAAAATGGACCAATCGATATTCGGATTGAATTCAAAACATTAACAAACATACCAAATAATACATCTGCATATTGTTTAATTATATTTACATGATAAAATGTTTAAATATAATGAAGTAAGAAAAATATTGTAAAATAAAAAGAAAATTAAAAAAAAGATGATTTATGTACATTTTTGTTTCAATCATTCATATATTCAGATAGGAAAATTTAAGGGATTCAACTTCGGATACCTTAAATTATTTCTTAATAATTTTTTCCTTATATAGATAATCATCGTTGTATTTTCCTTCATTATATCTTTAAACACCGTTGCAGACAACAAATATAAAGGGGAAAATGAAATTAACATTATTTTTTTTATTTCTATTTTTAAAAGTGGTGATTGGAAATCCAATATCACTATCTATTAGTAATACTCCTCTGATAGAATCAAGTTCAAAAAGTGTAACATTTAATCTTACACTTCCTAATAATGATTCTAAAAATTAATATATCATTAAACTGATGGAAAAAAGTAAACCACTAAATAATTTAGATTTTGATTATCAATTAGAACAAATAGATAAAAATGATACATTTTCAACAACAACAACAACAACTACTTCACCTATTTTTCAAATAACAACAGAAGGAACTCCATCAAAATATTTTACAGTGGATGAAGCTATAGAAGCGTTTCGAAAGGATTTAATTAAAAAAGAAACAAATATTAGTGGTATACTGGAAGCAAAGGAATCATTTTATCGTCATTTTAAACTTGAATATGATAATTTTTATATACCTATTCGTTGTACTTACGATGTTATATATGAGAAAAAACAACTAAAAATAAGTGGTTTTGAATATCGTGAGTTTGAAGTTGAACGAATTTTAAGTAATGGAGAAATTGAAAAGGTACACACTCCAGATTTGAGTCATAAATTACAACATATTAATATAAATGATGTAAAAAACTATACTCAAACATATAAAATGGATATCATATAAGGAAACAGTAACAGTTTTCATAATAATCTCAAAGGAAAACCAAGATGAAGACCTATATTTTAATAATATTTATATTTTTAAATGTTAAAAGTTATAATATTAATAATGTACTGTAATCTAAAAATAAATACATAAATTTTAATATAAAACTTTCTAATAATTTAATAGGTATTTTATCGATTCAATTAGAGAATGATACAACAACATAATATTAAGTTGCCAACAGATAATTCTGAAGCCAACTATAGCATAAACGATGCAATTGAAGCTTTTAGAAGGGATTTAATTGAAAAAAAATTAATATTGGAGGTATTATAGAAAGTTCTAAAGTATTTTTCAGTCATTTCAATTTAAAATATGATGAAAATAGTGAAGAAAGAATCAGGTGTACCTATTATAGTAACTATCATTATAAAACTCTCAACATTTATTGTTTTGAGTATAATAGAGAGTATGATAGAGATATAATAAACTCGAATGAAAGAGAAAGAAAACATGAAACAAGTCCCTTGTTTGATCGAGCAACAAATAATATAAATATCAGAACAATCAATATCAAAGATTATTCACAAACTTTACACACAAGATACAGTAAACACATATCAGCAAATATGAAAAAGGAAATAATAACCTTCTTAAAAAAATTTGCTCATGTTATTTCGGATGATTATAAACAAAAGCTCATGAATATTCAATCAGATTTGGAGTACATAGACAGTTTAAAAATATAGGGTCAACAGAATGAGATAAAAGAAGATGGTACAGAACATAATAGTGGAGCCGAAACTTGCAAATGTTATGATGGTCGATTTATGTGAAAAATTAGAGAAGAAGAAGTAAAAGAACTAATGCAAATTTACTTTAATGTATTCAATGTAACTAAATGTAAAAATGGAAATTTCAAATGTCAGAAATAAAATGAAGAAAAAAATGTATTAGATGTTGCATAATTATTTTATTGTGGATTGGAGGCTATTACATTTATTTCATTTTCACTGATAAGAGAACAGAAAATTTATTACAATGTTGCCTAATTATTTTATTGAGGATTGGAAGCTATTAGCAAATAATTCTTTTTCACTGATAAGAGAACAGAAAATAAAGAAATTTAACATAATAATAAGAACATTCATACACACACACACACATCAGCTGAAAGGTACCTAGCCACGTACACGCCAACCCCGGCGTCAAACTCCAACGTGTGCGTACATGCACTCAGCGCCATGCGACCACGTCTGACCGAACGCAGCTGCTTTCTTATCAGTAAACACGCATCTCAGTTGAATAAGCTTTTATTTAAACAGAACGCAGCCGCATTTTATCAGTAAATACCAAACTGTCTTGAATTTTTAGCTATTAGAAACTTGTCCTGATCAAAAGCAAAGACAGGGGCGGGGTATGAGAAAATTCCATGAAACTTTTTATTGTACACATTAAACTTAACGTGTATATAAGTACATATATTAAAATAAAAATTACTTTAGAATTTGCACAATTGCACAAGATACACTTCACAAGCCAGTTAATATATGAATGAAATCTACTTCTTCTCTCAGAAGAAGAATTCGCACCTTTGGTGCCCCATTTCTTACAAGCCTGACAGAGCTGAACGGCGCCACACCGTGGTATCACAATGGGCCATTATGTGTGCTCAAGTGTGCTTTTGGCAAACTGGGCGGCCACTCCTACCTACCTACCTACTCTTGAAATAGGAGAATGAAAAATAAATGCGCAAAAAAACTAACAGTGCATTTAATTGCTGCTTTTCAGAAACAAACAAAAAAAAGAAATCACCATATGTATGGATAAATGTAGGAACGTGCGTATTCAGATTTCATCATCATCAACAAAAAATCGGTAACGCTCCATTTTGCATACCTCTTAGGTGGTGTGGAAAATGAAAATATAGCAATAAAAAATTCTTATATTATCCACATTAACTTTCTTTACAGAAAAACTGTAAAAATAATGTTTACTCCCATGAATTTCGTTCAATAAAATGTTTAAAATAAAAATCACTTTTAACTTCATACAATTGCTCAAGACATATTTGACAAGCCAGTTAAAAAATTAGTTAAATCTACTATTTCAATTTGAATAATAGAAGAATCATTGTTTTTTATATATGCAATATACATTAGGGTGACAATTAAATGTATGGGCAAGTTTTCTTTTTTACTTTTCTTTGGTCTCATCCTTTTTTTGGGTTGAGTTTTATAAAAAAATAATCCCTGTAAAATTTCAGGGCCCTAGGTGGAGGTTTAGGGGTCGCGTCGGCCCCCCAAAGTTACACAAAATGCGTTTTTTTTGTTCTGTTGTGTTGACTTTGTAAAAAATTGTTGTTGACTTTGTGTTTACATGACTTTGTGTTGTTCATTTGTGTGTTTACAACAACTTATTCATACATCATTTTTATCTAATGCCAATATTTACAGAAATAAATTTAAAAATGCTCACAATCACCTTTTAAAAAATTTAACATGAAATAAATTAACAACTTTGGTTAGAGTGCATGTTTTTATTGATTAAGTCTAAAGAACTTGGGTCAATGTTTTTTTATTACAATCTGGAAACCGATTCCGATAATCACTCACAATTTTAATAACAAATTGCTTTTGACGTTCATTTTTTGTGAACAATTCATTGAACTCCTCCATCAATTTGACCCCCCTTTCTGCACTGTCATTTACAACTTTAAGTTTGTTCATCACTTCAACCACTTTTTTATACGACTGGTCCTGATGCCATTTTGCAGGATTAAGTTTTAAAAAATTAGTATTTATTTGAAATCTTTCAAATAATGCCTTTGTTGCGACCGAGACGAACTGCTCAATTCCGCCATTGAATATTTCAGCTATTTCTCTACCATTTACATTAACTCGTTTTGTGTTCTGCTCTAGTTCACAATCGTTTTCCAAAGCTGCAACCATTTTTTGTTTTGTAGACACTGGTACGTTATTATCAAAAAATGCAAGACCAACCGCCTCAGGACTTAAGTACCACAAATGGTTCTTAAACTTTTTCAGCGCAACGAGCGATATTTCAGCATCAATATTCTTAAAATTTTCCAGTTTGCGCAAAAATACAAAATCTTGGTATGGCGCTTCAACAGCCAAAGGAGCAGAAAACCACGCTTCAACATAGACTTCAACAATAAAAATACAAATTCGACGAAGTCCATTTATTTCGAGTGTTGACAGCTGGAACTCGTTGCGGAATAAAAATATTTTAAGACAATAAATGGCTTTTGCCATCCATCTGGCATGGTGAACAGCTCCTGGTGAGCGAAACAATAGGCTGTTTGGGTGTGACTTGTTAGGTTTTTCACCCAGAAATAGTAAAGTCAGTTCCAGAAATTCCTTATAGTCTTCCCTGGGTTGTTTTACCTTTAAGACAGTATTTACAGCATTAATAATTCGCGCAGCTGATTCGTTCACGTAATTCTTCACAAGGGGATCTAGAAGGCCATACTCAAAGTTGCTTTTATTAATTTTAGCCCAAGCATTTTTAAATTTCTCAAATAATTTAACGTTGGGACTTCCGTAGTAGCTTATTTTTTCGTCGAAAACGCATTTAAGAATTATCTCGTATATATGATGCCGGCATGGTAACCACAAAAGTGGTCTTTGCAAACTGTTTTCTATTAAGGTACAAGTACCATTGAATCGCCCAGTATTGACCGCTGTTGTGTCAAACACTAGAGCTTTAATGTGATTTTGTAGGCCATATTCATAAATTGCATCGCACACAGCGAATGCCTGTTCTTTTCCGGTACCAGAATTCAATGCAGGTATTTGTAGAAGCTGTTCAACTTGCCCGCTCGTTATTATAATAGGCAGCCTATCAACTTTATCATTTCCCGTCAGCGCTGGCAAAAGTTTTCCATCCCAATGTAGGCAGATTGTATCCAGCTCATTTAATTTTAGCTTCTTTCTCAATGTTGAAACTCTTTCTTCGCGGATTTGTTCCCTTGCCTGGTGCAAAGACGTTCGGTTTAAAACATACTCTTCGATATTGTGGCCCAAAGATTCAGCTACTGCACTTATTATATGAACTGCATATCTGTCACTAATTTTACAGGCGTCCAATGCGGCCGCAAGTTTTGGAGTTATTATTTTATTCTTTCCTCTAAGGTTTTTGGCTGGAGGTTGACTACAACATGGTTCACATTCTGCACTTGTAAAACTATTATCCCCCCCTGATTCAGATGAGAGCAATTCTGCAGTTTCATCTAGGAAAAAGGATTAAGTCTTAAGAAAATAAAAATAAAAAAAAAACAATAAAATACAACGAACCAATTAATGCAATTTCATGATTATTTCGTTCCACCTGTTTCATCAAATTTTGTTTACGTTTCTCAATTTGGCGCTCTCTTCGTACTGCCTCGTAATCAATGCCATACATAAAGCCTGGGCGTCCGGGGTGCCGTTGACTTATCAAGAAAGCTCTATCTTCTTCAATAGACATCATTTGCAATGCATTGGAATGTGCCACGTCAAAAAGCTGATCCAACTTTTCTATCCACGCTTTCACTTTGTTGTTATGAAACTCAGACGTCTTTTTACAATCTTTTTGCATACTTTGCCATTCTTTGTATAATTTCTCAACCTTACTTATGCAGTGTTGTTTATCTCTGGTGGGAATGCGGGCTTTTTCCCAGAATACAAATAGTTCTGTCACAACTAAATTTGCACTTTCCCGTAAGTTCTTTTTCACTATACGTAAATTAAAAAACAAAACTTTCAACAACTCTAAATTTGATGGAAGTTTATTTCCTGTTAATGAATTTGAACAATATCCGATTAAATAAATTCGTTCACGTAAAATTGTAGAAGACATTGTCGACTTTTCACTCTCAAGTATTCACTGCAAATAAATAGAGAAAAGTAAATGTTATTAATAGGTTTCTTGACCCAACGATATTTTTCGATGGTTTTATATGCCAATTATTATACCGAATAAAGAAAAAAACGCACGGGTTTAAAATTGAAGTACAAATTATATTTGCTTTATTTACAACAACAAGAGAGATTTTAACTGAAGCCGAATGCTTGAGAAACGACTTGACAGCGAGATGAAAGCTAGATAACAACTGAACTAATATCGAAAATCAAAAGGCAATTATGCTCAAGTAGCTTGTTATGTTAACGTTAAGATCAAAGAGAATGAAAAAAAAGAGTAAGAAAAGAATGTAAAGGTTAAATAGTAAATGTATAAGAGAACTATGGTTTGTTTAAGAGCAATGATAATGAAAAAGATTATTGAAGGCTTAGATCACAACAAGGTTATTTAAATTTATTTCAGTAAATATTGGCATTAGATAAAAATGATGTATGAATAAGTTGTTGTAAACACATAAATGAACAACACAAAGTCATGTAAACACAAAGTCAACAACAATTTTTTACAAAGTCAACACAACAGAACAAAAAAAACGTATTTTGTGTAACTTTGGGGGGCCGACGCGACCCCTAAACCTCCACCTAGGGCCCTGAAATTTTACAGGGATTATTTTTTTATAAAACTCAAACCAAAAAAAGTATGAGACCAAAGAAAATAAGACTTTCGAAATTAACTGTCACCCTAATATACATATATGCAACTTATGTTAAAAATAAATTACATACTATATCCATTACATACATATATGTAAAGGTAATTTATATACATAACATATATAAACTCATCTCCATTAACTTATTATATAATAAATTATACAAATATATTAACATATAATAATATATACATGCATAGAAGAAGTAGCGATAAGGCAAAAATAAAAAAGGAAAATCAAAAAAACTCCCAAATATGAAATACGAATGTAGGTGAAAATATATAATTAGATTCAAAGTTTTTCCCCATATACATAAGTACATAAGTACCCAGAGACAATATGAACGAAGCTCTAAGAATTTTTGGCAAATTTATTAGTTTCCATTGCCCAAATCTCCAAGACAAGAAGAGTCATACATTGAGCACATCGTTAGGAGCAGAGAACACAGAGAAAAAAAACTCGTTTTCACGTTTAAGTTTATTTACTCTGTATACTCTGGTTAGGCAAGAATGATAGAGTAGAAGATTACGCATTGCGCAGGTCCGTTATAATTTTCTTTCTGAGTTTGACATTTCGTCGCTGGGCTGTGACGTCAACATAGCAAAAACTACATAAGCCTTGTTTCACACAAAAGGCAACGGCGCGACACGGCGATGATAAGTATACACAAAACTGCACAACAAAGTCCCAAAACCAATACAATATTTTAATTTAAGGTGAAATTAGTTTTTCCCCAGAAACTAAAAAAAGGTCTCCTCCGCTCTTTTTTGTGTTTTATGTTTTAATTAGATTTCATATACAATGGAGCGTAGATATACGTACACACACTTTGCATTAAGGCAATAATAATTCCATTTGAACTTTCTGCAGTCTCATATGTAAGTAAGTAGGTATACAAATTTCTTCTGCAATTGCCAAAAAATTAATTTTCCAAAGAAATTAAAACAGGTCTGTCTCGTCTGTTTTTACCCCAGAAATTAAAAAAAAACGAAAAAGATTCAAGCAGAATTGTCAAAATAAACAACAAAATCGCTAGACGGTTGAAAGTTTCCGCCGGCAACTATGCGAATTGTGCAGTATTCTTTATTTTGATTTGGTATTTTTGTTTTTTTTTTTCAGCCGCAATCATAGATTGTCTGATCGTGTGAAGCTCTTGATATGAGCATGCACACTATTCGCCGTTGTTGTGAGTTTTACGCAGTTTTGTGTATATTTATCATCGCCATGTCGCGCCGGTGGTGTGAAACGAGGCTAATGCGGATAGGTATTTTTTTGACATTTCTCTTTGCAACCATGCTATTGTGACATAGATGCGCAGAACGCAAATATTTTTGTACTAAGCTTTGCGCAATCTTTGTTTTGTATTATTTTTGCTGGTTAGGAGTATCATAGATTACCAATAGATACGCAGCTTGCCGAATCCAACAACAAAATCAATGCAAAATGGATTGCAATAGCATGAGAGAATTTCATTTTTGACCGAGGTCTGTTAGCACAAGTGGCCTCGGTGAATAAACTACTTATACACCATTTTTACTCCTATTACAAAAGAGTGCTACCGAAGTACATAATTTTGTAGTAGGTTGTAAATTCATATTACTATCAATATACTGAAATATTAATGAAAAAATATAACATTAAATGAACTCAGTACTACAAATCAGCTTATTATTTGTCTTTTCTAATCAATTAAAACTATTTTATGGTTGCGAAAGAACTTCCATGTATAGAAAAAAAAAATTTAAGAACCTTTTTTGTTTTTGTTAATTTATAACTGTGTTGAAGGTGTTCGTTTACATTGCGAAATATTAAATAAATTTTGCAGTTCTACTTTTATATCTAATTTAAATTAATTGTAAGAGAAGGATATGTGATTTTATATCAAATTGACTTTACGTAGGCAAAATGAGTCTTGAGACAGATAAAGTTTTCAATTTTATTATTGTTTTTTTTCTACTTCAGACAATAAATAGGAAGTGTTAAAGACGAGTGATAAAGAACCATGTTTTAAAATAAAAAAAACTTTTGTCTCACAGTCACGGCCTTATGCGAAATTCTTCTTTTGTAAATATTTTTCTCTTTGAGTCGGAGGCCTTAGTTGGTAGTCGTCTTTTAGCTTCATCTATTGCGATATTATCTGAATCACTTTTGAATTCTCGTAAATATCAATAACAGACCACACTATTTCACTAATAATTTTCATTTTAGTTATATTTTATTTAATTCGAAATATAAATACGCTAATAAATTTTATTTAAGATATAAATTTTATTTATTACACACAAGTTCATAGTTATAAAAATTCATTCATCCAATTTTTTTTTTTTTGTGAATTTTCAAACGCTGAATAATTGTAAGTACATTGATTGGTTATAAATTCCCGAATTCTAAAAAAAACGGGAATTGCTGTATAAACAGCCAAAGCCAAGATACACGAGGAGGGTAATATCTTTAATATGTATTTATTTCAAAATTTGGCAAAAATAACGAGAACCCAGATTGAATAAAAGAGCTATATTATTTTTCCCTTAAAATGGAAATTGTTTACTAAAGAAAGATTGTGTGTCAAAAGGCTATTACCTTCTTAGTGTTTCCTGATCAGGTTCTATCTTATTGGCTCGAAGAGCTTTGTTTTCAAAACAGTTGATTATTAAGCGTTCAGAGTGGCAACATATACAAAATTTCGCATTACTTCGACTTAAATGAGCACTTAATAATAATAATATTTTTAATAGCAGTAATTATATTTCCATGTTTACTAGATCTTCGGATCAACTAACTTTCTTGAAAGACACCGACATTTTCTTGAAGTTCATTAGTATAAAAGATGTCAGGAATTTTGATCTGACAAACACTTTAATTTTCTAAAAGGTTGGGTTATAAATATAAATAGTTTAACGGAAATGTAGCAGTTTGACACAAGAAGACTTTCCACACATAATGACTAGCAAACTTTGTCAAGATGTGATTGAGCATTTCTTCGAACAAATTAGGAAATTCTGTTCGCAAATAAATGTAAATGTTCATGTAGATAAAAGGTTCATGTTAAAAATATATAAGTTACATAATTGTGTTCATCCCTTGCCTTATTTCGGAGATTAAATTATTTCTGACGACTTTCTTTACACACTTGAAAAGCAGCATGACAAGTGTAACCATGTTAAACCCCCAGTACAGTTTATCAATTAAATACAAAAATTAGACAGCAGATTTTATGCACTTTTTAATTCAGCCTGCCTTATATATGTAAATATAACTTACATATGAAACATTAGAATACCCTACAAAATAATATGTATCTAACCGATTTCACGTTCAAAGTACTTTTTGATTCTTAAGCCACGAAACTCTAAATTCTACTCCCATGTTTACCGTCAGCTGTTGCAAATTTTACTTTCTCACCATATCATGGCCGCTATGCATTGTGTTGTTATTGTTTCACACGGATAGGGAAAACAAATGGATTTTTTCAACAGCTGATGAGGAAGAAGAAGAGTTGCGTATCTATATTAATCTATGAGGAGTATTTCGAACGGCTATTGGGGAAAAAACTATGAAGCAAGTAGATTTAATTAAGCACGTATACATATATATGTATGTGTTTAGAAATATTTTATGTAAATGTTTAAATGAAATAAGCAATAGACAAAAATATGTATTTATATTACCACACAAAAAAAAAAAAAAATAACTCAAATGATGTGCAAATTTAAATGATATAGACATAAAGCCGATTTATTTTCATTTCATACTATTTTATTGCATCGCTACCTGCCAGAACTATGTATGTATGTTTGAATAAATATAGGAACGTGTGAATTCAGAATTCATTTTTGTGTTTGTTTTCTTTGTTTTTATTTTTCTCATGAGTATACAAGCATACACATGTATGTATACAGAATGCTGTAGTTTTCATGATTCTGTCGTTATCATGTTTTGTAGTGTTGCCCATTTAACTCGTAATATGAAATAGAGAATCAATTATTTTGTTCTTCATCTTGATGATACTTCTTATTACGTTTATGTTCTTTGATGCAAATGAAATAAGATCGATCTTGACCAGGAAACACTAAGAAAGTAAAGGTTGATTCACCCGCTTTCTTTGGTAAAAACTCTCTATAGTTAGGGAAAAATAACGTAGCTCTTTTAATCCATCTTGGGTTTGCCATTACCAAATTTTTAAATAAAACCATCTTAAAACTGCTACCCGAATAGTGTATCTTGGCTAGAGCTGTTTATAGGCAATTCCAAGGTTAATTTACTTAACACTGCTGCCACAAGTTCAATTTCTTTCCCATCAAGTACTCACACATATCTTCTGTCAAAACCTGTTCTAGTCGCGGCTGTGACGTAGCCTGCATTTGATGGGCAAGATGGTATAAAATAAATATAACAATAAATTTAATCATTTCTGCCTTTTTTATTTGTTGATCGATTTTTTAAAATTTAATCTGGTTTTTCCGTTATTTTTCACTTAATACATAGTACCCTCACGTAACAATTGACAGATAATTGAAGCGCGAATTGATTCTCCGCTGGTAACATAAATTGATACTCAAGTCGACGGTCAAGTACTAAAAATATGTATTGTTAGTAAAGTGTATGGGAAAGAAATTGAAAGTGTGGCCGCAGTGTAAGCGGCCCCGACACGTTATTGAATGATGTAAAGAATCGTAAAAAAGAAATAGTAAAATAGCTATGTATGCGACTCACATACAATGACTGAAGTAATTCAGTAAGCAAAATCCAAATCATTCGGATATTTCTTACTGCATGGATGAAGTGTTTAGTCAATAAGTCAAGTGTATTTGCGTGACTGAAACTTCATTCATTCGAAACAGAATTTCGTAGCGCGCGGACGTCATGGCGGAAAACAAAAAAAAACATTTCTCATCCTTATCATTTACATCCTTATACAAATACGCAAACAGTGCTTCACGAAATTAAATCTACCACAAGTCAGCAAATTAATTCGAGATTATTTAGGCTACCACCGAAACATGAAGAAGAAGCCATAAGACAAATTCAAGAACTAAAAAACCAAGGCGTAATAAGAAAAAGCAGGAGCAAATATAGCTCACCTATTATAATAGGGCCAAAGAAAAGCGATAATTCCGGAAATCAAAAATTCCGCTTTGTGGTTGACTATAGGAGATTAAATCAAATATCTGTTGACGATAAATATCCATTGCCAAATATTGATGGAATACTAGACAAATTGGGCAAGGCACAGTACTTTACCACCTTAGATCTAGCAAAAGGTTACCATCAGATTTTAATGGCAGAAAAGGATATTGAGAAAACAGCTCTTGTTACTCCAGCAGGCCTGTACGAATATGTCAGGATGCCTTTTGGGTTAAAAAATGCCCCAGCCACATTTCAACGCCTAATAAATGATATTTTAAGGGATTATATAAACAAAATATTTGTTGTATATTTGGACGATATACTAATATTTTCGACATCAATAGAAGAACACATGAGTTCACTAGAAAAAATATTTGCAAGACTACAAGAACATAATCTATAACTTCAAGCTGATAAATGCAGCTTCTTAAAAAAGGAAACCAAATTTTTGGGACATATTTTGACAGAAGACGGCATGAAACCAAACCAAGAAAAGGTAGAATCAATTATGAACTTAAAAGTGCCAAAAACTGAAAAACAGCTAAAAAGCTTTTTAGGGGTAATCGGATTTTACAGAAAATTCATTAAGGATTACTCAAAAATAGCGTATCCTATGATTAAATATTTAAAAAAGGAATATAAATTAAACCCAAACGATCCTCAATTTATTGCAAGTTTTGTAAATCTCAAAACGCTGATTTCATCCCACCCCATTTTAAAATATCATAACTACGAAAAAGAATTCGCAATTACCACAGATGCTAGCGATTACTCCATTGGAGCAGTATTGTCTCAAGAAGGACAACCAGTGTGCTATATCTCTAGAACACTTAACAATCATGAGCAAAAATATGTTACGACAGTAAAAATTTTTTATCCATTATATATGCCATCACTTACCTTAGGCCTTATATATACGGAAAAAAGATTAAAATCGCTACAGATTATTGCCCGATTATGTACTTAAATAGTAAATACAAGGGAAAGGAATTCTCCCAACGTCATTAAAGATGGCTATTAAAATTGCAGGAGTATAATTACAAAATTGAATATTTACGTGGAAAAGATAACGTGGTAGAAGATTTTTTAAGTCGCATTGAGAATTCGCCAAAAATAAACGAATATAATGATAAAGAATCCAATTTGAACATATCCGAAACAATTCATTCAGCAGAAGAAGAATTGCTAGAACACTTTGTTATAAAGGAAGAAATCGTAAATAAATATAAAACTATACATAACAGAAAAATAATACAAATAAATCCGACGGAAAATGTAAATACACTTAAAGTTATTTTACAAACGCACATTAAAGGAGGCAAAATTGGAATTTTCTCAGAAACCGAGGAAGCCGACTATCACAAAATTCAACTTTTATTTTGTTTTCTTGCAATAGCAAATTACAATTTGTAAAGTGGACAAAGAGAGCATCAGAGATACTACAAGAAGAAGAGCTACATAAACAAATCTCACTCTATCATAATAACGAATCCATGCATAGCGGAATAGCAGAGACATATAATACACTTAAAGACAAAATATTTTACCCAAAATTTAGGGAACATATACAACTAATAATAAATAATTGCCAAAAGTGCCAACAGATTAAATATGATCAAAAACCTATTAAACCCAAATATCAACTAACAGAAACGCCGACCGAAAAAAATTAAATTATTCATGTTGATATTTTTCATTTTAAAAAATTATCCTTGTAACAGTCATGGACAAATTAACAAAATTTGCAGCTGCTTACAATATAACCGACAGAAACTGGAAATCAAAGAAATCTATAATAATATAGCAGTTCACAAAATTTGGGAAACCAAAAAAAATAGTAATGGACAACGAATTCAGGGCCGAACAGTTGATACAGTTTTTAAATACAGAAGTAGTAGTAGTACACCTAACAAAACCAAATAGCCATACAGGTAATGCAGACATTGAGAGGCTGCACTCAACCCTGTTAGAAAAACTAACAGGAATTGAAGACCCAAGTCTCTCAACAGAGATGAGGATACAGGTCGTTATAGGCAACTATAATGATCGTTATCACTCAACACTAAAATGTTCACCGACAATAGCAAAGAACAGTATCGATCCAACAATTTTAAAAGAATATGCAATAATACATATGGGAAATACGGAAATAGCAAACGAAACAAGTACAATCCTCCATATCATTAAGCCATTCGAAATTCTAGAAATAATACATGCATTTAAAAAAGACATCGAACACAGAAGGATTAAGAGAAAAGATTTACTGTTTAACGAAATAAAGACAATAGAGGCACAAATAAAGACAATTTGTCCAGAAAAATATAATAGGAACAAAAGAGGGTTAATGAACATAATAGGCACAATGCATAAATGGTTATTCGGAGTAATAGATGACGACGATAGGCAGGAAATATTGGGCTATTTAGAAGTCCAACAAAAAAATGACCATAAAATAATACAGAGAATAAATCAGCAGATTTCAAAAAATAATTATTTCAATGATGCAATTCATTTAATTAAAATCAAAATTGAGGAAGATAGAGAAACGATACATACTTTTATGCTACTGGCTAACAAACAAAACGAAGAAATTATTGGCCATCTACTATTTAACGATTAAATGAATAAAATTAGACATCTAGAAAACAAAATTAACGAAATTCAAACAAATATAGCAGCAGCTAAGTATAATATTATCCATCCGGGTATTTTAACAACGGAGGAAATAGGATATTTTAAAATAGATTTTTATAAATTAAAATTGTCAAAAATAGGAGTACTATCATACAAAAATCAGTCTTTTGTAATTGCTATTAAAATTGCAAAAAATTACATAGTATCAGATTTAAAATTAATAGTACCACTGCCAAACGCTAAAAACTTAGAAATTGAAACTGAAAATGAATTAATTGTCACAATTAATAAGGAAAATTTTATATATGAAAAAGACGCAGCGTTAAAAGATTTAAAAAGAAGCCAGAATTGTATTTTTAAAAATGAATGCACATTTAAATTTAACAATAAAACTAAATTAGAGATTATAGAAGATGATATATTGTTAATTACGAATGCATATAATGTAAAACTTACGCAAAATTGCGACAACAGAGAACTTGTACTAAATAAAAACTATCTAATTAGCTATGTTAATTGTAAAATACAACTAAACAATAAAACTTTTGAAAATACAAACGGAATTTACCGAAAAGTTTCATTACCCAGCTCAAGTGCTTAATCAAAACTATACCCATGAACTACACTTTAACGAAATAGACATTAAGGATTTCAAAAATATAAAAAAAATTGAGCAACTTATATACCATAAACATGTTTCATATGGTCTAAATGTAATAATGGTACTAGGTCTGACAGTGCTAGTAATTGTAATAATAATTTATTAGAAAAAGAAAAATATTAATGTAAAAATAATAAATAAAAGAACTCAGGAGAGTTCTGAGAGTAACCGTAGGGGAGTTATGATAGAAGATACTCCAAATCTAAATATAAGAAAAATAGACAAACCCAGCATATTCTGTGAATGCAAACATAACATGCTGGTAAACAATGTACACACCAAAGCGGCTCAAGCTGCATAGCTAAGTACGCTGAGCTCGCAAAAAGTAAGATAAGAAAAGGCATTAAAAGCTGAGTATGCTGGTTCAGCTTTGCCTAAGAAAATATAACATAAGAAATATAGCATAAGATATTTTGAAAGAGCCAGTGGTAACTGAGCAGTAGAACAATAAAGACGTTGTATTTTTTTGAAAACATATTGTTTCTTTATTAATACCGAGTACCGAGACCAGTAGTTACTCCTCGGTTTAAGGAGTTACCAGAGGAATAAGGTGCCGGACCACTCGCTATAATTATAACACTCAGTATACATATAACTGGCGCAGTCGCGAAACAAACCTACCGCAATCCAACAAAAATTTCAACGCTGACCGACAGCTACATACACCAGTGGAGTGCAAATGTACTTACCGTTAAAAATAAATAAAAATTATAATAATACCATATATCAACGAAAAAATTGTGTTTTGCGCTTAGATAAAATAAAATTCAAATCGTAGTAGTATTCGGCAGAAGGAGATCTAAAAGTCAAACACAACAACATTAAGTCGGACAAAACTGTTAAAAACAATATACAATTCAAATTTAATATATACTCGTACAGCAAGAGAAGTTCAGAAGTGTAAGAGAAGTGCATCATCTACAAAGCATACAAAGTGAAGGCAACATACAAAACTAACAACAACCGCAAAACAACATCAGAAATATCCCACCAATCAACTAACCAGCAGAAGAAACGTAAATATTAATACAAAATATTAATTATTTAAAAAAAAAATAATAAAGAAATAAATAATAATAATTATTATTATTATAATAAGCTAAGAATAAGAAAAATACAGTGTATAAAATTTATTGTTTCTCATTCTCTATTTAAAAAAAAATTTTGGTAAAATGGCTCAAAATGGAACCAATATTGAACGTTGCTTAGTTGCAATAACGCAATTTCTCCAACAAAACGCTGCACAGCAAGGGATAAGTGTTAGGCAAAAAGTAGAAAAAGACCTCAAATACCTGTAACCATTTGAAGACAATGCAAGAAAGTTGCCAGCATTCATAGAAGCAATAGACAGAATATTGTCTGATTATGAAGGACAACAACAGCTGGTTTTCAGAATAGTTTACGATCTAAAAATCTTAGGTTCGGCAAACAATTTTTTGGCGTTAAACCCCCCAGAAAATTGGGAGGTATGTAAAATAAAACTAAAACAGCACTTCAGGTCAACAAAGGACCAAATGGCTCTAACTAACGACATAGCCAACCTAAGAGTACGAAACAACAGCGAACTTAGTAGAAAAACTAAAGAAATAATCGATAAAATTAATGAATATAGAGCTCTGAGCGAGACAGGTGGTGCAATGAAAGAAATATTTTCAGGAATGCTGATACAAAGAATAAAGCAATTAGCAGCAGGGACCTTTGCATATATGGTACGAAATGTAACGACATGGACAGACATGACAAATACGATTTACAATTTCATAGGGCTGGATGATGGAAATTTAAACCCTGTGTTTTTAACAAGAAATAAAAATCAAGGCCAACTCACACATAACGATAGAAATTATAACGGTAACAGAAACCAAAATAATCACAGACTACCAAACAATTTAGAACAAACCCACTTTAGGAGACAAAATACGAATGAGCAAAATAACTCTTGTTCACAACATAATTCGAGACAATTCCCTCAAAGAGTTACAAACTATTCAGGGCAAAATAACTATCGCCCAAATAATCCCCAAAGACAAACAGATTTTCGGCCTAGAGATTAATGCCAATATAACAGCCAAAATAAGACAGGAAATCAATATCGTAATAATGTTGGTTACAGTAATGCTGCTGTACCAAACATTCAGAGCGGCATTCAGCAGTCAAGACGTTCAAATGGCCCAATACCCATGGAGGTGGACACTATGAGCAGGACGGAGGAGACAAACAATAACTACGAGTTTTTTACAAGCTAGCCTCGGAAAACCAAAATAAAATTTTAATTTCGCTTACATTTTTTAATAAAAAGTGGTGCACACTAGTAGATCCTGGCTCTACTATAAGTATAATGAAAAAAGCAAGCTTCGAAAAATATAATTTACCGGTGTTAGAAAAAAATAACACAATAGTTACTACATTGAAGGGGAATATAAAGGCATCTAATGAAAGGGTTAAAACACCATGTCCTCCATAATTCGAATATTCACAAAACGCTAGAATGAGATGGTTAAAAATGGATTTTAATAAACCATGACCTTTTATTAGGAAAAGATTTTATTTTTAAGAATATAAAAATAATCGATAAAGAAAATATGGAAATGGTATTAAATAATGGCGTTAAAATCCCATTTCACACAAAAATGGTTGAAGAACAGATTCACTCATTGGAAACAAGTGAAATTCAAAATATTCAACTCGATCATCTAAAATCAGATGAACGGAAAAAGGTTGGAAAATTGTTGAAAAAATATGAAAAACTAATATATAAAAAAGGGGATCCTTTAACAAATACGCAAACAGTGCTTCACGAAATTAAAACTACCACAAGTCAGCAAATTAATTCGTGATTATATACGCTACCACCGAAACATGAAGAAGAAGCCATAAGACAAATTCAAGAACTAGAAAACCAAGGCGTAATAAGAAAAAGCAGGAGCAAATATAGCTCACCGATTATAATAGTGCCAAAGAAAAGCGATAATTCCGGAAATCAAAAAGTCCGCTTTGTGGTTGACTATAGGAGATTAAATCAAATAACTGTTGACGATAAATATCCATTGCCAAATATTGATGGAATACTAGACAAATTGGGCAAAGCACAGTACTTTACCACCTTAGATCTAGCAAAAGGTTACCATCAGATTTTAATGGCAGAAAAGGATATTGAGAAAACAGCTTTTGTTACTCCAGCAGGCCTGTACGAATATGTCAAGATGCCTTTTGGGTTAAAAAATGCCCCAGCCACATTTCAACGCCTAATAAATGATATTTTAAGGGATTATATAAACAAAATATGTGTTGTATATTTGGACGATATACTAATATTTTCGACATCAATAGAAGAACACATGAGTTCACTAGAAAAAATATTTGCAAGACTACAAGAACATAATCTAAAATATCAAGCTGATAAATGCAGCTTCTTAAAAAAGGAAACCAAATTTTTGGGACATATTTTGACAGAAGACGGCACCAAACCAAGAAAAGGTAGAAGCAATTATGAACTTAAAAGTGCCAAAAACTGAAAAACAGCTAAAAAGCTATTTAGGGGTAACCGGATTTTACAGAAAATTCATTAAGGATTACTCAAAAATGGCGTATCCTATGATTAAATATTTAAAAAAGGAATATAAATTAAACCCAAACGATCCTCAATTTATTGCAAATTTTGAAAATATCAAAACGCTGATTTCATCCCATCCCATTTTAAAATATCCTAACTACAAAAAAGAATTCACAATTACCACAGATGCTAGCGATTACGCCATTGGAGCAGTATTGTCTCAAGAAGGACAACCAGTGTGCTATATCTCTAGAACACTTAACAATCATGAGCAAAAATATGCTACGACAGATAAAGAATTTTTATCCATTATACATATATGCCATCACTTACCTTAGGCCTTATATATACGGAAAAAAGATTAAAATCGCTACAGATTATTGCCCGATTATGTACTTAAATAGTAAATACAAGGGAAAGGAATTCTCCCAACGTCATCAAAGATGGCTATTAAAATTGCAGGAGTATAATTACAAAATTGAATATTTACGTGGAAAAGATAACGTGGTAGAAGATTTTTTAAGTCGCATTGAGAATTCGCCAAAAATAAACGAATATAATGATAAAGAATCCAATTTGAACATATCCGAAACAATTCATTCAGCAGAAGAAGAATTGCTAGAACACTTTGTTATAAAGGAAGAAATCGTAAATAAATATAAAACTATACATAACAGAAAAATAATACAAATAAATCCGACGGAAAATGAAAATACACTTAAAGTTATTTTACAAAGGCACATTAAAGGAGGCAAAATTGGAATTTTCTCAGAAACCGAGGAAGCCGACTATCACAAAATTGAACTTTTATTGATATCAATGTTTTCTTGCAATAGCAAATTACAATTTGTAAAGTGCACAAAGAGAGTATCAGAGATACTACAAGAAGAAGAGCAACATAAACAAATCTCACTCTATCATAATAACGAATCCATGCATAGCGGAATAGCAGAGACATATAATACACTTAAAGACAAAATATTTTACCCAAAATTTAGGGAACATATACAACTAATAATAAATAATTGCCAAAAGTGCCAACAGATTAAATATGATCAAAAACCTATTAAACCCAAATATCAACTAACAGAAACGCCGACCGAAAAAAATTAAATTATTCATGTTGATATTTTTCATTTTAAAAAATTATCCTTGTAACAGTCATGGACAAATTAACAAAATTTGCAGCTGCTTACAATATAACCGACAGAAACTGGAAATCAAAGAAATCTATAATAATATAGCAGTTCACAAAATTTGGGAAACCAAAAAAAATAGTAATGGACAACGAATTCAGGGCCGAACAGTTGATACAGTTTTTAAATACAGAAGTAGTAGTAGTACACCTAACAAAACCAAATAGCCATACAGGTAATGCAGACATTGAGAGGCTGCACTCAACCCTGTTAGAAAAACTAACAGGAATTGAAGACCCAAGTCTCTCAACAGAGATGAGGATACAGGTCGTTATAGGCAACTATAATGATCGTTATCACTCAACACTAAAATGTTCACCGACAATAGCAAAGAACAGTATCGATCCAACAATTTTAAAAGAATATGCAATAATACATATGGGAAATACGGAAATAGCAAACGAAACAAGTACAATCCTCCATATCATTAAGCCATTCGAAATTCTAGAAATAATACATGCATTTAAAAAAGACATCGAACACAGAAGGATTAAGAGAAAAGATTTACTGTTTAACGAAATAAAGACAATAGAGGCACAAATAAAGACAATTTGTCCAGAAAAATATAATAGGAACAAAAGAGGGTTAATGAACATAATAGGCACAATGCATAAATGGTTATTCGGAGTAATAGATGACGACGATAGGCAGGAAATATTGGGCTATTTAGAAGTCCAACAAAAAAATGACCATAAAATAATACAGAGAATAAATCAGCAGATTTCAAAAAATAATTATTTCAATGATGCAATTCATTTAATTAAAATCAAAATTGAGGAAGATAGAGAAACGATAAATACTTTTATGCTACTGGCTAACAAACAAAACGAAGAAATTATTGGCCATCTACTATTTAACGATTAAATGAATAAAATTAGACATCTAGAAAACAAAATTAACGAAATTCAAACAAATATAGCAGCAGCTAAGTATAATATTATCCATCCGGGTATTTTAACAACGGAGGAAATAGGATATTTTAAAATAGATTTTTATAAATTAAAATTGTCAAAAATAGGAGTACTATCATACAAAAATCAGTCTTTTGTAATTGCTATTAAAATTGCAAAAAATTACATAGTATCAGATTTAAAATTAATAGTACCACTGCCAAACGCTAAAAACTTAGAAATTGAAACTGAAAATGAATTAATTGTCACAATTAATAAGGAAAATTTTATATATGAAAAAGACGCAGCGTTAAAAGATTTAAAAAGAAGCCAGAATTGTATTTTTAAAAATGAATGCACATTTAAATTTAACAATAAAACTAAATTAGAGATTATAGAAGATGATATATTGTTAATTACGAATGCATATAATGTAAAACTTACGCAAAATTGCGACAACAGAGAACTTGTACTAAATAAAAACTATCTAATTAGCTATGTTAATTGTAAAATACAACTAAACAATAAAACTTTTGAAAATACAAACGGAATTTACCGAAAAGTTTCATTACCCAGCTCAAGTGCTTAATCAAAACTATACCCATGAACTACACTTTAACGAAATAGACATTAAGGATTTCAAAAATATAAAAAAAATTGAGCAACTTATATACCATAAACATGTTTCATATGGTCTAAATGTAATAATGGTACTAGGTCTGACAGTGCTAGTAATTGTAATAATAATTTATTAGAAAAAGAAAAATATTAATGTAAAAATAATAAATAAAAGAACTCAGGAGAGTTCTGAGAGTAACCGTAGGGGAGTTATGATAGAAGATACTCCAAATCTAAATATAAGAAAAATAGACAAACCCAGCATATTCTGTGAATGCAAACATAACATGCTGGTAAACAATGTACACACCAAAGCGGCTCAAGCTGCATAGCTAAGTACGCTGAGCTCGCAAAAAGTAAGATAAGAAAAGGCATTAAAAGCTGAGTATGCTGATTCAGCTTTGCCTAAGAAAATATAACATAAGAAATATAGCATAAGATATTTTGAAAGAGCCAGTGGTAACTGAGCAGTAGAACAATAAAGACGTTGTATTTTTTTGAAAACATATTGTTTCTTTATTAATACCGAGTACCGAGACCAGTAGTTACTCCTCGGTTTAAGGAGTTACCAGAGGAATAAGGTGCCGGACCACTCGCTATAATTATAACACTCAGTATACATATAACTGGCGCAGTCGCGAAACAAACCTACCGCAATCCAACAAAAATTTCAACGCTGACCGACAGCTACATACACCAGTGGAGTGCAAATGTACTTACCGTTAAAAATAAATAAAAATTATAATAATACCATATATCAACGAAAAAATTGTGTTTTGCGCTTAGATAAAATAAAATTCAAATCGTAGTAGTATTCGGCAGAAGGAGATCTAAAAGTCAAACACAACAACATTAAGTCGGACAAAACTGTTAAAAACAATATACAATTCAAATTTAATATATACTCGTACAGCAAGAGAAGTTCAGAAGTGTAAGAGAAGTGCATCATCTACAAAGCATACAAAGTGAAGGCAACATACAAAACTAACAACAACCGCAAAACAACATCAGAAATATCCCACCAATCAACTAACCAGCAGAAGAAACGTAAATATTAATACAAAATATTAATTATTTAAAAAAAAAATAATAAAGAAATAAATAATAATAATTATTATTATTATAATAAGCTAAGAATAAGAAAAATACAGTGTATAAAATTTATTGTTTCTCATTCTCTATTTAAAAAAAAATTTTGGTAAAATGGCTCAAAATGGAACCAATATTGAACGTTGCTTAGTTGCAATAACGCAATTTCTCCAACAAAACGCTGCACAGCAAGGGATAAGTGCTAGGCAAAAAGTAGAAAAAGACCTCAAATACCTGCAACCATTTGAAGACAATGCTAGAAAGTTGCCAGCATTCATAGAAGCAATTGACAGAATATTGACTGATTATGAAGGACAACAACAGCTGGTTTTCAGAATAGTTTACGGTCTAAAAATCTTAGGTTCGGCTAAAAATTTTTTGGCGTTAAACCCCCCAGAAAATTGGGAGGTATGTAAAATAAAACTAAAACAGCACTTCAGGTCAACAAAGGACCAAATGGCTCTGACTAACGACATAACCAACCTAAGAGTACGAAACAACAGCGAACTTAGTAGAAAAATTAAAGAAATAATCGATAATATTAATGAATATAGCGCTCTGAGGGAGACAGGTGGTGCAATGAAAGAAGTATTTTCAGGAATGCTGATACAAAGAATAAAGCAATTAGCAGCCGAGACCTTGGCATATATGGTACGAAATGTAACGACATGGACAGACATGACAAATAAGATTTACAATTTCATAGGGCTGGATGATGGAAATTTAAACCCTGTGTTTTTAACAAGAAATAAAAATCATGGCCAATTCACACAGAACGATAGAAATTATGACGGTAACAGAAACCAAAATAATCACAGATTAGAAAACAATTTAGAACAAACCCACTTTAGGAGACAAAATACGAATGAGCAAAATAAATAACTCTCGTTCACAACATAATTCGAGACAATTCCCTCAAAGAGTTACAAACTATTCAGGGCAAAATAACTATCGCCCAAATAATCCCCAAAGACAAACAGATTTTCGGCCTAGAGACTCAGGCCAATATAACAGCCAAAATAATACAGGAAATCAATATCGTAATAATGTTGGTTACGGTAATGCTGCTGTACCAAACATTCAGAGCGACATTCAGCAGTCAAGACGCTCAAATGGCCCAATACCCATGGAGGTGGACACTATGAGCAGGACGGAGGAGACAAACAATAACTACCAGTTTTTTACAAGCTAGCCTCAGAAAACCAAAAAAAAATTTTAATTTCGCTTACATTTTTTAATAAAAAATGGTGCACACTAGTAGATCCTGGCTCTACTATAAGTATAATGAAAAAAGCAAGCTTCGAAAAATAGAATTTACCGGTGTTAGAAAACAATAAACAATAGTTACTACATTGAACGGGAATATAAAGACATCTAATGAAAGGGTTAAAACACCATGTCCTCCAGAATTCGAATATTCATAAAACGCTAGAATGAGATGGTTAAAAATGTATTTTAGTAAACCATATGACCTTTTATTAGGCAATGATTTTATTTTTAAAAATATAAAAATAATCGATAAAGATAATATGGAAATGGTATTAATATGGAAATGGTATTAAATAATGGTAAACGTTAAAATCCCATTTCGCACAAAAATGGTTGAAGAACAGATTCACTCATTGGAAACAAGTGAAATTCAAAATATTCAACTCGATCATCTAAAATCAGATGAACGGAAAAAGGTTGGAAAATTGTTGAAAAAATACGAAAAACTAATATATAAAGAAGGGGATCCTTATACAAATACGCAAACAGTGCTTCACGAAATTAAATCTACCACAAGTCAGCAAATTAATTCGAGATTATATAGGCTACCACCGAAACATGAAGAAGAAGCCATAAGACAAATTCAAGAACTAAAAAACCAAGGCGTAATAAGAAAAAGCAGGAGCAAATATAGCTCACCTATTATAATAGGGCCAAAGAAAAGCGATAATTCCGGAAATCAAAAATTCCGCTTTGTGGTTGACTATAGGAGATTAAATCAAATATCTGTTGACGATAAATATCCATTGCCAAATATTGATGGAATACTAGACAAATTGGGCAAGGCACAGTACTTTACCACCTTAGATCTAGCAAAAGGTTACCATCAGATTTTAATGGCAGAAAAGGATATTGAGAAAACAGCTCTTGTTACTCCAGCAGGCCTGTACGAATATGTCAGGATGCCTTTTGGGTTAAAAAATGCCCCAGCCACATTTCAACGCCTAATAAATGATATTTTAAGGGATTATATAAACAAAATATTTGTTGTATATTTGGACGATATACTAATATTTTCGACATCAATAGAAGAACACATGAGTTCACTAGAAAAAATATTTGCAAGACTACAAGAACATAATCTATAACTTCAAGCTGATAAATGCAGCTTCTTAAAAAAGGAAACCAAATTTTTGGGACATATTTTGACAGAAGACGGCATGAAACCAAACCAAGAAAAGGTAGAATCAATTATGAACTTAAAAGTGCCAAAAACTGAAAAACAGCTAAAAAGCTATTTAGGGGTAACCGGATTTTACAGAAAATTCATTAAGGATTACTCAAAAATAGCGTATCCTATGATTAAATATTTAAAAAAGGAATATAAATTAAACCCAAACGATCCTCAATTTATTGCAAGTTTTGTAAATCTCAAAACGCTGATTTCATCCCACCCCATTTTAAAATATCATAACTACGAAAAAGAATTCGCAATTACCACAGATGCTAGCGATTACTCCATTGGAGCAGTATTGTCTCAAGAAGGACAACCAGTGTGCTATATCTCTAGAACACTTAACAATCATGAGCAAAAATATGTTACGACAGTAAAAATTTTTTATCCATTATATATGCCATCACTTACCTTAGGCCTCATATATACGGAAAAAAGATTAAAATCGCTACAGATTATTGCCCGATTATGTACTTAAATAGTAAATACAAGGGAAAGGAATTCTCCCAACGTCATTAAAGATGGCTATTAAAATTGCAGGAGTATAATTACAAAATTGAATATTTACGTGGAAAAGATAACGTGGTAGAAGATTTTTTAAGTCGCATTGAGAATTCGCCAAAAATAAACGAATATAATGATAAAGAATCCAATTTGAACATATCCGAAACAATTCATTCAGCAGAAGAAGAATTGCTAGAACACTTTGTTATAAAGGAAGAAATCGTAAATAAATATAAAACTATACATAACAGAAAAATAATACAAATAAATCCGACGGAAAATGTAAATACACTTAAAGTTATTTTACAAACGCACATTAAAGGAGGCAAAATTGGAATTTTCTCAGAAACCGAGGAAGCCGACTATCACAAAATTCAACTTTTATTTTGTTTTCTTGCAATAGCAAATTACAATTTGTAAAGTGGACAAAGAGAGCATCAGAGATACTACAAGAAGAAGAGCTACATAAACAAATCTCACTCTATCATAATAACGAATCCATGCATAGCGGAATAGCAGAGACATATAATACACTTAAAGACAAAATATTTTACCCAAAATTTAGGGAACATATACAACTAATAATAAATAATTGCCAAAAGTGCCAACAGATTAAATATGATCAAAAACCTATTAAACCCAAATATCAACTAACAGAAACGCCGACCGAAAAAAATTAAATTATTCATGTTGATATTTTTCATTTTAAAAAATTATCCTTGTAACAGTCATGGACAAATTAACAAAATTTGCAGCTGCTTACAATATAACCGACAGAAACTGGAAATCAAAGAAATCTATAATAATATAGCAGTTCACAAAATTTGGGAAACCAAAAAAAATAGTAATGGACAACGAATTCAGGGCCGAACAGTTGATACAGTTTTTAAATACAGAAGTAGTAGTAGTACACCTAACAAAACCAAATAGCCATACAGGTAATGCAGACATTGAGAGGCTGCACTCAACCCTGTTAGAAAAACTAACAGGAATTGAAGACCCAAGTCTCTCAACAGAGATGAGGATACAGGTCGTTATAGGCAACTATAATGATCGTTATCACTCAACACTAAAATGTTCACCGACAATAGCAAAGAACAGTATCGATCCAACAATTTTAAAAGAATATGCAATAATACATATGGGAAATACGGAAATAGCAAACGAAACAAGTACAATCCTCCATATCATTAAGCCATTCGAAATTCTAGAAATAATACATGCATTTAAAAAAGACATCGAACACAGAAGGATTAAGAGAAAAGATTTACTGTTTAACGAAATAAAGACAATAGAGGCACAAATAAAGACAATTTGTCCAGAAAAATATAATAGGAACAAAAGAGGGTTAATGAACATAATAGGCACAATGCATAAATGGTTATTCGGAGTAATAGATGACGACGATAGGCAGGAAATATTGGGCTATTTAGAAGTCCAACAAAAAAATGACCATAAAATAATACAGAGAATAAATCAGCAGATTTCAAAAAATAATTATTTCAATGATGCAATTCATTTAATTAAAATCAAAATTGAGGAAGATAGAGAAACGATAAATACTTTTATGCTACTGGCTAACAAACAAAACGAAGAAATTATTGGCCATCTACTATTTAACGATTAAATGAATAAAATTAGACATCTAGAAAACAAAATTAACGAAATTCAAACAAATATAGCAGCAGCTAAGTATAATATTATCCATCCGGGTATTTTAACAACGGAGGAAATAGGATATTTTAAAATAGATTTTTATAAATTAAAATTGTCAAAAATAGGAGTACTATCATACAAAAATCAGTATTTTGTAATTGCTATTAAAATTGCAAAAAATTACATAGTATCAGATTTAAAATTAATAGTACCACTGCCAAACGCTAAAAACTTAGAAATTGAAACTGAAAATGAATTAATTGTCACAATTAATAAGGAAAATTTTATATATGAAAAAGACGCAGCGTTAAAAGATTTAAAAAGAAGCCAGAATTGTATTTTTAAAAATGAATGCACATTTAAATTTAACAATAAAACTAAATTAGAGATTATAGAAGATGATATATTGTTAATTACGAATGCATATAATGTCAAACTTACGCAAAATTGCGACAACAGAGAACTTGTACTAAATAAAAACTATCTAATTAGCTATGTTAATTGTAAAATACAACTAAACAATAAAACTTTTGAAAATACAAACGGAATTTACCGAAAAGTTTCATTACCCAGCTCAAGTGCTTAATCAAAACTATACCCATGAACTACACTTTAACGAAATAGACATTAAGGATTTCAAAAATATAAAAAAAATTGAGCAACTTATATACCATAAACATGTTTCATATGGTCTAAATGTAATAATGGTACTAGGTCTGACAGTGCTAGTAATTGTAATAATAATTTATTAGAAAAAGAAAAATATTAATGTAAAAATAATAAATAAAAGAACTCAGGAGAGTTCTGAGAGTAACCGTAGGGGAGTTATGATAGAAGATACTCCAAATCTAAATATAAGAAAAATAGACAAACCCAGCATATTCTGTGAATGCAAACATAACATGCTGGTAAACAATGTACACACCAAAGCGGCTCAAGCTGCATAGCTAAGTACGCTGAGCTCGCAAAAAGTAAGATAAGAAAAGGCATTAAAAGCTGAGTATGCTGATTCAGCTTTGCCTAAGAAAATATAACATAAGAAATATAGCATAAGATATTTTGAAAGAGCCAGTGGTAACTGAGCAGTAGAACAATAAAGACGTTGTATTTTTTTGAAAACATATTGTTTCTTTATTAATACCGAGTACCGAGACCAGTAGTTACTCCTCGGTTTAAGGAGTTACCAGAGGAATAAGGTGCCGGACCACTCGCTATAATTATAACACTCAGTATACATATAACTGGCGCAGTCGCGAAACAAACCTACCGCAATCCAACAAAAATTTCAACGCTGACCGACAGCTACATACACCAGTGGAGTGCAAATGTACTTACCGTTAAAAATAAATAAAAATTATAATAATACCATATATCAACGAAAAAATTGTGTTTTGCGCTTAGATAAAATAAAATTCAAATCGTAGTAGAATTCGGCAGAAGGAGATCTAAAAGTCAAACACAACAACATTAAGTCGGACAAAACTGTTAAAAACAATATACAATTCAAATTTAATATATACTCGTACAGCAAGAGAAGTTCAGAAGTGTAAGAGAAGTGCATCATCTACAAAGCATACAAAGTGAAGGCAACATACAAAACTAACAACAACCGCAAAACAACATCAGAAATATCCCACCAATCAACTAACCAGCAGAAGAAACGTAAATATTAATACAAAATATTAATTATTTAAAAAAAAAATAATAAAGAAATAAATAATAATAATTATTATTATTATAATAAGCTAAGAATAAGAAAAATACAGTGTATAAAATTTATTGTTTCTCATTCTCTATTTAAAAAAAAATTTTGGTAAAATGGCTCAAAATGGAACCAATATTGAACGTTGCTTAGTTGCAATAACGCAATTTCTCCAACAAAACGCTGCACAGCAAGGGATAAGTGTTAGGCAAAAAGTAGAAAAAGACCTCAAATACCTGTAACCATTTGAAGACAATGCAAGAAAGTTGCCAGCATTCATAGAAGCAATAGACAGAATATTGTCTGATTATGAAGGACAACAACAGCTGGTTTTCAGAATAGTTTACGATCTAAAAATCTTAGGTTCGGCAAACAATTTTTTGGCGTTAAACCCCCCAGAAAATTGGGAGGTATGTAAAATAAAACTAAAACAGCACTTCAGGTCAACAAAGGACCAAATGGCTCTAACTAACGACATAGCCAACCTAAGAGTACGAAACAACAGCGAACTTAGTAGAAAAACTAAAGAAATAATCGATAAAATTAATGAATATAGAGCTCTGAGCGAGACAGGTGGTGCAATGAAAGAAATATTTTCAGGAATGCTGATACAAAGAATAAAGCAATTAGCAGCAGGGACCTTTGCATATATGGTACGAAATGTAACGACATGGACAGACATGACAAATACGATTTACAATTTCATAGGGCTGGATGATGGAAATTTAAACCCTGTGTTTTTAACAAGAAATAAAAATCAAGGCCAACTCACACATAACGATAGAAATTATAACGGTAACAGAAACCAAAATAATCACAGATTACCAAACAATTTAGAACAAACCCACTTTAGGAGACAAAATACGAATGAGCAAAATAACTCTTGTTCACAACATAATTCGAGACAATTCCCTCAAAGAGTTACAAACTATTCAGGGCAAAATAACTATCGCCCAAATAATCCCCAAAGACAAACAGATTTTCGGCCTAGAGATTAATGCCAATATAACAGCCAAAATAAGACAGGAAATCAATATCGTAATAATGTTGGTTACAGTAATGCTGCTGTACCAAACATTCAGAGCGGCATTCAGCAGTCAAGACGTTCAAATGGCCCAATACCCATGGAGGTGGACACTATGAGCAGGACGGAGGAGACAAACAATAACTACGAGTTTTTTACAAGCTAGCCTCGGAAAACCAAAATAAAATTTTAATTTCGCTTACATTTTTTAATAAAAAGTGGTGCACACTAGTAGATCCTGGCTCTACTATAAGTATAATGAAAAAAGCAAGCTTCGAAAAATATAATTTACCGGTGTTAGAAAAAAATAACACAATAGTTACTACATTGAAGGGGAATATAAAGGCATCTAATGAAAGGGTTAAAACACCATGTCCTCCATAATTCGAATATTCACAAAACGCTAGAATGAGATGGTTAAAAATGGATTTTAATAAACCATGACCTTTTATTAGGAAAAGATTTTATTTTTAAGAATATAAAAATAATCGATAAAGAAAATATGGAAATGGTATTAAATAATGGCGTTAAAATCCCATTTCACACAAAAATGGTTGAAGAACAGATTCACTCATTGGAAACAAGTGAAATTCAAAATATTCAACTCGATCATCTAAAATCAGATGAACGGAAAAAGGTTGGAAAATTGTTGAAAAAATATGAAAAACTAATATATAAAAAAGGGGATCCTTTAACAAATACGCAAACAGTGCTTCACGAAATTAAAACTACCACAAGTCAGCAAATTAATTCGTGATTATATACGCTACCACCGAAACATGAAGAAGAAGCCATAAGACAAATTCAAGAACTAGAAAACCAAGGCGTAATAAGAAAAAGCAGGAGCAAATATAGCTCACCGATTATAATAGTGCCAAAGAAAAGCGATAATTCCGGAAATCAAAAAGTCCGCTTTGTGGTTGACTATAGGAGATTAAATCAAATAACTGTTGACGATAAATATCCATTGCCAAATATTGATGGAATACTAGACAAATTGGGCAAAGCACAGTACTTTACCACCTTAGATCTAGCAAAAGGTTACCATCAGATTTTAATGGCAGAAAAGGATATTGAGAAAACAGCTTTTGTTACTCCAGCAGGCCTGTACGAATATGTCAAGATGCCTTTTGGGTTAAAAAATGCCCCAGCCACATTTCAACGCCTAATAAATGATATTTTAAGGGATTATATAAACAAAATATGTGTTGTATATTTGGACGATATACTAATATTTTCGACATCAATAGAAGAACACATGAGTTCACTAGAAAAAATATTTGCAAGACTACAAGAACATAATCTAAAATATCAAGCTGATAAATGCAGCTTCTTAAAAAAGGAAACCAAATTTTTGGGACATATTTTGACAGAAGACGGCACCAAACCAAGAAAAGGTAGAAGCAATTATGAACTTAAAAGTGCCAAAAACCGAAAAACAGCTAAAAAGCTATTTAGGGGTAACCGGATTTTACAGAAAATTCATTAAGGATTACTCAAAAATGGCGTATCCTATGATTAAATATTTAAAAAAGGAATATAAATTAAACCCAAACGATCCTCAATTTATTGCAAATTTTGAAAATATCAAAACGCTGATTTCATCCCATCCCATTTTAAAATATCCTAACTACAAAAAAGAATTCACAATTACCACAGATGCTAGCGATTACGCCATTGGAGCAGTATTGTCTCAAGAAGGACAACCAGTGTGCTATATCTCTAGAACACTTAACAATCATGAGCAAAAATATGCTACGACAGATAAAGAATTTTTATCCATTATACATATATGCCATCACTTCGTGCGTCGCTCGAAAGTAAAAGATGTAAAATAGCCATTAAGCATATATTTCACAAACTAATATTTTAATAAGTGTGAATATTTAAGAACAATTGAATTTTAATAAAACATTACTTTAAACTATTAAACAATTGGGTTTATTTGTTCGGAGTCCTACAAGTGGTGTCAGAAGTGGGATGCAGGCTCAGTGAGTGCAAACAAAATTGTTGCAAAGTGAAGAAAATTAACAAAAGTTAATAGAAAACTAAACTGAAGTGCTGCAAAAAACTGCATGTGAAAAGTGGTTAAAAATACATGTAAAATTGTTGGAAAACAATTTGAGAAACAGTACTGTACGCGATAATTCTCGCCACCAAGCAGAAACGTACAGCCGAATGGGTTTTCAATTGCGCAGCGGCAGCGAGGGGCGGTTGAAGGTCTAGTCTCCAACCTAGAACTTCGACCAAATTTGAAATTGTGCGGCAGCAACAACAAGAGTGTGAGTGCATGTAAATTTCACAAGGGACTTCGAGCGACATACGAATGCAGGTTGCAACAACAACGAGCATAGCGACAACGAAAAGACTGTAGCGAGGGATGATTGTGTGCGCAAAGAGCGGCGACAAAGCTAAGTGCGCAGCGACAAAGAAAAGTTTGCACAACATTAAAAGTGCGTGAGTGTAAAAACACCGAGGAGAAAATGATGCTGAGAGCAGTTTAAAATTTGAATAGACAGAGCAGTTGCAAGCGACGCAAATTTATGTGTTCAACGGAAGAAAATTCTAACAAGGAAGACAGCAGTGGAGAGTTTTAGCGGAGATTCATGAGCAGCGACTGAAGCAGAGAGCGGATATCGTGAGAGGCGGCGTGAAGAATGTAAAACTGGTGCTGTGCGGTGTTAAACAGATGAGTAAAGTTTTGTAGTTAGATATTTGTATTTTGGTTTGAACAATAGAGTGACCAGGCGATCATTTTTACTGTGTGAACAAAATAAGATTTTGTTTTGAATAAAAGCTGTCAATTTAGTGGTAATTATTATTTTAAAAAATTAAAGTGACCAGATGGTTAATTTCGAATACTTTTAAGAAGTGGAAAAGAAATATTTTCGAGTAAATTTGCATAATTTTGTTATGGTTGGAAAAATTTTGAAAACAATTTTGATTGAATAAAAAGTTTGAAGAGCAGCTTATTGAAATATTTAACTTCATTTAAAATTTCATGCACAGAAAATAATTTTACTTTAATTAATAGCTTATTGAAATATTTAACTTCATTTAAATTTCATGCACAGAAAATAATTTTATTTTAAGGTTTTAAAAATATAATTATTAATATTATTGAAAGTCCAGGGTCTTTATTTTCAGTATATTGACTTTATTATAAATTGAAATTTAATTTTATTTGTAATCGACATGGACAGTGAACAGATTCTTAGGTTGACGGTTGATAAGTTGAAGGACGAACTACGAACAGTGGGGTTATCAACGACAGGTAGAAAAGCGACATTACAGGATAGGTTGCTGGAACACTTCGGCTTGAATGTAAGTGAGGCTGAAGATTCCGACTACAATGATGCCGCGAGCCAACGGAGTCTGGTTGTACGCGCAGCGAATGTGGAGCGGTCGGCGTTCACTCTTCGGGACATAGAGGATTCCATGACTTCATTCTCGGGATCCGGTCAACCAAGTTTGGAACAATGGCTAGAAATATTTGAAGAAAATGCTGAGGCAGTATGCTGGAGTAACCTGCAAAAATTTATTTATGCAAAACAGTTGCTTAAGGGTGGCGCAAAAATATTTGTTCGGAGCCAAAGCGGCATTAACAGCTGGAGCTCGCTGAAGCAAGCCCTACGCAAAGAGTTTAGAACAACATTTTCTTCAATCGAAATCCACCGTCTGTTGCGAAATCGTCGAAAGCGCCAAGGAGAAGACTTTCGTGAATACCTTTATAGCTTGATGGAAATCGGCAAGCCTATAAATTTAGACGATTCAAGTCTCATAGAATACTTCATTGATGGTATTCCGGACGCAAAATCAAACAAGAGTAATTTGTACCAGGCGAAGACTGTCGAAGATTTGAAAGAGCAAATCAAGGTTTATGAAAAACTAAGGACAAGTAAACCGCAGTACAGTATTGAGAGCCAGGCCCAACCACCGTCATCAAACAAGGTTTCGCCGAACTCAAGAGATGCAACGAAAAAGTGTTTCACTTGTGGTGATGCAACGCATTTTGCAAGAAACTGTCCACGAAAGGTGATTAAGTGTTTCAAATGTGGTCAAGAAGGACACCGAGCAGCGGAATGCAAAGCAGCTGGAACATTTATAAAAACAGAAAAGAGCAAGGTTAACGTCATGAATAACGAAAGCATCGAAGTTAAACCAGAGAAGAAGTGCGGATTAATTTTTAAAAAACTTGTTTTGAATGGCTTTAATCTATTGGCACTAATAGATACTGGATCTGATTTGTGTTTGATGCGCTATGATACTCTCATAATATTGGAGCTGGACGTAAAGTTGAGTGAAGAGAAACGGCGATTGGTAGGCATTGGTAACAGTGAGCTTACAACAATGGGCAGCTTTACCATGCTGATCGAGATTGATGATGTGTGGGTGAACACAACTTTCCATGTTACCAGGGAGCGAGATATATCCTACGCAGCAGTTATTGGAAACGATGTTTTACAGCAAGTGGATATTATAATGACAGAAGACGGTGCGGAATTCAAAAAGAAAGCGGTGCAGGTGAAAATGGAAGGACAATTGGGGTTGAATGTTGCAAAGGACAAGAAGGTGGTGGCTTTAGAGCCAAAGCGAAACGCAGGTGTGTGTGCAGATAAGACTCAAGAGACTTGTGATGGTGCGAACATGCACAGGGCAGTGACTGGAGAGTCAGGGGAAGAATACTCGAGGAAGCCTTGTGGTGCATGCGCATGCTGGAACGTGGTTGGAGAGCCAGGGGAAGAACACTCGAGGGAAAGTGAGAGTCAAGCTGCTGAACTTTTAGAAGGGTTTCGAGATTTGTGCCTTGTAGCTGGTTTGAAGGAAAACGATGTTGATTTGTCCCATCTTGATAAGATGCACGCTAACGAAGTAAAAAGTATGGTTGAAACATACTGTCCCGCACAGAATATCTCATCGCCAGTTGAAATGAAAATTATTCTAACAGACGATATTCCTGTTTATGAAAGGCCAAGACGAATGTCGTTCGCTGACAGGTGTACAGTTGACGAGCAGGTGGCACAGTGGCTTGAGGAAGGGATTATCAAGCCAAGCACCTCAGAATACGCATCGCCGATAGTTTTGGTGTCCAAGAAAGATGGAGGGAAAAGGCTTTGCTGTGACTATCGACGTCTTAATCAGAAGATCGTCAGGGACAATTTCCCTATGCCATTGATAGACGATGTTATCGAGCGGTTGCAAGGAGCGAATATGTTTTCAACACTGGACCTGGAAAACGGTTTCTTTCATGTTCCCGTCGAGGCCAACTCAAGAAAGTTTACCTCCTTTGTAACTTATAATGGCCAGTATGAGTTTCAATATGTGCCATTCGGAATTTCAAATTCGCCAGCAGTTTTCTCAAGGTTCATTGTCGCTGCCCTGAGAGATTTAATACAAAATGGAACAGTCGTAGTCTACATGGACGACTTGATAATTCCCTCAAAGGATGAAGTCGAAGGCGTTCAGAAGTTAAATACGGTATTTAAGGCGGCAGCTGCTAACGGTTTGCGAATAAAGTGGCGAAAGTGTCAATTCCTAATGACAAAAGTTGAATTCTTGGGATATGTTATAGAGCACGGATCAATTAAACCATCGGACGAAAAAACGAAGGCGATAAAGAACTTTCCATTGCCGCACGATCGGAAATCGATGCAGCGTTTCCTCGGGTTGACGTCCTACTTCCGTAGATTCGTCGAAGGTTATGCAGTCATGGCGAAACCATTATCCGATTTGCTGAGGAAGAATGTTGACTTTTTGTTAAAAGACGAGCAGCTAGTGGCATTTAAGCAGTTAAAAACAGCGCTTATGAATGCACCGGTATTAAGGCTCTATGATCCCAAAGCGGTTACAGAAGTGCATACAGATGCTTGTATGCTTGGATATGGGGCAGTTTTGTTACAAAAGGATGTCGATGATCAACAGTTCCATCCAATCCAGTTCATGAGCCGCAAAACCAGACCCGAAGAGGAAAAGTACCACTCCTACGAGCTAGAGGTTCTAGCAATAATAAAGGCATTAAAGAAATGGCGAGTGTACTTGATGGGCATTAAATTCAAGATCGTGACGGATTGTAATGCGTTCACCATGACGATGAATAAACGAGATGTTCCACTAAGAGTATCTCGCTGGGCAATGTTTCTGCAGGACTTCAATTATGAGATCGAGCACCGGAGCGGTACGAAGATGAAGCATGTTGATGCCTTGAGCAGGGTTGCATGTCTCATGTTGGAAGATTCCCTTAGTCATCGCTTGAAACAGGCGCAGCTATCCGACGACTGGATTCGAGCAGTTCGCAAAGTCTTGGAACGAGATGAATACGACGATTTTTACATGAAACATGATGTACTTCATAAGAATCCCGACAAGGAACTTATTGTTGTCCCATCGCTCATGGAGGAAGAGATTATTAAAATGGCACATCAGCAAGGACATTTTTCCACCAAGAAAACCCAAGATGTCGTAGAAAAATCATTTTATATTCCGCAGTTGAGTCTAAAGGTTGCTAAAATTGTCAAGAGCTGCGTACAATGCATTGTGGTCGATAGTAAGTCTGGGAAAAGGGAAGGTTTCTTAAATCCCATAAACAAAGAGGATCAGCCGCTGGGAACATTCCATGTCGATCATGTGGGACCGATGGAAACAACTAACAAGTCGTATAACTACATTTTGGTGGTCGTTGACGCATTTTCAAAGCTTGTATGGTTGTACCCAACTAAGAATACTGGCGTCGAAGCTGTTGTTGAAAAACTGAGGAAGCAGGCAGCGATATTCGGCAACCCGAAACGGATAATATCGGACAGGGGTGCAGCGTTTACTTCCAATCTATTTAAAGATTATTGTGAAAGTGAAGGTATTCAACATCTACTCATAGCTACCGGGGTTCCACGCGGGAACGGACAAGTGGAGCGTATTCACAAGATTGTTGTACCCATGATATCGAAGCATTGCAGTGAGAGTCCCGATAAATGGTATAAACACATTGAAAAGGTACAGCAGTACATCAACAGCACTCCACCTCGCAGTACTAAAGTGTCACCCTTCAGGATAATGACAGGCTTAGATATGCGAATACCAGGGATACCAGATTTTCAAGAGCTTTTGAATGATGTTGCGATTGACGAACTTGACGGAGAACGTGAAAAGGTCAGAGAAGAGGCCCAAGAAAACATCTCTAGAATTCAACAGGAGAATCGCAGGACTTACAACGCAAATCGTAAAAAGGAGAAGATTTACAATGTGGACGAGCTCGTTGCCATCAAGCGAACACAGTTCGGTTCAGGGCTGAAGTTAAAGCCTAAATTCTTCGGACCCTACCGGGTAGCAAAAAAGATGGCACACGGAAGATACGAAGTTGTTAAGATTGGTGATCACGAAGGCCCAGGCCGAACCACAACGGTCGCCGAATTTATGAAAAAATGGGAACTTTCATTCGAGCCGAATGAGAATACAGGATGGCCGAATATGGGAAAGCAACCTGACGGAATGACGGACAAACAGGTGGCAACTACAGAACGTTTGACAAGAAGTGGACTAAATTACTAAAGTGACAACACTGTTTTGGTATGACAGAGACCGGACGTGGACACTTAACGAAAAAGAGCAGAAAAAGAGTCGTCGTGCGTCGCTCGAAAGTAAAAGATGTAAAATAGCCATTAAGCATATATTTCACAAACTAATATTTTAATAAGTGTGAATATTTAAGAACAATTGAATTTTAATAAAACATTACTTTAAACTATTAAACAATTGGGTTTATTTGTTCGGAGTCCTACAAGTGGTGTCAGAAGTGGGATGCAGGCTCAGTGAGTGCAAGCAAAATTGTTGCAAAGTGAAGAAAATTAACAAAAGTTAATAGAAAACTAAACTGAAGTGCTGCAAAAAAAAAAAAAAAAACTGCATGTGAAAAGTGGTTAAAAATACATGTAAAATTGTTGGAAAACAATTTGAGAAACAGTACTGTACGCGATAATTCTCGCCACCAAGCAGAAACGTACAGCCGAATGGGTTTTCAATTGCGCAGCGGCAGCGAGGGGCGGTTGAAGGTCTAGTCTCCAACCTAGAACTTCAACCAAATTTGAAATTGTGCGGCAGCAACAACAAGAGTGTGAGTGCATGTAAATTTCACAAGGGACTTCGAGCGACATACGAATGCAGGTTGCAACAACAACGAGCATAGCGACAACGAAAAGACTGCAGCGAGGGATGATTGTGTGCGCAAAGAGCGGCGACAAAGCTAAGTGCGCAGCGACAAAGAAAAGTTTGCACAACATTAAAAGTGCGTGAGTGTAAAAACACAGAGGAGAAAATGATGCTGAGAGCAGTTTAAAATTTGAATAGACAGAGCAGTTGCAAGCGACGCAAATTTATGTGTTCAACGGAAGAAAATTCTAACAAGGAAGACAGCAGTGGAGAGTTTTAGCGGAGATTCATGAGCAGCGACTGAAGCAGAGAGCGGATATCGTGAGAGGCGGCGTGAAGAATGTAAAACTGGTGCTGTGCGGTGTTAAACAGATGAGTAAAGTTTTGTAGTTAGATATTTGTATTTTGGTTTGAACAATAGAGTGACCAGGCGATCATTTTTACTGTGTGAACAAAATAAGATTTTGTTTTGAATAAAAGCTGTCAATTTAGTGGTAATTATTATTTTAAAAAAATTAAAGTGACCAGATGGTTAATTTCGAATACTTTTAAGAAGTGGAAAAGAAATATTTTCGAGTAAATTTGCATAATTTTGTTATGGTTTGAAAAAAAATTTTGAAAACAATTTTGATTGAATAAAAAGTTGAAGAGCAGCTTATTGAAATATTTAACTTCATTTAAAATTTCATGCACAGCGAATAATTTTACTTTAATTAATAGCTTATTGAAATATTTAACTTCATTTAAATTTCATGCACAGAAAATAATTTTATTTTAAGGTTTTAAAAATATAATTATTAATATTATTGAAAGTCCAGGGTCTTTATTTTCAGTATATTGACTTTATTATAAATTGAAATTTAATTTTATTTGTAATCGACATGGACAGTGAACAGATTCTTAGGTTGACGGTTGATAAGTTGAAGGACGAACTACGAACAGTGGGGTTATCAACGACAGGTAGAAAAGCGACATTACAGGATAGGTTGCTGGAACACTTCGGCTTGAATGTAAGTGAGGCTGAAGATTCCGACTACAATGATGCCGCGAGCCAACGGAGTCTGGTTGTACGCGCAGCGAATGTGGAGCGGTCGGCGTTCACTCTTCGGGACATAGAGGATTCCATGACTTCATTCTCGGGATCCGGTCAACCAAGTTTGGAACAATGGCTAGAAATATTTGAAGAAAATGCTGAGGCAGTATGCTGGAGTAACCTGCAAAAATTTATTTATGCAAAACAGTTGCTTAAGGGTGGCGCAAAAATATTTGTTCGGAGCCAAAGCGGCATTAACAGCTGGAGCTCGCTGAAGCAAGCCCTACGCAAAGAGTTTAGAACAACATTTTCTTCAATCGAAATCCACCGTCTGTTGCGAAATCGTCGAAAGCGCCAAGGAGAAGACTTTCGTGAATACCTTTATAGCTTGATGGAAATCGGCAAGCCTATAAATTTAGACGATTCAAGTCTCATAGAATACTTCATTGATGGTATTCCGGACGCAAAATCAAACAAGAGTAATTTGTACCAGGCGAAGACTGTCGAAGATTTGAAAGAGCAAATCAAGGTTTATGAAAAACTAAGGACAAGTAAACCGCAGTACAGTATTGAGAGCCAGGCCCAACCACCGTCATCAAACAAGGTTTCGCCGAACTCAAGAGATGCAACGAAAAAGTGTTTCACTTGTGGTGATGCAACGCATTTTGCAAGAAACTGTCCACGAAAGGTGATTAAGTGTTTCAAATGTGGTCAAGAAGGACACCGAGCAGCGGAATGCAAAGCAGCTGGAACATTTATAAAAACAGAAAAGAGCAAGGTTAACGTCATGAATAACGAAAGCATCGAAGTTAAACCAGAGAAGAAGTGCGGATTAATTTTTAAAAAACTTGTTTTGAATGGCTTTAATCTATTGGCACTAATAGATACTGGATCTGATTTGTGTTTGATGCGCTATGATACTCTCATAATATTGGAGCTGGACGTAAAGTTGAGTGAAGAGAAACGGCGATTGGTAGGCATTGGTAACAGTGAGCTTACAACAATGGGCAGCTTTACCATGCTGATCGAGATTGATGATGTGTGGGTGAACACAACTTTCCATGTTACCAGGGAGCGAGATATATCCTACGCAGCAGTTATTGGAAACGATGTTTTACAGCAAGTGGATATTATAATGACAGAAGACGGTGCGGAATTCAAAAAGAAAGCGGTGCAGGTGAAAATGGAAGGACAATTGGGGTTGAATGTTGCAAAGGACAAGAAGGTGGTGGCTTTAGAGCCAAAGCGAAACGCAGGTGTGTGTGCAGATAAGACTCAAGAGACTTGTGATGGTGCGAACATGCACAGGGCAGTGACTGGAGAGTCAGGGGAAGAATACTCGAGGAAGCCTTGTGGTGCATGCGCATGCTGGAACGTGGTTGGAGAGCCAGGGGAAGAACACTCGAGGGAAAGTGAGAGTCAAGCTGCTGAACTTTTAGAAGGGTTTCGAGATTTGTGCCTTGTAGCTGGTTTGAAGGAAAACGATGTTGATTTGTCCCATCTTGATAAGATGCACGCTAACGAAGTAAAAAGTATGGTTGAAACATACTGTCCCGCACAGAATATCTCATCGCCAGTTGAAATGAAAATTATTCTAACAGACGATATTCCTGTTTATGAAAGGCCAAGACGAATGTCGTTCGCTGACAGGTGTACAGTTGACGAGCAGGTGGCACAGTGGCTTGAGGAAGGGATTATCAAGCCAAGCACCTCAGAATACGCATCGCCGATAGTTTTGGTGTCCAAGAAAGATGGAGGGAAAAGGCTTTGCTGTGACTATCGACGTCTTAATCAGAAGATCGTCAGGGACAATTTCCCTATGCCATTGATAGACGATGTTATCGAGCGGTTGCAAGGAGCGAATATGTTTTCAACACTGGACCTGGAAAACGGTTTCTTTCATGTTCCCGTCGAGGCCAACTCAAGAAAGTTTACCTCCTTTGTAACTTATAATGGCCAGTATGAGTTTCAATATGTGCCATTCGGAATTTCAAATTCGCCAGCAGTTTTCTCAAGGTTCATTGTCGCTGCCCTGAGAGATTTAATACAAAATGGAACAGTCGTAGTCTACATGGACGACTTGATAATTCCCTCAAAGGATGAAGTCGAAGGCGTTCAGAAGTTAAAGACGGTATTTAAGGCGGCAGCTGCTAACGGTTTGCGAATAAAGTGGCGAAAGTGTCAATTCCTAATGACAAAAGTTGAATTCTTGGGATATGTTATAGAGCACGGATCAATTAAACCATCGGACGAAAAAACGAAGGCGATAAAGAACTTTCCATTGCCGCACGATCGGAAATCGATGCAGCGTTTCCTCGGGTTGACGTCCTACTTCCGTAGATTCGTCGAAGGTTATGCAGTCATGGCGAAACCATTATCCGATTTGCTGAGGAAGAATGTTGACTTTTTGTTAAAAGACGAGCAGCTAGTGGCATTTAAGCAGTTAAAAACAGCGCTTATGAATGCACCGGTATTAAGGCTCTATGATCCCAAAGCGGTTACAGAAGTGCATACAGATGCTTGTATGCTTGGATATGGGGCAGTTTTGTTACAAAAGGATGTCGATGATCAACAGTTCCATCCAATCCAGTTCATGAGCCGCAAAACCAGACCCGAAGAGGAAAAGTACCACTCCTACGAGCTAGAGGTTCTAGCAATAATAAAGGCATTAAAGAAATGGCGAGTGTACTTGATGGGCATTAAATTCAAGATCGTGACGGATTGTAATGCGTTCACCATGACGATGAATAAACGAGATGTTCCACTAAGAGTATCTCGCTGGGCAATGTTTCTGCAGGACTTCAATTATGAGATCGAGCACCGGAGCGGTACGAAGATGAAGCATGTTGATGCCTTGAGCAGGGTTGCATGTCTCATGTTGGAAGATTCCCTTAGTCATCGCTTGAAACAGGCGCAGCTATCCGACGACTGGATTCGAGCAGTTCGCAAAGTCTTGGAACGAGATGAATACGACGATTTTTACATGAAACATGATGTACTTCATAAGAATCCCGACAAGGAACTTATTGTTGTCCCATCGCTCATGGAGGAAGAGATTATTAAAATGGCACATCAGCAAGGACATTTTTCCACCAAGAAAACCCAAGATGTCGTAGAAAAATCATTTTATATTCCGCAGTTGAGTCTAAAGGTTGCTAAAATTGTCAAGAGCTGCGTACAATGCATTGTGGTCGATAGTAAGTCTGGGAAAAGGGAAGGTTTCTTAAATCCCATAAACAAAGAGGATCAGCCGCTGGGAACATTCCATGTCGATCATGTGGGACCGATGGAAACAACTAACAAGTCGTATAACTACATTTTGGTGGTCGTTGACGCATTTTCAAAGCTTGTATGGTTGTACCCAACTAAGAATACTGGCGTCGAAGCTGTTGTTGAAAAACTGAGGAAGCAGGCAGCGATATTCGGCAACCCGAAACGGATAATATCGGACAGGGGTGCAGCGTTTACTTCCAATCTATTTAAAGATTATTGTGAAAGTGAAGGTATTCAACATCTACTCATAGCTACCGGGGTTCCACGCGGGAACGGACAAGTGGAGCGTATTCACAAGATTGTTGTACCCATGATATCGAAGCATTGCAGTGAGAGTCCCGATAAATGGTATAAACACATTGAAAAGGTACAGCAGTACATCAACAGCACTCCACCTCGCAGTACTAAAGTGTCACCCTTCAGGATAATGACAGGCTTAGATATGCGAATACCAGGGATACCAGATTTTCAAGAGCTTTTGAATGATGTTGCGATTGACGAACTTGACGGAGAACGTGAAAAGGTCAGAGAAGAGGCCCAAGAAAACATCTCTAGAATTCAACAGGAGAATCGCAGGACTTACAACGCAAATCGTAAAAAGGAGAAGATTTACAATGTGGACGAGCTCGTTGCCATCAAGCGAACACAGTTCGGTTCAGGGCTGAAGTTAAAGCCTAAATTCTTCGGACCCTACCGGGTAGCAAAAAAGATGGCACACGGAAGATACGAAGTTGTTAAGATTGGTGATCACGAAGGCCCAGGCCGAACCACAACGGTCGCCGAATTTATGAAAAAATGGGAACTTTCATTCGAGCCGAATGAGAATACAGGATGGCCGAATGTGGGAAAGCAACCTGACGGAATGACGGACAAACAGGTGGCAACTACAGAACGTTTGACAAGAAGTGGACTAAATTACTAAAGTGACAACACTGTTTTGGTATGACAGAGACCGGACGTGGACACTTAACGAAAAAGAGCAGAAAAAGAGTCGTCGTGCGTCGCTCGAAAGTAAAAGATGTAAAATAGCCATTAAGCATATATTTCACAAACTAATATTTTAATAAGTGTGAATATTTAAGAACAATTGAATTTTAATAAAACATTACTTTAAACTATTAAACAATTGGGTTTATTTGTTCGGAGTCCTACATATATACGGAAAAAAGATTAAAATCGCTACAGATTATTGCCCGATTATGTACTTAAATAGTAAATACAAGGGAAAGGAATTCTCCCAACGTCATCAAAGATGGCTATTAAAATTGCAGGAGTATAATTACAAAATTGAATATTTACGTGGAAAAGATAACGTGGTAGCAGATTTTTTAAGTCGCATTGAGAATGCGCCAAAAATAAACGAATATAATGATAAAGAATCCAATTTGAACATATCCGAAACAATTCATTCAGCAGAAGAAGAATTGCTAGAACACTTTGTTATAAAGGAAGAAATCGTAAATAAATATAAAACTATACATAACAGAAAAATAATACAAATAAATCCGACGGAAAATGTAAATACACTTAAAGTTATTTTACAAACGCACATTAAAGGAGGCAAAATTGGAATTTTCTCAGAAACCGAGGAAGCCGACTATCACAAAATTCAACTTTTATTTTGTTTTCTTGCAATAGCAAATTACAATTTGTAAAGTGCACAAAGAGAGCATCAGAGATACTACAAGAAGAAGAGCTACATAAACAAATCTCACTCTATCATAATAACGAATCCATGCATAGCGGAATAGCAGAGACATATAATACACTTAAAGACAAAATATTTTACCCAAAATTTAGGGAACATATACAACTAATAATAAATAATTGCCAAAAGTGCCAACAGATTAAATATGATCAAAAACCTATTAAACCCAAATATCAACTAACAGAAACGCCGACCGAAAAAAATTAAATTATTCATGTTGATATTTTTCATTTTAAAAAATTATCCTTTGTAACAGTCATGGACAAATTAACAAAATTTGCAGCTGCTTACAATATAACCGACAGAAACTGGAAATCAAAGAAATCTATAATAATATAGCAGTTCACAAAATTTGGGAAACCAAAAAAAATAGTCATGGACAACGAATTCAGGGCCGAACAGTTGATACAGTTTTTAAATACAGAAGTAGTAGTAGTACACCTAACAAAACCAAATAGCCATACAGGTAATGCAGACATTGAGAGGCTGCACTCAACCCTGTTAGAAAAACTAACAGGAATTGAAGACCCAAGTCTCTCAACAGAGATGAGGATACAGGTCGTTATAGGCAACTATAATGATCGTTATCACTCAACAATAAAATGTTCACCGACAATAGCAAAGAACAGTATCGATCCAACAATTTTAAAAGAAAGAATAGACCAGACCAAACAACATATAATAACTGAAAGAAATAGAAACAGAGAAGACTATGAAGAACAGAGATCAACAGAAGAAATATAGCATAAGATATTTGGAAGAGCCAGTGGTAACTGAGCAGTAGAAAAATAAAGACGTTTGTATTTTTTTAAAAACATATTGTTTCTTTATTAATACCGATACCCAGTAGTTACTCCTCGATTTAAGGAGTAACCAGAGGAATAAGGTGCCGGACCACTCGCTATAATTATAACACTCAGTATACATATAACTGGCGCAGTCGCGAAACAAACCTACCGCAATCCAACAAAAATTTCAACGCTTACCGAAGGCTACATACACCAGTGGAGTGCAAATGTACTTACAGTTAAAAATTAATAAAAATTATAATAATACCATATATCAACGAAAAAAGGTGTAATTTGGAAAGATAAAGGAAACGGTCCGGGCGAACCATTTAGAGCTGATGAAGCTCATTAGTGATGCAGTGAGACCCATGCAGCAATCACCGGCGCAGGAAAGTAGCCTAGCAGTTGTAGAGTTGGAGAAGGAGCCCCAAAATTAGGTTAGGGGAAGTGGCAACTTACAGCTCAGTGTTGAAGAGGAGAGTACAATCAATTATAATTTAAGTTGTGAAGAGGAAGTTTTTGACAATATGCCAACAAGTCAGGACGATGAGGCCTTGGCCTCAATAGATCAAGATATTTTTGAGATATTGTTAGACGATGATTCTGTTGATGGTAGTATTATGTCTGAAGCGTGTAACGCAAAATTAAGTCATTGTTGCGAAAATTTATCTTCTGTGGACTCAATAGATATGTTTGTTACCGATTTAGTAGGAGCTTCCCTCTCACAAAATATGAGCCTTAATGACCATAGTGAAACCACTAGTCAAAGTGACTCCATAAAATCTGCTGGTAAATCTTTATCTTTAGTTTCAGACAGTAATGGTGCTGTGGCAGCAGATAAAAGCAGTATACCATCGAATGGATCAAGGACAAAATATTCCGAAGGGGCATCATATAGAAATGATGTGACTATAGTGAATGAACCTAAATTGATTGCAACTGTTTGTCCAACTGTACTACTTACAGATCAGCCGACATACTTCGACAGAAGCAATTGTACTGGCAAAAAGTTAAATTATATTCGAATTATTAAGAAATTGCGAGGAGCAGTAGATCGCGTTTTTGGGTTGCAGAATCTTGTATTCGATAGGGGGAAGTGGTTAGAAAGGGTTAAAACCTTAGGTTAAATTGGTGAAGCCCTTGTGGCACTTCTAGTACCTACTGGAAGATTTGCGTGGGGAGATGTTGGGATTATTCCACGCTAAGAATCCAAACCGGTAAGAGCACGCGACTCTTAATCTCGGGGTTGTGGGCGTAGCTCACGTTGGCGGCTGTAGTACGTGAAGTAGCAATAGTTAGTAAGGAGATGGAGGAAAGTTAATCATAGGGAATTATGGATTATATAATACATAGAAAAGAACTCCCAAAATCAGCTTCGTTGGTCTAGAGGTAATGTGAGTTAAAAATCTGAAATTAGAATTGATTACTATGTGTATTTTTAAGGTAAAATAAATAAAAATGTTCCTGTTTATACGAAAACAGTATAGGTGTGTAGGTTAGCGTTTATTAGTTGAGTAGAGTGGTGAAGGTAATTCTTCGAGTCGAATGGCTGGGAAGACAAGATAAATATAGGGTTAAATTAGGAAATTTTGTTTTGTGAATAATTACCGTGCAATTAGGTGTTGGGATCCGTAATCATCATCAGTGTGGTGGTTCTGAAAAGGAAGTATTGTTAGTTTTTATGTTTAGGTATATGTAGGTATAGTTGCCCGGCTAGCTCAGGGTAGAGCATTAAGTGCTTATCGACGCTTCCATCCGTGTTCCGGCGGAGTTTATTGTGCTCCTGGCAACCCGTGTGTTTTGTTGCGATCGTTGTTTTTGGCGTCTACCGTCTATATGTTTGTTTTGCTTCTCTCCTTCTTTTGTTCCTTCCACTTGTCCGCTTTACTAGTGAATGCGGCCAGGCTAAAACCTACCAGACGATTCTGAGGTACAGATGGCGCTGCCTCAGAATAGTAGAAATTCCAAAGAGAGGTAACAGACCGGCTCGACCGCTGGAGCGCACAATGATGGAATAGCGGAAGAGGCCGAGGAAATGGAAAAGATACGGTTTCAGGAGAGAAGAAAAAAAAATCATTTAAGGCAGTGGTAGAGAAAAAACGGTCTCTATAGAGTGTTAAGTGTTTAGGAAGAAAGTTGTGTCGAACAAATTTTTGGTTGCCGCGCGCGTTTAAATTTTGTGTTTTACTGTGGAGGATTTTTGAGAGAGAAAATTAAGATTTTTTATTTGCATTCGTGTCGGATTTTGTGTGGATAGTTTCTCGTCTCGTCCGTGGTCCTGTTATTTATTCGAATATATTTAAAGTGTGAAAGATTCCAAAAAATTTTTGAATTCAATTACAATGTACATGTCTAGAAAATAAACGTTAAAATTTTGAATCAATTTAAAGTGTTAGTTTAGTTTAAAGAGTTGACGTTAGGAAGTTTACCTTGATTATTGAGTGTGCTGAATAGATCCATAACCGCTTGTTTCCGGCCCATCCCATAAGAGGGATAACTGATTGTTTTTTCGGCCCATCCCATTCGAGAATCGGAGGAAAAAGGAGGCTGCCGCCCGTCCCCTAGAGATAAGTATATATTTATTTAAGTTATTCAGTATACGCGTATATGTATGCTATTTATTTAAGTGCAAGTAGAATGTTTAGTTATGTTTAAGTTTATGTAGAAAATGTTAGGCTAAGGCGGAGGATGCCCGGCTGAGAACCGGCAGAAATGGTGAGTTGGAGTTTTTCTTTGTAGTGTTGTCCCACCCGATGCAGTGTGGCGGGTTAAGGACCACGACCATTGCTGTGAGCTAGCCGTGGCCACCACATTGCATCATTCTAGTGGTGCGGTAACACAACTTCAGAAATATCCCACCAATCAACTAACCAGCGGAAGAAACGTAAATATTAAGACTAAATATTAACTATTTACTCACTATACATATAACTCGCTCGGACGTCATGGCGGAAAACAAAGAAAAACATTTGTCATCGAATTCATTGAATTTTACCGCAATATTTTGATGAGAAATCTCATTCCTTTTTCGATAGCAATTTTTCATCCAGATTTTTTTTTCATTGCTTTTTGTTGTGTTTCATTCATTTGTTTCTTTTTCAATCACACTGCAACCGTAGCCAAAATTACTTTTATCTGCGTCTGACATTGTTGTCTCCACGCCGAAGGAGTAAACGAAAATGAATGATTGAAGAGTATGCAGTAGCGTCTCGGTGCAGAGATACTGCACACACACACATGAGAATGATGTGGGTATTGCAATAACGTGTCGGGGCCGCTTAACATGGTGACTGCAGAACGAATTTTTTAAACCATAGCTGTCAAAATTGAATTTTTGGAACAATGCAATCAAAACAACTATGCAAACAATTGGAAATAAGATTTTGATTTGAAGAAGAGTTATTTTTGTGTAGTTTGAACTTTCAGAAGAAATTATGAGTCTATGTAACTATTAAATATATTTTATATAAATTGTGTACTACATTATGCAGGTCTTCTGTATTCTACCATTCCTCTCAATTTCGTTTGTTTTGATCGCACATTGCTTATGTTTGACAATTCAATCAAAAGGGATAAATTAAATTTTATAACTAAGAAACTGTGGGTAAAAAAAAAGTAATAAAACTTTAATAAATTTTATTAGCGAATTTATATTTCGAATGAAATAAAATATAACAAAAATAAAATTTATTAATGAAATAGTGCTATTTATATTTACAAGAAGACAAAAATGAAAAACAATGCTTCAGATATCCTTCGACTCAAAGAGATTTATTATTATTATTATTATTATTATTATTATTATTATTATTATTATTATTATTATTATTATTATTATATATACCAAAATCAATTATGACTGCATGGTTTTGGTGGAATGAGTACTAGCTACAGAGGCGTTCAGGCGTTCGGTGCAGGATTGGAACCTACGGCCCTCGAGGTGTGAATCTAGCATGCTTACCACTAGACCACATAGGGCGGCTCGGCTCAAAGAGAAGATTTACAAAGAAAGCATTTCACATTAGGTCATGACTGTGAGACTGGTATGATAGGAAACATTTTTTTTCATATTTATTTATTTGTTAATATTTAAAAATACAAAATTTATGAAACTTGAAATTAAATGATTATGTTAATATGCATTGTGATTAGGTTAATTTTAAATATTGTTATCTAATTTACATACATTGATAAGAACAAGTTTTTATTATGTTTAACAATGCCATCGACATAATAACATTTTCAAAATTCTGTAGAAAATAAAAAAAACAAATAATTATAAAGGGTGTTTTTTTAGACATGTAGTTTTCAAGCAGAAATAAAATGCATATAATTTTATGTTATGGCTAAGAATTTAGCTTTATTATAAAGATAAGGGTTTGCCATTATGTTTTAAAAATGATTTCGGGCAAGTGGCCGCCGCGGCTGCCTCGAATAAATTCCAGCCGAGAGGCCCAATTTTCGACCACTTTTTGCAGCAATTGGGGCCGTATGTCAGCAATAACGCCCCGAATATTCTCTTCCAAGGCGTCAATCATCTCGGGCTTATCTGCGTAGACAAGCGACTTCACATAACCCCACAAAAAATATTCCAGCGGTGTTAAATCGCACGATCTTGGAGGCCACGCCACCGGCCCACGACGCGAGATAATGAGCTCACCAAAAGTTTCCTTCAATAAATTGATTGTTTCGTTTGCTGTATGGCATGTAGCGCCGTCTTGTTGGAACCAAAGGTGGTCCAAATCAACATCCTCCAATTCAGGCACGAAAAAGTCATTAATCATGGCTCTATAGCATTTCCTATTGACTGTAACAGTATGGCCGACTTCATTTTTGAAAAAATAATGACCAATGATTTCCTCTGCTCATAGAACACACCAAACAGAGACTTTTTGAGGATGTAACGGCGTCTCAACAATGGCTTGTGGATTTTCGTCACTCCAAATGCGACAATTTTGCATATTAATGTACCCATTCCACCAAAAGTGAGCTTCATCGCTTAACAAAATTTTCTTGTGAAAATCAGGATCGGTGGCCATCTCGTTTTGGGCCCATTCACCCAACCTGCGACGCAGTTGATAGTCGATCGGCTTCAGTGCTGTGAAATGGTAAAGGAAACTGAGCATAAACCAAGTGATAGCTGTCAAAAAGGCCAACTCCGAAAAAAGTATTGCCAGATTGAAAACCACTCGTCTAAAAAAACACCCTATATTTAATTAAATTATTTACATTTTTTTTTTACTTTTATTTTAATTTTCAAAGTTATTATGGAAAATATAAAAAAACCAATTAATTATATTTACTTATCACTGCGGCCACACGATAAATTTCTTGCCCATCAAGTTCTCACATGTATTGTCTGCCAAAACCTGTTCAAGTTGCGTCTGTGACGTAGGCTGCATTCAACTTGATGGGCAAGAAGGTATTCAATTTATTTTCAAAATGACGTCGTCACTTATGTATGTATAATAAAATAACGCAGCTACTTTCTTATCAGTAAACACGCATCTGAGTTGAATAAGCTTTTATTTAAACAGAACGCAGCCGCATTTTATCAGTAAATACCAAACTGTCTTGAATTTTTAGCTTCTAGAAACTTGTTCTGATCAAAAGCAAACACAGGGGTGGTGTATGAGAAAATTTCAAGAAACTTTTTATTGTTCAAATTAAACTTAAGTTGAACTTTTCTTTCCAGCAAAGACATAAACCAAAACATAGCTTTCCTCAAAAAGTCCCCTCCATCATAGCAAAGACACAAACCAAAACACAGCTTTCCACAAAAGCTCCCTCCATTATAGCAAATACATAAACCAAAACACAGCTTTGCACAAAAGCTCCCTCCATCATAGCAAAGACACAAAGCAAAACACAGCTTTCCACAAAAGCTTCCAACAAAAAACTCGCCCCCAGATGGCGTCTACTTAGAATAATAAATGTGACGGTTTTTGGTGAATTTGGACCTTCATAAATACACGCGTTTTTGCGTCAAAACATACATTGTTTAACTACTAAGGGCACAATACAAAATAATAAATATTTTTTCTTTTTTTTATATTTCATATATTTATTTATTGTATCTTCTAAGCTTAGACTAATAATAAGTAAGCATGTCTTACAAACTAAATAATTAATATTAATACACCTTGTAAATGCTTAGGCTTTTTAGTAATCATAATGTTATATGCTAGTTACTGTAAGAAATGTTATATTAGTGTTTGTACATGATTAAGGTGTCGATGTTAGTTGTGCTGGTGATTTCGTACGTTTTAGGCGACTTGGAACCCTATTACATGCTAGTATCCTAGCTAGATGATTTGGGTGCTCTTTGATTTTTTGCGCATATTTTAAGCTGGCGTCAAAGATTTCCTTTTTTACGAGCGGAATGTTCAGATCTTTGTGAATGTTTGTATTCTTTATAAATCAAGGAGCCCCTGTAATGGTTCTTAGAATTTTGGACTGCGCTCTTTGAATCAGTTCTATGTTAGAGTTGCTTGCGCCGCCCCACTGCTTTCAGTCATTTGTTTTTTTTTTTTGGCTTGGATGTGGCGCTTCCATGTCAAACGAGAGTCAAAATGAATTCCTAGGTACTGCACCTCCTTTGCTTGAGGAATAGGAACGTTGTTGAGTTTTATCGCGGGACATGTACCTTTTATAGTAAAGGTAATATGTGTACTTTTCGATTCATTAACGTTTCGAGTAAAACGTGTCGCGAGCAGACGTGTTCCCCGCGGCTCTAAGCTTTAACCACGAAAAAAATAACTAAAAAAAAACGAAAACAAAAAATTAAAAACATCATCAGAAACAAAAAAATCAAAAACTCTGTACCCCGCTAACAAAAAAGTACTGATAAATATAACTACATACAACATGGAACAAAATAAAAAAAAATCGCGTAAATCTGACCTGTAAATATTACATGTTGCGGTCGCCACCGAAGACAACCGATGCGCAAACACAACAAAACAATAACAACAGTTTGAAAATAAATAAAAACAGTTGCGATCTCTCGCCAAGTGAAATTAATACACTTATAGCGCAATTCGACAGCAGCGGTAAGCAGCGCAGCTTTTCAGTGTCTGACTGCTCCCATAAACAGCTCTCCCTCTCTGGCTCTGCTAACTCTGGCTCTCAGCTTGAGCACGTTACAGTAAGTAACGACTGCTGCAAAAACGTAAGTACGCTTATTGTTGGCTCTGGGTCGGTTAACACTTTGCCGTGGAGTATGCAAAGCAACTCTCTCTCACCATTAGAATCTCTCAACAATACACATAGCGCTACAGGCAAAGAAAAAAAACATGCGTGCTACAGCCAACCAAGGAAAAGGTTCGGCAATACAGACTGGTATGGACCGCTATATTGTGGTTAAGCGCAAGTTGAGTCCTCAAAAATTGTCTCAAAAATCGACAAAGCAGATTAAATCTAATGCTTCTAACAGGTTTGCACCTCTTGCAAATGCCGAAGACAATTCTACCCAGAAAGTGCTAAAAGAGGTAAAGCCCCCACCAATTTATTTAAGGGAGCGCAACTCTAACGCTCTCGTAAAAACTCTAACTACTCTAATTGGTGCTAAAAACTTTCATGTTGTCCCAATACTAAAAGGCAAAATACATGAAACCAAAATTCAATTATATATCGAATCAAGCTATCGCAAAGTCGTCAATCTCTTTGACACAGAGAAAAAAAACTATTACACCTACCAACTTAAAAGTAGCAAAGGCATTGTTGTTGTCCTTAGAGGAATCGAAGCTGACGTAGATGTCAACGAAATAAGAGAAGCCCTATCCCAAGAGGGTTTTACCGCAAACTCTGTGTTTAACATACGGAATAAAGATAAGATTCCACTGCCGCTCTTTCGCGTTGAGCTACAGCCAGTCGACTTGAACCTCAGAAAAGGCGAATCACACCCGATCTAAAACCTTCGCTATCTTCTACATAGAAAAATCTCTGTAGAAGAACCCACAAGCGAATTGGACCAGTTCAATGCCTGAACTGCCAAGAATTTGGGCACACTAGAAAATACTGTACCCTTCCCAGTGTATGTGTCGTTTGTGGTGATCTCCACATGTCACAAAACTGCACAAAGCCCAAAGACGACTCCAGTGTCAAAAAATGCAGCAACTGTGGTGAAAATCACACTGCAAACTACAGAGGCTGCACTGGATACGCTCATATACAAAAGAAATTTGCACCTCAGCCAAAACAAGTTAAAACTGTTCCTCCCGTAACAGTTTTGCGTGAAATCTCTGCCCGTGAAGCACAGCCTTCAAGTATTTCTTATGCAAATATTCTCAAAGGTATCCCATCAGTAAACCCTAAAACTGATGAGAGTACTCTTGAAAAGACTTTACAAGAGCTCATCGCAAATATGACGCAATTTATGTGCTCAATGCAAAGTATGATGCAAGACATGATACGTAATCAGAACATGCTTTTGCAATCCCTATTAACAAAACCATGAACGCACTGAAAATCTGTCATTGGAATGCAAATGGCATAAGTCAGCACAAAAATGAGCTCAAACTATTTCTCAACGATAACTCAATAGATTTGATGCTAATTTCTGAAACTCACCTTACTCAGAAAAACTGTTTCCAGATAGCGAGATACAAAGTTTATGACACCAAACACCCCGGTGGCAAAGCTAATATAGATGAGCAGCAGTACAAACAATTCTTTAGTACTCTCGATGCTAAGTTCATTGCTGCTGGAGACTTTAATGCAAAGCGTACTCATTGGGGCTCACGTTTAGTAACTCCCAAAGGCAGAAAACTCTTCTCTGCGATAAATGCTCTTGGTCTTAATGTCTTGTCCAATGGTAAGCCTACATACTGGCCATCCGACAAACAGCAGATTCCAGATCTTATTGACTTCGCCATCACTAGAGGTATAAATACTGTACACTCTCTTGTGCATTCCTCTCTGGAGCTCTCCTCTGATCACACTCCCACAATAATAACTATCTTTTCTGAAAACTCCTATCAGAAAAACGTGAGTGGTAGTTTCGACTACAAGAATACAGACTGGCTTAAATATAAGATGTTCATAAGTTCACATCTTGAAATAAAGACTTCCCTAAAGTCTGAGCAGGAAATAAACTCCGCTATTTTCAATTTCACTCAATTGCTATCCCAAACAGTAAAAATTACTACACCACATTCTAAAGATCAAACCCGACAAGAGTGTACTCCCCAAGACATTCTGAAGCTCCTCTCCGAAAAAAGATCTCTTAGGAGAGAATGGCAATTGCAGAGATCACCTTCTCTGAAGAAGAAACTGAATGAATGTACTAAAAAACTGCATCACCTTCTAAAAGAAAAGGAAACCTCCGAGTTTCACGAGTTTGTAGAGACCCTCTGTCCTACAGAAGCCTCAAGCTATTCTCTATGGCGAACGGCCAAAAACTCGAAAAAACCCATTCAAATGGAGTCACCAATACGCCTTCCCAATGGCAACTGGAGCAAGTTTTCACCCCTAATCTTGCTAGTTCCGACCGTTCTCTAACGGCGGTTGATGCTATCCCTAGCGTCAATGGTATCTCGATTGCCAAAAAAGAGCTGACAAACGCTATCAAAGAACTCAATGCCGAAAAATCTCCAGGGCGTGATCTGATTACGGGCCAAATGATAAAAGAGCTCCCAGCAATAGCCACAATGCATCTCTTGCATATATTAAATGCTATAATACGCACTGGATTCTTTCCTTACTCATGGAAAATTTCTCAAATTATCATGATTCCTAAAGCTGGAAAGGAGCCAACAAACCTCTCTTCCTACAAACCAATTAGTCTGCTATCAATTTTTTCAAAACTCTTTGAAATTTTGATAATAAAGCGTATTAAAGACGTTGTCAAACAGTCTAATGTTATACTAAACCACCAGTTTGGGTTCAGAGAAAAACACAGTACTATCGAACAAGTTCATCGCATTGTAAACACTATACAAGAAACGTTCGAAAAGAAGCAATACTGTTCCGCAGTTTTTCTCGCATCACTCAGGCATTTGATAAGGTCTGGCACGAAGGAATTTTGCATTTTTTAGAAGATTCAATAAAATAAATATATAATTAAAAAATAAAAAAAAATTAACGTTTATTCGCCAGTCAGCCAACCAACTTGTTACTAGGACCAGATGATCTTCTAAGTCACGGGATGCGATTTTGGAATTCGGATGAATGCTAGGGATAGCTGTATCATCTGCCATCGACATAATAACATTTTCAAAGTTCTGTAGAAAACAAATAATTATAAAGGGTTTTTTTTTAGACATGTGGTTTTCAAGCAGAAATAAAAGGCATATAATTTTATGTTATGGCCAAGTATATAGCTTTATTATAAAGATAAGGGTTTGCCATTATCGTTTAAAAATTATCTCGGCAAGTGGCCGCCGCGGATGCCTCGAATAAATTCCAGCCGAGAGGCCCAATTTTCGACCACTTTTTGCAGCAATTGGGGCCGTATGTCAGTTATAACGCCCCGAATAGTCTCTTCCAAGGCGTCAATCATCTCGGGCTTATCTGCGTAGACAAGCGACTTCACATAACCCCACAAAAAATATTCCAGCGGTGTTAAATCGCACGATCTTGGAGGCCACGCCACAAGCCCACGACGCGAGATAATGAGCTCACCAAAAGTTTCCTTCAATAAATTGATTGTTTCGTTTGCTGTATGGCATGTAGCACCGTCTTGTTGGAACCAAAGGTCGTCTACATCAACATCCTCCAATTCAGGCACGAAAAAGTCATTAATCATGGCTCTATAGCGTTTCCCATTGACTGTAACAGTATGGCCGACTTCATTTTTGAAAAAATAATGACCAATGATCTCCTCTGCTCATAGAACACACCAAACAGTGACTTTTTGAGGATGTAACGGCGTCTCAACAATGGCTTGTAGATTTTCGTCACTCCACATGCGACAATTTTGCATATTAATGTACCCATTCCACCAAAAGTGAGCTTCATCGCTTAACAAAATTTTCTTGTGAAAATCAGGATCGGTGGCCATCTCGTTTTGGGCCCATTCACCCAACCTGCGACGCAGTTGTTAGTCGTTCGGCTTCAATTCTGTGAAATGGTAAAGGAAACTGAGCATAAACCAAGTGATAGCTGTCAAAAAGGCCAACTCCGAAAAAAGTATTGCCAGATTGAAAACCAAACGTCTAAAAAAACACCCTATATTTAATTAAATTATTTAAATTTTTTTTTACTTTTATTTTAATTTTCAAAGTTATTGTGGAAAATATAAAAAAACCACATAATTATATTTACTTATCACTGCGGCCACACGATAAATTTCTTGCCCATCAAGTTCTCACATGTATTGTCTGTCAAAACCTGTTCAAGTTGCGTCTGTGACGTAGGCTGCATTCAACTTGATGGGCAAGAAGGTATTCAATTTATTTGCAAAATGCCGTCATCACATATGTATGTATAATAAAATAACGCAGCTACTTTCTTATCAGTAAACACGCATCTGAGTTGAATAAGCTTTTATTTAAACAGAACGCAGCCGCATTTTATCAGTAAATACCAAACTGTCTTGAATTTTTAGCTTCTAGAAACTTGTTCTGATCAAAAGCAAACACAGGGGTGGTGTATGAGAAAATTTCAAGAAACTTTTTATTGTTCACATTAAACTTAACGTGAACTTTTCTTTCCAGCAAAGACATAAACCAAAACATAGCTTTCCTCAAAAAGTCCCCTCCATCATAGCAAAGACACAAACCAAAACACAGCTTTCCACAAAAGCTCCCTCCATCATAGCAAAGACATAAACCAAAACACAGCTTTCCACAAAAGCTCCCTCCATCATAGCAAAAGCAAAAAGCAAAACACAGCTTTCCACAAAATCTTCCAACAAAAAATTCACCGCCAGATGGCGTCTACTTAGAATAATAAATATGACGGTTTTTGGTGAATTTGGACCTTCATAAATACACGCGTTTTTGCCCCAAAACATACATTGTTTAACTACTAAGGGCACAATACAAAATAATAAATATTTTTTTTATTTTTATATATCATATATTTATTTATTGTATCGTCTAAGCTTAGACTAACAATAAGTAAGCTTATCTTACCAACTAAATAATTAATATTAATACACCTTGCCAATGCTTAGTACTTTTTAGTAATCACAATGTTATATGTTAGTTACTGTAATAAATGTTATATTAGTGTTTGTACATGATTAAGGTGTCGATGTTAGTTGTGCTGGTGATTTCGTACGTTTTAGGCGACTTGGAACCCTATTACATGCTAGTATCCTAGCTAGATGATTTGGGTGCTCTTTGATTTTTTGCGCATATTTTAAGCTGGCGTCAAAGATTTCCTTTTTGACGAGCGGAATGTTCAGATCTTTGTGAATGTTTATATTCTGTATAAACCAAGGAGCCCCTGTAATGGTTCTTAGAATTTTGGACTGCGCTCTTTGAATCAGTTCTATGTTAGAGTTGCTTGTGCCGCCCCACAACTGGCTACCGTAAGTCCAAATTGGTTTCATGATGGCTTTGTACAGCAGTGTTTTATATTCTAGGCTCAACCTGGAATTTTTGTGCATGAGCCCGTGGAGGCTATTTGCTTTCAAAGTCATTTGTTTTTTTTTTGGCTTGGATGTGGCGCTTCCATGTCAAACGTGAGTCAAGATGAATTCCTAGGTACTTCACCTCCTTTGCTTGAGGAATAGGAACATTATTGAGTTTTATCGCGGGACAGACGTGTCCCCGCGGCTCTAAGCTTTAACCGCGAAAAAAATAATTTAAAAAAAACGAAAACAAAAAATTAAAAACATCATCAGAAACAAAAAAATCAAAAACTCTCTACCCGGCTAACAAAAAAGTACTGATAAATATAACTACATACAACAAGGAACAAAATAAAAAAAAATCGCGAAAATCTGACCTGTAAACATTACATTACATCGCCACCGAAGACAACCGATACGCAAACACAACAAAACAATATCAACAGTGTGAAAATAAAAAAAAACAGTTGCGATCTCTCGCCAAGTGAAATTAATACACACTATACAAGAAACATTCGAAAAGAAGCAATACTGTTCCGCAGTTTTTCTCGACATCACTCAGGCATTTGATAAGGTCTGGCACGAAGGAATCTTGCACAAACTGAAATGTATGTTACCTCTTAACATCTACACATTGCTCGAAAGCTATCTCTCAGGTAGACGCTTTGTGGTGAAACAAAAAAGCTTCATCTCAGATGAATACCCTATACAAGCTGGAGTACCGCAAGGCAGCGTATTAGGCCCCCTGCTCTATACGTTGTTCACTGCAGATATGCCAACAAATGGCAAGACTATCACCTATACCTTTGCCGATGACACAGCCATATTGTGTACCCACACAAATCCGAAAGAGTTGTCAAAACTTCTCCAAGTACACGTCAACATGCTTCAGGAATGGCTTGACCACTGGAGAATCAAAGTCAATGATTCGAAATGCGTTCATGTCGTATTCACTCTATGCAGGAGTACTTGCCCCCTGTGCAAATTAACACCAAGCCGATCCCTCAGGCGACAGAAACTAAATATCTAGGAATGCATTTAGATCGTAGACTTACTTGGGCAAAGCATATAAGTGCAAAAATTACTCAGATTAAACTAAAAATAAACGAGATAAACTGGCTTTTGAACAGGCAGTCCAAGCTCAAACTGGACTTTAAAGTTCTACTATACAAAGTAATTATCAAGCCCATATGGACCTATGGTATCCAACTCTGGGGTACTGCTTCACCCTCAAATGTCGAAAAGCTGCAAAAAGCTCAATCGAAAATCCTTCGAATGATTACCTATGCTCCTTGGTACATCAAAAACGTTAACATCCACAGAGATTTACATATCCCGTATGTAACTAAAGAAGTTTCCCGACTTGCTGAATCTTACTTAGCAAAGCTAGACAAGCATCCCAATGCATTAGCGAGGCGCCTACTACAGCACCAAGCACACCCGCCTGAAAAGGATGGACGTGCTGCGCTTAGCAACAAACTAGATTTTAAGCTTATTCATTACGCTATTATTTAAGTATTGCGCTACTTCTTTTCATATACCATAACTCCTCAAAGCACTGGCACTGGGAGGTTGGTAATGATTAATATGAATTTAAAAGTGAAATGTTAAATATATTATGAAGATTTATTGTTAGTTCTAAGATATTTTTTAGAAGATTCAATAAAATATATATTAAAAAAAAAAAAAAAAATTAACGTTTATTCGCCAGTCAGCCAACCAACTTGTTACTAGGACCAGATGATCTTCTAAGTCACGGGATGCGATTTTGGAATTCGGATGAATACTAAGGATAGCTGTATCATCTGCGAAAGTTGCTGTTGTTAAGTATTTATTGGTAGGCAGATCTGAGGTAAATAGTAGATATAACACCGGACCTAGCACGCTTCCTTGTGGTACGCCAGCTTTGATGTCAAAGCATTTAGAGTAAGCATTATTGTACATTACCTTGAACTTTCTGCCCCTCAGATACGATTCCAATATGTCGTGTACTTTTGTGGGCAACAGTTTTTTTTATTTTGTAAATAAGCCCCTCGTGCCAGACCTTGTCAAATGCCTGCGCCACATCTAAAAAGATGGCTGAACAATATTGCTTTTTGTCGAATGCGTTTTTTATCTCGTTCACTATTCGATGAACCTGCTCTATTGTACTATGGTGTTCGCGGAAGCCAAATTGGTGAGTGGGAATAGTGCGTTTTTCGTTTATATGCGGCATTAGTTTTGCAAGAAAAAGCCTTTCTCGGAGTTTTGATAAGATAGGCAGGAGGCTAATCGGTCTATATGATGACGATTTGGAGGGGTCTTTTCCTGGTTTCAGGATCATTGTGATTACTTTCCAGGCATTAGGAAAGTATCCTAAGCGTAACAAGCCACTAAATAGTGAAGTAAGTAAGATGATGGCCATTTGGGGAAACTCCTTGACCATTTTTCCAGTAATGAGGTCGTGTCCTGGTGCTTTGTTAAGAGCAAGGTTACTAATAGCATTAATTACTTCTTTTGTTTTTAATTTAATAGGCGAGCATGTTGTATTTGGCGTGAGGGTTAATATTAGGTTATTGGTATTGCGAGGTGGGTTGGGGGTAAAAACATCTCTTAAGTGTTCGGCGAAAACAGCAGACTTTTCATCATCGCTTCTTGCCCAGTTTCCGTTTTTTGTTCGAATCGGTGGAATTACGCGTGTAGGTGCTTTCATTTCTCTGACAGCTTTCCACAGAGAGTAATTGGTGACGTCAGTCGGAGAAAGGTTTTGGATATATTGGTCCAGGCAGCGATCTGATTCTAGACGCAAAGCTTTTCTCAAATTTTCACTGGCAATAGATAACTTCCGTTTTAGGAAAAAACTCACCGCCAGCTGGCGTCTACTTAGAATAATTAATGTGACGGTTTTTGGTGAATTTGGACCTTCATAAATACATGCGTTTTTGCGCCAAAACATACATTGTTTAACTACTAAGGGCACCATACAAAATATTAAATGATCCTTTTTCTTTTGCTTAAATAAATAAAAATATATAAAAGGAATACTTTTGTGAGTTAAAAATAAGGGTTACTTAGGGATTTTCTGCTCTCTTTTGATAACGGTTAGATATTTTCAGGTAGTGAATAGATAATAAAGAAATCAAATAAAACTTTCCAAAGTTGGTAAAATCGAGTAAATATATTAGTATAGCCCAGCAACGAATCTTTTGTGAAATACTGTAACTACCTAATTCCGTCAGTATTCCATCAATTGGAGGGAAGTAAAAAAAGGTGAAAAAGTTCCATATAGAGGAGGTAGGCGTGGTATTTGTCAAAATCAGCTCATATAACAATCTGGTATTGTATCTTTGTCCAACTTTTGCAAACTTTCGTTAAGATATCTCTAACAGTACAGAAAAAAATAGCCACAGATAAACGGATGGTAAAAATCAAAATTGCTGAGTGATTTTCAGCATATGCGTGTATTCTTATTTCCCCACTTGCCACCTTCTTGTAGATGAAAAATGTCTCAAGCGCACCAACTTTTGTATAACCCTATTTATCTTTTTTAAGGTAAAGGGTATAAAACATATTTACAATAAAAAAAACCCACCAAATCAAGCCAAATTAAATCAGTGTTGCAATTTATATTAGGGGATGCAAATTTCAAGCACCATTTAAAAAATCCGGAATAAATACACCAAACTGGACGACAGTTATCGATGGTTTATTTCTAAAAAAGAACAAATTAAATTATACATTTATCTGCACTAAATGACATTACCGCAGTTTCCTCCTCCATTCGTTATCAAAACTTCAAATAAACTAATTTTCAGGAAATGCCCAACGGACAATATCTAAAAATTTCCAGTATATGAAGGAGAAACAGAAACTGCGATTTGGTTTTACACTAACAATCTAACATATCAATGACACATAAAAATTTTCCTACATGGCGAACAAACAGTGGGCGCAATTAGTAATAAATGTATATATGTACTCGTACATATATTAAAATAAAAATCACTTTAGAATTTTCACAATTGCACAAGATACACTTCACAAGCCAGTTAATATATATGAATGAAATCTAATCTTGAAATAGGAGAATGAATAATAATTGCGCAAAAAAACTAACAGTGCATTTAAGGATTATCTCTTCATTGCTGCTTTTCAGAAACAAACAAAAAAAAGAAATCCCCACATACATACAAGTATGTATGGATAAATGTAGGAACGTGCGTATTCAGATTTCATCATCATCAACAAAAAATCGGTAACGCTCCATTTTGCATACCTCTTAGGTGGTGTGGAAAATGAAAATATAGCAATAAAAAATTATTATATTATCCACATTAACTTTCTTTAAGGAAAAAATGTAAAAATAATGTTTACTCTCATGAATTTTGTTCAATAAAATGTTTAAAATAAAAATCACTTTTAATTTCATACAATTGCTCAAGACATATTTGACAAGCCAGTTAATAAATTAATTAAATCTACTATTTCAATATGAATAATAGAGGAATTATTGTTTTTTATAAATGCAATATACGAGGTGTGATCAAAAGATAACCGTTATTTTCATCTTTTCGTGAGTTACGTATGTTCGATGTTCGCATTTTTTTTTTTTATGTTGGTACACATGTCTGTTACATATGTTGGGAATACCAACCATTTTGGATTGTCTGTTTGTTTTTGACATATAAAAAGGTTAGTCGTGTTTTGGTGTGCTCTTCGATTTTGTACTATTCGAAAAAGTGGATCAAAGAAACTGTATTCAGTTTTGTGTAAAAAATTAAATTAAATGCGCAAGCACATATGAAATGTTAACTGTGGCCTTTGGCGAGTCTACTATGAGCAGAACACAAGTTCAATTGTGGTATAACCGGTTTAAGGAAGGCCGAGAAGATGTCAATGACGATGCTCGTCCTGGTCGCCCGAGCACGTCAACAACCGACGAAAACATTGACGCAGTGAAGAAAATGATTTTGGATAATCGTCGAATCACTATCAGCGAGGTTGCTGATGATGTTGGCATATCGTTCGGCTCATGCCAAGCAATTTTTACGGATGTTTTAGGCATGAAACGAAGATTGTTCCAAAATTGCTAAATTTTGAGCAAAAACAACGTCGCATGGACATCGCTCAGGAGCTGTTTTTGGCCAAAAACAAAACCGTTATCATGCCTCAACCACCGTATTCACCGAACTTGGCCCTCGCTGACTTTTTCCTCTTTCCAAAACTGAAGAGACCGATGAAAGGAAAGCGTTTTGCTACGTTTGAGGAGATAAAAGAAAAATCGAAACAGGAGCTGTTGGCGATACCAAAAAAAGCGTTTCAGAAGTGTTTCGAGGATTGGAAAAAACGCTGGCATAAGTGTATTATATCTGAGGGGAATTACTTTAAAGGGGAGAAGATAGTTGTTGATTAATAAATAAATACTTTATTTTTTGATCACACAATAACGGTTATTTTTTGATCACACAATATGAACGAAGCTCTAAGAATTTTTTTCAATTTATTAGTTTCCATTGCCCAAATCTCCAAGACAAGAAGAGTCATGCATTGAGCACATCGTTAGGAGCAGAGAACACAGAGAAAAAAAACTCGTTTTCACGTTTAAGTTTCTTTACTCTGTATACTCTGGTTAGGAGTATCATAGATTACCAATAGATACGCAGCTTGCCGAATCCAACAACAAAATCAATGCAAAATGGATTGCAATAGTATGAGAGAATTTCATTTTTCACCGAGGTCTGTCAGCACAAGTGGCCTCGGTGAATAAACTACTTATACTCCTATTACAAAAGAGTGCTACCGAAGTACATAATTTTGTAGTAGGTTGTAAATTCATATTCACCCCAATTCTAAATGCGCATGCGGATTCTTTTTCACGCGGATTTTATTTTCCGTGCGGATTTTTTCTATTTAAATTTTTAAAGTTATTGTGGAAAATATAAAAAAACCACATAATTATATTTACTTATTACTGCGGCCGCACGATCAATTTCTTGCCCATCATGTTCTCACATGTATTGTCTGTCAAAACCTGTTCAAGTTGCGTCTGTGACGTAGGCTGCATTCAACTTGATGGGCAAGAAGGTATTAAATTTATTTCAAAATGCCGTCGTCACATATGTATGTATAATGATATAACGTAGCTGCTTTCTTATCAGTAAACACGCATCTGAGTTGAATAAGCTTTTATTTAAACAGAACGCAGCCGCATTTTATCAGTAAATACCAAACTATCTTGAATTTTTAGCTTTTAGAAACTTGTTCTGATCAAAAGCAAACACAGGGGCGGGGTATGAGAAAATTTCAAGAAACTTTTTATTGTTCACATTAAACTTAACGTGAACTTTTCTTTCCAGCAAAGACATAAACCAAAACATAGCTTTCCTCAAAAAGTCTCCTCCATCATAGCAAAGACACAAACCAAAACACAGCTTTCCACAAAAGCTCCCTCCATCATAGCAAAGACATAAACCAAAACACAGCTTTCCACAAAAGCTCCCTCCATCATAGCAAAGACACAAACCAAAACACAGCTTTCCACAAAAGCTTCCAACAAAACACTCACCGCCAGATGGTGTCTACTTAGAATAATAAATGTGACGGTTTTTGGTGAATTTGGACCTTCATAAATACATGCGTTTTTGCGCCAAAAAATACATTGTTTAACTACTAGGGGCACCATACAAAATATTAAATGATCCTTTTTCTTTTGCTTAAGTAAATAAAAATATATAAAACGAATACTACGCCAGCTTTGATGTCAAAGCATTTAGAGTAAGCATTATTGTACCTTACCTTGAACTTTCTGCCCCTCAGATATTTTGTGGGCAACAGTTTTTTTTATTTTGTAAATAAGCCCCTCGTGCCAGACCTTGTCAAATGCCTGCGCCACATCTAAAAAGATGGCTGAACAATATTGCTTTTTGTCGAATGCGTTTTTTATCTCGTTCACTATTCGATGAACCTGCTCTATTGTACTATGGTGTTCGCGAAAGCCAAATTGGTGAGTGGGAATAGTGCGTTTTTCGTTTATATGCGGCATTAGTTTTGCAAGAAAAAGCCTTTCTCGGAGTTTTGATAAGATAGGCAGGAGGCTAATCGGTCTATATGATGACGATTGGGAGAGGTCTTTTCTTGGTTTCGGGATCATTGAGATTACTGAAACTTTCCAGGCATTAGGAAAGTATCCTAAGCGTAACAAGCCATTAAATAGTGAAGTAAGTAAGATGATGGCCATTTGGGGAAACTCCTTGATCATTTTTCCAGTAATGAGGTCGCGTCCTGGTGCTTTGTTAAGAGCAATTACTTACTTCTTTTGTTTTTAATTTAATAGGCGAGCATGTTGTATCTGGCGTGGGGGTTAATATTAGGTTATTCATATTGCGAGGTGGGTTGGGGGTAAAAACATCTCTTAAGTGTTCGGCGAAAACAGCAGACTTTTCATCATCGCTTCTTGCCCAGTTTCCGTTTTTTGTTCGAATCGGTGGAATTCCGCGTGTAGGTGCTTTCATTTCTCTGACAGCTTTCCACAGAGAGTAATTGGTGACGTCAGTCGGAGAAAGGTTTTGGATATATTGGTCTAGGCAGCGATCTGATTCTAGACGCAAGGCTTTTCTCAAATTTTCACTGGCAATAGATAACTTACGTTTTAGGAAAAAACTCACCGCCAGATGGCGTCTACTTAGAATAATAAATGTGAGGGTTTTTGGTGAATTTAGACCTTCATAAATACATGCGTTTCTGCGCCAAAAAATACATTGTTTAACTACTAGGGGCACCATACAAAATATTAAATGATCCTTTTTCTTTTGCTTAAGTAAATAAAAATATATAAAACGAATACTTTTGTGAGTTAAAAATAAGGGTTACTTAGGGTTTTTCTGCTCTCTTTTGATAACGGTTAGATATTTGCAAGAAGTTTTTTTTTGATTTGTCTTTCGTAAGCATCAGTCTATGAACAGAAAATAAAGAAATCAAATAAAACATTCTAAAGTTGGTAAAATCGAGTAAGTATATTAGTATAGCCCAGCAACGAATCTTTTGTGAAATACTGTAACTACCTAATTCCGTCAGTATTCCATCAATTGGAGGGAAGTAACAAAAGGTGAAAAAGTTCCATATAGAGGAGGTAGGCGTGGTATTTGTCAAAATCAGCTCATATAACAATCTGGTATTGTATGTTTGTCCAACTTTTGCAAACTTTCGTTAAGATATCTCTAACGGTATAGAAAAAAATAGCCACAGATAAACGGATGGTAAAAATCAAAATTGCTGAGTGATTTTCAACATATGCGTGTATTCTTATTTCCCCACTTGCCACCTTCTTGTAGATGAAAAATGTCTCAAGCGCACCAACTTTGTATAACCCTATTTATCTTTTTTAAGGTAAAAGGTATAAAACATATTTACAATTTAAAAAAAACCCACCAAATCAAGCCAAATTAAATTAGTGTTGAAATTTATATTAGAGGATGCAAATTTAAAGCACCATTTAAAAAAACCGGAATAAATACACCAAACTGGATGACAGTTATCGATGGTTCATTTCTAAAAAATAACAAATTAAAATATACATTTATCTGCACTAAATGACATTACCGCAGTTTCCTCCTCCTTTCGCTATCAGAACTTCAAATAATCTTATTTTCAGCAAATGCCCAACGGACAATGTCTGAAAATGCCCAGTATACGAAGGAGAAACAGAAACTGCAATGGTCTTACACTAACCCTACGTCTCCACGGGCAATTTTTGATGGCATAACATCTGTCAAATTTGATTGCAATGGTTGGCAATATTTTAATTTTTTTATTTATACGATGAAGAGGAAAAAAGAAGGAAACCGAAAGGGTGAACCCTTTATTACAAAGAATGCAAATCCACAGTCTCCATTCATCTTAGCGTTTTTATTAATCTAATAGATGCGGTAAAACGAAGATGTCCGACGATGCTTCCACTGTGAGTGTCACGAAAAAATGAAAAAGGCTGTCAAACAAACAAAATGAAAACTGATTGCAACACAGCACGTTGGCAATTTATGGCATAACATATTTCATAACATAAATTGCCAACTTGAAGCAATTTGGAGTCTCCATTGGCAATTTGGTTGAAATTGCCAATGGCATGCCATCAAAAATTGCCCGTGGAGACGTAGGGTAACAATCTAACATAACACTCCCACATAAAAATTTTCCTACATGACGAACAAACAGTGGGCGCAATTAAAAATAATTAGTAATAAATGTATTTAAGGATTATCTCTTCATTGCTGCTTTTCAGAAACAAACAAAAAAAATAAATCCATACATAGGTACATACATACAAGTATGTATGGATAAATGTAGGAACACGCGTATTCAGATTTCATCATCATCAACAAAAAATCGGTAACGCTCCATTTTGCATACCTCTTAGGTGGTGTGGAAAATTAAAATATAGCAATAAAAAATTATTATATTATCCACATTAACTTTCTTTAAGGAAAAAATGTAAAAATAGTGTTTACTCTCATGAATTTTGTTCAATAAAATGTTTAAAATAAAAATCACTTTTAACTTCATACAATTGCTCAAGACATATTTGATAAGCCAGTTAATAAATTATTTAAATCTACTATTTCAATATGAATAATAGAAGAATTATTTTTTTTTATATATGCAATATACATATACGCAACTTATGTTAAAAATAAATTACATACTACATCTATTACATACGTATATGTATAAGGTATTTTTTATATACATTAAATATATAAACTCATCTCCATTAACTTATTATATAATAAATTATACAAATATATTAACATATAATAATATATATATGCATAGAAGAAGTAGTGATAAGGCAAAAATAAAAAAGGAAAATCAAAAATCTCCTAAATATTAAATACGAATGTAGGTGAAAATATATAATTAGATTCAAAGTATTTCCCCATATACATAAGTGCATAAGTACCCAGAGACGATATGAAAGAAGCTCTAAGAATTTTTTGCAATTTATTAGTTTCCATTGCCCAAATCTCCAAGACAAGAAGAGTCATGCATTGAGCAGGTTTAAGTTTCTTTACTCTGTATACTCTGGTGCTCAGCTTGCCGAATCCAACAACAAAATCAATGCTAAATGGATTGCAATAGTATGAAAGAATTTCATTTTTCATCGAGGTCTGTTAGCACAAGTGGCCTCGGTGAATAAACTACTTATACACCAATTTTATTCCTGTTACAAAAGAGTGCTACCGAAGTACATAATTTTGTAGTAGGTTGTAAATGCACATTACTATCAATATACTGAAATATTAATGAAAAAATATAACATTAAATGAACTCAGTACTACAAATCAGCTTATTATTTGTTTTTCTAATCAATTAAAACTATTTTATGGTAGCGAAAGAACTTCCATGTATAGAAAAAAAAAATTTAAGAACCTTTTTTGTTTTTGTTAATTTATAACTGTGTTGAAGGTGTTCGTTTACATTGCGAAATATTAAATAAATTTTGCAGTTCTACTTTTATATCTAATTTAAATTAATTGTAAGAGAAGGATATGTGATTTTATATCAAATTGACTTTACGTAGGCAAAATGTGTCTTGAGGCAGATAAAGTTTTCAATTTTATTATTGTTTTTTTTCTACTTCAGACAATAAATAGGAAGTGTTAAAGACGAGTGATAAAGAACCATGTTTTAAAATAAAAAAAACTTTTGTCTCACAGTCACGACCTTATGCGAAATTCTTCTTTTGTAAATATTTTTCTCTTTGAGTCGGAGGCCTTAGTTGGTAGTCGTCTTTTAGCTTCATCTATTGCAATATTATCAGAATCACTTTTGAATTCTCGTAAATATCAATAACAGACCACACTATTTCACTAATAATTTTAATTTTAGTTATATTTTATTTAATTCGAAATATAAATACGCTAATAAAGTTTATTTAAGATATAAATTTTATTTATTACACAAAAGTTCATAGTTATAAAAATTCATTCATCAATTTTTTTTTGTGAATTTTCCAACGCTGAATAGTTGTAAGTACATTGATTGGTTATAAATTGCCGAATTCTAAAAAACAAACGGGAATTGCCGTATAAACTTCCAAAGCCAAGGTACACTTAAAGGGTAATATTTTTAATATGTATTTATTTGAAAATTTGGCAATAATGGCGAAAACCAAGTTTGATTAGAAGAGCTATATTATTTTTCCCTTAAAATGGAAATTGTTTACTAAAGAAAGATTGTGTGTCAAAAGGCTTTTATCTTCTTAGTGTTTCCTGATCAGGTTCTATCTTATTGGCTCGAAGTGCTTTGTTTTCAAAACAGTTGATTATTAAGCGTTCAGAGTGGCAACATTTACAAACTTTCACATTACTTCAGATTTCACATCGACTTAAATGAGCACTTAATAATAATAATATTTTTAATAGCAGTAATTATGTTTCCATGTTTACTGAATCAACTAGCTTTTTTTAAAGACACCGACATTTTCTTGAAGTTCATTAGTATAAAAGATGGCAGGAATTTTGATCTGACAAACACTTTTAATTTTCTAAAAGGTTGGTTTATAAATATAAATAGTTTAACAGAAATATAGCAGTTTGACACAAGAAGACTTTCCACACATAATGACTAGCAAACTTTGTCAAGATGTGATTGAGCATTTCTTCGAACAAATTAGGAAATTCTGTTCGCAAATAAATGTAAATGTTCATGTAGATAAAATTTCATGTTAAAAATGTATAAGTTACATGATTGTGTTCATCCCTTGCCTTATTTCGGAGATTAAATTATTTCTGACGACTTTCTTTACACACTTGAAAAGCAGCATGACAAGTGTAACCATGTTAAACCCCCAGTACAGTTTATAAATTAAATACAAAAATTAGACAGCAGTTTTTATACACTTCTTAATTCAGCCTGCCATATGTATGCAAATATAACTTACATATGAAACATTAGAATACCCTACAAAATAATATGTATCTAACCGATTTCACATTCAAAGTACTTTTTGATTCTTGAGCCACGAAACTCTAAATTCTACTCCCATGTTTACCGTCAGCTGTGGCAAATTTTACTTTCTCACCATATCATGGCCGCTATACATTGTGTTGTTATTGTTTCACACGGATAAGGAAAACAAATGGACTTTTTCAACAGCTGATGAGGAAGCAGAAGAGTTGAGTATCTATATTAATCTATGAGGAGTATTTCGAACGGCTATTGGGGAAAAAACTATGAAGAATGTAGATTTACTTAAGCACGTATACATATATATGTATGTGTTTAGAAATATTTTATGTAAATGTTTAAATGGAATAAGCAATAGACAAAAATATGTATTTATATTATCACACACAGAAAAAATAAAAATAACTCCAATGATGTGCAAATTTAAATGATATAGACATAAAGACGCTTTATTTTCATTTCATACTATTTATTGCATCGCTACCTGCCAGAACTATGTATGTATGTTTGTATACATATATTAACGTGTGTATTCAGAATTAATTTTTGTGTTTGTTTTCTTTGTTTTTATATTTCTCATGAGTATACAAGCATACACATGTATGTACTCAGAATTCTGAAGTTTTCATGATTCTGTAGTTATCATTATTTGTAGGGTTGCCCATTTAACTAGTAATGTGAAATAGAGAATCAATTATTTTGTTCTTCATCTTGATGATACATCTTATTACGTTTATGTTCTTTGATGCAAATTCCAATAAGATGGATCTTGACCAGGAAACACTAAGAAAGTAAAGGTTGATTCACCCGCTTTCTTTGGTAAAAACTCTGTATAGTTAGGGAAAAATAACGTAGCTCTTTAATTCCATCTTGGGTTTGCCATTACCAAATTTTTAAATAAAACCATCTTAAAACTGCTACCCTAATAGTGTATCGTGGCTAGAGCTGTTTATAGGCAATTCCAAGGTTAATTTACTTAACACTGCTGCCACAAGTTCAATTTCTTTCCCATCAAGTACTCACACGTATTGCCTGTCAAAACCTGTTCTAGTCGCGGCTGTTATGTAGCCTGCATTTGATGGGTAAGATGGTATAAAATAAATAAAAAATAAATATAACAATAAATTTAATCATTTCTGCCTTTTTTATTTGTTGATCGATTTTTTAAAATTTAATATGGTTTTTGCGTTATTTTTCACTTAATACATAGTACCCTCACGTAACAATTGACAGATAATTGAAAGCAGAATTGATTCTCCTTCTCCTTCTTGCGACTTGATGGGCAAGAAATTGAAAATGTGGCCGCAGTGTAAGCGGCCCCGACACGTTATTGAATGATGTAAAGAATCGTAAAAAAGAATTAGTAAAATAGCTATGTATGCGACTCACATACAATGACTGAAGTAATGCAGTAAGCAAAATCCAAATCATTCGGATTTTTCTTACTGAATGGATGAAGTGTTTATTCAATAAGTCAAGTGTATTTGCGTGACCGAAACTTCATTCATTCGAAACAGAATTTCGTAGCGCGAGTTATGGTAGCAGATCTATTGTCTATCTATGTCTATTTATCTAAACATTAGAAAAATAGACAAACCCAGCATATTCTGAGAATGCAAACAGAACATGCTGGTAAACAATGTACACACAAAAGCGGCTCAAGCTGCATAGCTAAGAACGCTGAGCCCGCAGTTTAAAGTAAGATAAGAAAAAACATGCAAAGCTGAGTATGCTGATTCAGCTTTGCCTAAGAAAATATAGCATAAGAAATATAGCATAAGATATTTTGAAAGAGCCAGTGGTAACTGAGCAGTAGAACAATAAAGACGTTGTATTTTTTTGAAAACATATTGTTCCTTTATTAATACCGAGTACCGAGACCAGTAGTTACTCCTCGGTTTAAGGAGTTACCAGAGGAATAAGGTGCCGGACCACTCGCTATAATTATAACACTCAGTATACATATAACTGGCGCAGTCGCGAAACAAACCTACCGCAATCCAACAAAAATTTCAACGCTGACCGACAGCTACATACACCAGTGGAGTGCAAATGTACTTACCGTTAAAAATAAATAAAAATTATAATAATACCATATATCAACGAAAAAATTGTGTTTTGCGCTTAGATAAAATAAAATTCAAATCGTAGTAGTATTCGGCAGAAGGAGATCTAAAAGTCAAACACAACAACATTAAGTCGGACAAAACTGTTAAAAAAAATATACAATTCAAATTTAATATATACTCGTACAGCAAGAGAAGTTCAGAAGTGTAAGAGAAGTGCATCATCTACAAAGCATACAAAGTGAAGGCAACATACAAAACTAACAACAACCGCAGAACAACATCAGAAATATCCCACCAATCAACTAACCAGCAGAAGAAACGTAAATATTAATACAAAATATTAATTATTTAAAAAAAAAATAATAAAGAAATAAATAATAATAATTATTATTATTATAATAAGCTAAGAATAAGAAAAATACAGTGTATAAAATTTATTGTTTCTCATTCTCTATTTAAAAAAAAATTTTGGTAAAATGGCTCAAAATGGAACCAATATTGAACGTTGCTTAGTTGCAATAACGCAATTTCTCCAACAAAACGCTGCACAGCAAGGGATAAGTGCTAGGCAAAAAGTAGAAAAAGACCTCAAATACCTGCAACCATTTGAAGACAATGCTAGAAAGTTGACAGCATTCATAGAAGCAATTGACAGAATATTGACTGATTATGAAGGACAACAACAGCTGGTTTTCAGAATAGTTTACGGTCTAAAAATCTTAGGTTCGGCTAAAAATTTTTTGGCGTTAAACCCCCCAGAAAATTGGGAGGTATGTAAAATAAAACTAAAACAGCACTTCAGGTCAACAAAGGACCAAATGGCTCTGACTAACGACATAACCAACCTAAGAGTACGAAACAACAGCGAACTTAGTAGAAAAACTAAAGAAATAATCGATAATATTAATGAATATAGCGCTCTGAGGGAGACAGGTGGTGCAATGAAAGAAGTATTTTCAGGAATGCTGATACAAAGAATAAAGCAATTAGCAGCCGAGACCTTGGCATATATGGTACGAAATGTAACGACATGGACAGACATGACAAATAAGATTTACAATTTCATAGGGCTGGATGATGGAAATTTAAACCCTGTGTTTTTAACAAGAAATAAAAATCATGGCCAATTCACACAGAACGATAGAAATTATGACGGTAACAGAAACCAAAATAATCACAGATTAGAAAACAATTTAGAACAAACCCACTTTAGGAGACAAAATACGAATGAGCAAAATAAATAACTCTCGTTCACAACATAATTCGAGACAATTCCCTCAAAGAGTTACAAACTATTCAGGGCAAAATAACTATCGCCCAAATAATCCACAAAGACAAACAGATTTTCGGCCTAGAGACTCAGGCCAATATAACAGCCAAAATAATACAGGAAATCAATATCGTAATAATGTTGGTTACGGTAATGCTGCTGTACCAAACATTCAGAGCGACATTCAGCAGTCAAGACGCTCAAATGGCCCAATACCCATGGAGGTGGACACTATGAGCAGGACGGAGGAGACAAACAATAACTACCAGTTTTTTACAAGCTAGCCTCAGAAAACCAAAAAAAAATTTTAATTTCGCTTACATTTTTTAATAAAAAATGGTGCACACTAGTAGATCCTGGCTCTACTATAAGTATAATGAAAAAAGCAAGCTTCGAAAAATAGAATTTACCGGTGTTAGAAAACAATAAACAATAGTTACTACATTGAACGGGAATATAAAGACATCTAATGAAAGGGTTAAAACACCATGTCCTCCAGAATTCGAATATTCACAAAACGCTAGAATGAGATGGTTAAAAATGTATTTTAGTAAACCATATGACCTTTTATTAGGCAATGATTTTATTTTTAAAAATATAAAAATAATCGATAAAGATAATATGGAAATGGTATTAATATGGAAATGGTATTAAATAATGGTAAACGTTAAAATCCCATTTCGCACAAAAATGGTTGAAGAACAGATTCACTCATTGGAAACAAGTGAAATTCAAAATATTCAACTCGATCATCTAAAATCAGATGAACGGAAAAAGGTTGGAAAATTGTTGAAAAAATACGAAAAACTAGTATATAAAGAAGGGGATCCTTTAACAAATACGCAAACAGTGCTTCACGAAATTAAAACTACCACAAGTCAGCAAATTAATTCGAGATTATATAGGCTACCACCGAAACATGAAGAAGAAGCCATAAGACAAATTCAAGAACTAAAAAACCAAGGCGTAATAAGAAAAAGCAGGAGCAAATATAGCTCACCTATTATAATAGGGCCAAAGATAAGCGATAATTCCGGAAATCAAAAATTCCGCTTTGTGGTTGACTATAGGAGATTAAATCAAATAACTGTTGATAAATATCCATTGCCAAATATTGATGGAATACTAGACAAATTGGGCAAGGCACAGTACTTTACCACCTTAGATCTAGCAAAAGGTTACCATCAGATTTTAATGGCAGAAAAGGATATTGAGAAAACAGCTTTTGTTACTCCTGCAGGCCTGTACGAATATGTCAGGATGCCTTTTGGGTTAAAAAATTCCCCAGCCACATTTCAACGCCTAATAAATGATATTTTAAGGGATTATATAAACAAAATATGTGTTGTATATTTGGACGATATACTAATATTTTCGACATCAATAGAAGAACACAGGAGTTCACTAGAAAAAATATTTGCAAGACTACAAGAACATAATCTAAAACTTCAAGCTGATAAATGCAGCTTCTTAAAAAAGGAAACCAAATTTTTGGGACATATTTTGACAGAAGACGGCATGAAACCAAACCAAGGAAAGGGAGAATCAATTATGAACTTAAAAGTGCCAAAAACTGAAAAACAGCTAAAAAGCTTTTTAGGGGTAATCGGATTTTACAGAAAATTCATTAAGGATTACTCAAAAATAGCGTATCCTATGATTAAATATTTAAAAAAGGAATATAAATTAAACCCAAACGATCCTCAATTTATTGCAAGTTTTGAAAATCTCAAAACGCTGATTTCATCCCACCCCATTTTAAAATATCCTAACTACGAAAAAGAATTCGCAATTACCACAGATGCTAGCGATTACTCCATTGGAGCAGTATTGTCTCAAGAAGGACAACCAGTGTGCTATATCTCTAGAACACTTAACAATCATGAGCAAAAATATGTTACGACAGTAAAAATTTTTTATCCATTATATATGCCATCACTTACCTTAGGCCTTATATATACGGAAAAAAGATTAAAATCGCTACAGATTATTGCCCGATTATGTACTTAAATAGTAAATACAAGGGAAAGGAATTCTCCCAACGTCATTAAAGATGGCTATTAAAATTGCAGGAGTATAATTACAAAATTGAATATTTACGTGGAAAAGATAACGTGGTAGAAGATTTTTTAAGTCGCATTGAGAATTCGCCAAAAATAAACGAATATAATGATAAAGAATCCAATTTGAACATATCCGAAACAATTCATTCAGCAGAAGAAGAATTGCTAGAACACTTTGTTATAAAGGAAGAAATCGTAAATAAATATAAAACTATACATAACAGAAAAATAATACAAATAAATCCGACGGAAAATGAAAATACACTTAAAGTTATTTTACAAAGGCACATTAAAGGAGGCAAAATTGGAATTTTCTCAGAAACCGAGGAAGCCGACTATCACAAAATTGAACTTTTATTGATATCAATGTTTTCTTGCAATAGCAAATTACAATTTGTAAAGTGCACAAAGAGAGTATCAGAGATACTACAAGAAGAAGAGCAACATAAACAAATCTCACTCTATCATAATAACGAATCCATGCATAGCGGAATAGCAGAGACATATAATACACTTAAAGACAAAATATTTTACCCAAAATTTAGGGAACATATACAACTAATAATAAATAATTGCCAAAAGTGCCAACAGATTAAATATGATCAAAAACCTATTAAACCCAAATATCAACTAACAGAAACGCCGACCGAAAAAAATTAAATTATTCATGTTGATATTTTTCATTTTAAAAAATTATCCTTTGTAACAGTCATGGACAAATTAACAAAATTTGCAGCTGCTTACAATATAACCGACAGAAACTGGAAATCAAAGAAATCTATAATAATATAGCAGTTCACAAAATTTGGGAAACCAAAAAAAATAGTCATGGACAACGAATTCAGGGCCGAACAGTTGATACAGTTTTTAAATACAGAAGTAGTAGTAGTACACCTAACAAAACCAAATAGCCATACAGGTAATGCAGACATTGAGAGGCTGCACTCAACCCTGTTAGAAAAACTAACAGGAATTGAAGACCCAAGTCTCTCAACAGAGATGAGGATACAGGTCGTTATAGGCAACTATAATGATCGTTATCACTCAACACTAAAATGTTCACCGACAATAGCAAAGAACAGTATCGATCCAACAATTTTAAAAGAATATGCAATAATACATATGGGAAATACGGAAATAGCAAACGAAACAAGTACAATCCTCCATATCATTAAGCCATTCGAAATTCTAGAAATAATACATGCATTTAAAAAAGACATCGAACACAGAAGGATTAAGAGAAAAGATTTACTGTTTAACGAAATAAAGACAATAGAGGCACAAATAAAGACAATTTGTCCAGAAAAATATAATAGGAACAAAAGAGGGTTAATGAACATAATAGGCACAATGCATAAATGGTTATTCGGAGTAATAGATGACGAGGATAGGCAGGAAATATTGGGCTATTTAGAAGTCCAACAAAAAAATGACCATAAAATAATACAGAGAATAAATCAGCAGATTTCAAAAAATAATTATTTTAATGATGCAATTCATTTAATTAAAATCAAAATTGAGGAAGATAGAGAAACGATAAATACTTTTATGCTACTGGCTAACAAACAAAACGAAGAAATTATTGGCCATCTACTATTTAACGATTAAATGAATAAAATTAGACATCTAGAAAACAAAATTAACGAAATTCAAACAAATATAGCAGCAGCTAAGTATAATATTATCCATCCGGGTATTTTAACAACGGAGGAAATAGGATATTTTAAAATAGATTTTTATAAATTAAAATTGTCAAAAATAGGAGTACTATCATACAAAAATCAGTCTTTTGTAATTGCTATTAAAATTGCAAAAAATTACATAGTATCAGATTTAAAATTAATAGTACCACTGCCAAACGCTAAAAACTTAGAAATTGAAACTGAAAATGAATTAATTGTCACAATTAATAAGGAAAATTTTATATATGAAAAAGACGCAGCGTTAAAAGATTTAAAAAGAAGCCAGAATTGTATTTTTAAAAATGAATGCACATTTAAATTTAGCAATAAAACTAAATTGGAGATTATAGAAGATGATATATTGTTAATTACGAATGCATATAATGTAAAACTTACGCAAAATTGCGACAACAGAGAACTTGTACTAAATAAAAACTATCTAATTAGCTATGTTAATTGTTGTTGGGATTTTAGTAAAGTTCGAAGTTAAAGTTTTTATTCAGAACTAAATTATACAGAATGTTACAAAAGTTAGAAGTAAGAAGTAAGAAGTGAAAAGAAAAATGTGATCTTTTACTTTAAGACGGATGTTGCCAGATTATTATATTTAGCTTATATTAGAAGCAAACAATTTCAACACTTCTTCTTAAGCTACATATTATATGATTACAAGTATGTTTACGTTAAACGAAGAACTTTAACAAATCCATTATGCTTTTGTTTACATAAACATTTGCTAAAAACATCGGCAACTTTATTATCCGTTGATACATATTTTAATTCAATTTCATTTCTTTCAACTTTTTCTCTTATAAAATGGTACTTAATATCTATGTGTTTAGTGCGTTTATGATGAACTGGGTTTCGAGCTATACTTTGTGCACTTATATTATCCCCATAGATTGTCATTGGTTCAGAGCTCGACCATCCTATTTCGGCAAGTAGTCTGCGTAAATAAATGGCTTCTTTGGCAGCTGCCGTTAAGGCAAGGTATTCGGCATCGTGCTGCTTAATGCGACGATGCTTTGCTTCGATGATGCCCATGAAAAGGCACTGCTTCCCAAAATAAATGTGTAGCCAGAGTAGGATTTTCTATCTACCTGGTCATTAGCCCAATCTGCATCTGCAAACCCGTTCACTGGCTCGTTTGATTTGCGGTATACGAAACTTAGATTTATGGTACCGGAGAGGTATCGTAAAACGTGCTTAGCAGCAGCCTCATGCTCGGCATGTGGGCCGGTATTTCGCTGTGACAATTTGCTTATAGCGTGCATAATGTCAGGGCGGCTCAAAACTGCTAAGTACATAAGAGAACCAATTAGCGATTGGTATTGTGGCACACTTACCTTAACACATTTATTGTTACTACAGCCCACTTGAAAGCCTGGGTCAAGTGGTGTCGAGACCTGACGACAGTGTTGCATACTATAGCTGCCAAGAAGTCTCCTGATGTATTTCTTTTGGCTCAAGTAAACGGCGCCTTGTTTACCTTCTCGATGAATTTCCATGCCGAGAAAAAAATTTAATTGACCACCATCTTGCATCTCAAACTTGGAAGCGATCATCTGCTTAATTTCGCTGATTTCATCTTCGGTTGGGCTGATGATTATTAAATCGTCAACGTAGACTGCAATGTAACTGAATTGTTGTTGATGATGTTTGACGTACAAACAGGCTTCATTTTTGTATCGCTTGAAACCCATACTCTGGATAACTTCATCTAATGTGTTGTTCCATGCACGACCAGATTGTTTTAGCCCGTAGATTGCCTTTTGAAGCTTCAGTACTTTCTTTGGATGCTGCTCATCAACAAAATTTTCCGGTTGTTTCATATATACGTCCTCTTCTAGCTTGCTGTTCAAATATGCATTTGATATGTCCACCTGGTGCATATGTAACTGTTTTTCTGCAGCTATTGCGAACAACATTCGCATTTCAAAAGCGATTTAGCCATTTCGACAATAGTACGATTTGCACGCTCGGCTACACCATTTTGCTGAGGCGTATAAGGAACCGTCAGCTGTTTTTTATGCCGCACTTGTTTAAATGATTTATGAAATCGTTGTTGATATATTCTTTGCCATTGTCGCTTCGCAACGTCTTTATCTTTTCGCCCGTTTCGCACTCAACGTACGCTTTAAACAAGGTGAACTTTTCGAACACCTCACTTTTGGCGCGCATAAAGTACACATAGATTTTGCGTGAAAAATCGTCAATGAATGTCACAAAATTTCGATTGCCGGCAGGGCTTTTTACGTTCATCGGTCCGCAAACCTCTGTATGTATTAATTCAAGCACACTTTCTGTAACACGGTTAGCCTTCTGCGGGAACGGCAAAGCACATAATTTTGCTTGATTACACGTATCACAATTTATTTCTATTGGCATGTTTTCGATTTGAAACCCGTGAACTAGATTTTTTTCACTGATCTGCTTAAGGCTTTGGAAATTTAAGTGTCCAAACCTATTATGCCACTTTGTTGCCAGCGAAACTTCATTTAACATATAAACCGCACTTTCTGGTTGAATTGTGTACAGATACAAGTCGTCTTTTAACACCGCTCGTAACATTATTTCGCCTTGTTTATTTTTGATAAGCGCCTCTGCTTTATCAAATGATGCTAAATTACCGTTTTGAGCTGCTTTGTTTACTGACAAAAAATTCATGTGTAATGTCGGAACATACTTCACGCATTTCAATGTTTGAGTATTCCGTTTTAAAATAAACTATTCCAATTCCAGGTGATTCCACAAATTTATCGGCCGCCAGCATAATTGTTGCTTTGTTCTCAGCAAACGATATAAACATACTCCTGTCACAACACATATGTGAAGTTGCGCCGCTGTCTAGACACCATGTACTTTTTCGCTGCTCGGCGACACTCCAATGCATCAAACAGTTTGTTTGTTCTCCTCCTGTGTTTCGTTTGGTTTTATTTTTCTTGCTTGTACACTCTGACACACGATGCCCTGGCTTCCCACACATAAAGCATTTGCCAAAAACGACGGTTATCGTAACTTCTTTTGTTACCATCGTCACGACGTCTGCTGCTTTGCTGTACTTTTGTGTGTGCGTAAACTGCTTGGACCGAACATTCGCGTTCGTCTCTTTCTTGTTTGCGCGCTCCTTCTTCTAGAAGTTTCAGTTTTACCGTTTCAAACAACGGTAGCTGATCCCGTGTCTCAATAGCAACAACAAAATTTTCAAATGAGTTTGGCAAACTGGAGAGAAGCATTATTGTTTTTAACTCATCAATAATTTTGATATCCAGTTCTGCCAACTTTGCTATTATTTCTGTAAAGGAATTTACATATTGAGCCACATTTTCGCCTTGTTTCATATTGAGATACAAAAGTTTTTGGAAAAGCTGTACTTTACGAACTGGTTCGACTGACACATGCACATCGCGTAATTTTTTCCATGCCTCTGATGAAGTTTCGCACAACTTTATGTGCTGAAACTGTGACGGCTTTACGTTTAATATTATGCATGCCAATGCCTTTTGATGTGTTGAAGACCATTTTTCTGTTTCTTCACTTGTGGATTTTTCAACAAGTACATATTTACCACACACGACATTCCATAATTCCGATATTATAAGTACGCTACGTATAGACGTACACCACATATCATAATTGTCTTCACCAAGTTTTTCTATTTGGTGTGACACGCTCATTATTTCTTTTGTTCTGAATTCACTGAGGATTTATTCACTTTAACAATGTCTTTACTTTTTCCGAACCACTTTTCTGTATTTAGGTAACCGAAACGCGTTCTGGGCCCATAACCTTTGTTGGGATTTTAGTAATGTTTGAAGTTAAAGTTTTTATTCAGAACTAAATTATACAGAATGTTACAAAAGTTAGAAGTAAGAAGTAAGAAGTGAAAAGAAAAATGTGATCATTTACTTTAAGACGAATGTTGCCAGATTATTAATAATTGTAATAATAATTTATTAGAAAAAGAAAAATATTAATGTAAAAATAATAAATAAAAGAACTCAGGAGAGTTCTGAGAGTAACCGTAGGGGACTTACGATAGAAGATACTCCAAATCTAAATATAAGAAAAATAGACAAACCCAGCATATTCTAAGAATGCAAACAGAACATGCTGGTAAACAATGTACACACCAAAGCGGCTCAAGCTGCATAGCTAAGTGCGCTGAGCTCGCATATTAAAGTAAGATTAGAAAAGGCATGCAAAGCTGAGTATGCAGATTCAGCTTTGCCTAAGAAAATATAGCATAAGAAATATAGTATAGGATATTTTGAAAGAGCCAGTGGTAACTGAGCAGTAGAACAATAAAGACGTTGTATTTTTTTAAAAACATATTGTTTCTTTATTAATACCGATACCCAGTAGTTACTCCTCGGTTTAAGCAGTAACCAGAGGAATAAGGTGCCGGACCACTCGCTACAATTATAACACTCAGTATACATATAACTGGCGCAGTCGCGAAACAAACCTACCGCAATCCAACAAAAATTTCAACGCTGACCGACAGCTACATACACCAGTGGAGTGCAAATGTACTTACCGTTAAAAATAAATTGAAATTATAATAATACCATATATCAACGAAAAAATTGTGTTTTGCGCTTAGATAAAATAAAATTCAAATCGTAGTAGTATTCGGCAGAAGGAGATCTAAAAGTCAAACACAACAACATTAAGTCGGACAAAATTGTTAAAAAAAATATACTATTCAAATTTAAAATATACAACAAGAGAAGTGCAGAAGTGTAAGAGAAGTGCATCGTCTACAAAGCATACAAAGTGAAGGGAATATACAAAACTAACAACAACCGCAGAACAACATCAGAAATATCCCACCAATCAACTAACCAGCGGAAGAAACGTAAATATTAAGACTAAATATTAACTATTTACTCACTATACATATAACCCGCGCGGACGTCATGGCGGAAAACAAAGAAAAACATTTCTCATCGAATTCATTGAATTTTACCGCAATATTTTGATGAGAAATCTCATTCCTTTTTCGATAGCAATTTTTCATCCAGATTTTTGTTTTTCATTGCTTTTTGTTGTGTTTCATTCATTTGTTTCTTTTTCAATCACACTCCAACCGCAGCCAGAATTACTTTTATCTGCGTCTGACATTGTTGTCTCCACGCCGAAGGAGTAAACGAAAATGAATGATTGAAGAGTATGCAGTAGCGTTTCGGTGCAGAGATACTGCACACACACATAAGTATGATGTGGGTAATGCAGTAACGTGTCGGGGCCGCTTAACATGGTGACTGCAGAACGAATTTTTAAACCAATTTTCCCGACATAGCTGTCAAAATTGAATTTATAGAACAATGCAATCAAAACAAATATGCAAACAATTGGAAATAAAGTTTTGATTTGAAGAAGAGTTATTTAATTGTTATTTTTGTGTAGTTTGAACTTTCAGAAGAAATTATGAGTCTATGTAACTATTAAATATATTTTATATAAATTGTGTACCTGTTATAGTGTTAATAAAACAAGGATATATTTAAATGTATACTTATAGAGATGTTTATTTAATAGAGGGTAGTCAAGATTTTGTTATGAAAAAGCACGTTGGTTTTACTTCAGTTTGGCTGATGCAATCGTTAGTCTCATTCATGTGATTGCCACACTTCCATTTTGCAATTCATGTTTTTGAGTGATGTCAGATCTTTCTATACTATGACATCCCCTTTGTTTTATAAATATTAGTAAACTTCATAATCGTCCAATCGTCGTGGTAGTTTAGTTTCTCTTCTAGCTCTTTGTATGGGATGATTTTGTTGGTGTTGTGAATCCACATTTTCCGAATCGCGGTGATCTCCGATAGATGTTTCATCTGACTGATGGGTTTGAGGTTCAACTGGTAACTGTTGTAACTGTTCACTCTGTATGATGTCAGATTCGTATTCTGATCCTGAAGTCAAGTCTTTTCTTATGTCCCGTTGTTCCGAGTTAGATGATATTGATTTCGGCTTCATTATGTGGATGGTGTTTCGCCTGTACCTTCCTTGGTCAGCTCTCACTATATATGATCGGTCTGCAGCTTTTTGTTCAATTCTGCCCTTCACCCAGTTTTCATTTTAATTTTGTTTAATAAATACCTGGTCACCTTCTTTCAATTTGCTGTGCTTGCGTGTTCCACGATCGAAATATTTCTTGTTATATTGGCGTTGTTGTTCAATTTGTTTAGGTACGTTTTGTACTATTTCGAGATTTAAATTCGATGATGGTAAGTTACATCGCAACCATCTACAAAACAATCGTTTAGCCGGGCTGGAACCAATTTTATTTGGGGTATTCCTCCATAAGAGCAATGCTTTGTAAAGATCTGTGTTTGAAGCCACTGCTTTTTTCAGGAAATGTTTTGCAATTTTTACAGCCGCTTCAGCTTTGCCATTCGCCTGTTGATGGTGAGGGCTAGATGTTCGATGGTCAAACTCCCACTCTATTGTAAAATTTTTGAACTCGGAGTTGACAAAATTTGTTCCATTGTCCGTAATCACCTTCATGGGTATACCGTATCTGCTGAAGTTTTTTCTACATGTGTTTATAGTTGTCTTTGCTGATAAATTGTTTATTTCGTAGATTTCAAAAAAGTCGGAGTAATGGTCTACTGTTATCAGGAAATATCGAGTTTTGCCTTTAACTTGAAGTTCACATACATCCATAGATATAATTTCGAAAGGTGTTGTTGGAATTTCTGGTATAACTAGGGCTTCTCTTTGTTGTTTCCTTGCATATATGTTGCATATATCACATCCTTGTAGCATCTGTTTAATTTCGTCTGTTATTCCTCGCCAGTACACCGTTTCCCTTGCCAATTTTAATGTTGATTCAATGCCCAAATGGGGTTGATGTAATCTGCTTAATATTTCACGTCGCATTTGCTGTGGTACGAGTAATCGGTTTCCTTTAAAAATCAAATCGCTGTTGATGACGAGCTCGTCTCTTATATTCCAGTATTGCTTTATATTTTCATTTACATTAGTTTTGTCTTCAGGCCAACCTTCTCTTATTGTTGCCATAAGGGTTTTCATAATGTTGTCGCAAGATGTTGCCTGTTTAATTTTGTTAATCGTTGTCAAACATATTCGCTTTTCGTCGACGTCACTGCATTCATTTAGCTGTTCTAATTCCATCTCAATGTTGTATATGTCGAGTGATTTCTCCAATTGACACGGTGCTCGAGATAGAGTATCGGCAATATACATTTCGCTTCCCTTCGTATATTTAATGTTGAAATTGTAACGTTGTAATGCCAAAATCATGGACTGTAACCTTTTCGGTGTTTTGAGTAATGGTTTTCTAAAAATGTTTACCAAAGGAGAATGATCGGTTTCTATTGTTACGTTCTTCCTTCCACAAATGTATTGGTCAAATCGTTTACACGCAAATAGCACTGCTAACATCTCTTTTTCTATCTGAGCATAGTTTCGTTGTGTTGGTGTCAGGGTCTTTGAAGCATATATTATGGGATGATCATCTTGTAATAAAGTACAACCAAGCGCAAACGATGATGCGTCCGTCTGTATTACAACCGGTTTCCTTGTATTGTAGTATTGTAATACAGGAGTTTCCGTTATTAGTTTTTTTAGCTTTTTAAATGCTTCCTCCTGTTCTGCCCTCCACTCAAAATTTGTCTTTACATGTGTAACTCTTCTTAAGGGTTCGGTTACTTCTGACATATTAGGTATAAACTTACTCACGTATGTTACAAGTCCCAGGAATCGTAGGGTATCCTTTTTATCGTTAGGTGATGGCATGTTTATTATGGCACTTATTTTGTCCGGATCGGGTTTTAATCCCTCGTTGATTAGGACGTGTCCAAAAAATTTTACTTTCTCCTGACATACTTTCATCTTCGTCTTGTTAATTTTCAAGTTTTCTTCACGTAGACGTTGTAATAATTTGTCTAAATTTTCGTTATGGTTCTCAATTGCCTCACTTTTGGTATAACCCTTTCCAAATACTAAAATATCGTCAGCTATACAAACTACGCCTTTCAATCCAGCTATAACCTGATTTTGCCGAATTTGGAATATTTCCATTGCTGGCTTTATTCCGAAGGGTACACGGTTAAATCGATATTTACCAAAGGGTGTCCAAAATGATGTTAATTTACTGCTTGCTTTATCCAATTCGAGTTGCCAAAAACCATGTTTAGCATCCAGTATGGAAAATATCTTGGCATCTGCTAATTCGGTTAGAATTTCCTCTACCGTGGGAAGCTGGTACTTTACATCTTTGAGAGCTTCGTTTAAACCCTTTGGATCGATGCATACTCTTAGTTTGTCATTTTTCTTCACTAGTACCATATTACTCGTCCAATTGGTATGTTCTGGTTCTCTAACTATGACCTTCATGTTCTCCATTTCTTTCAGTGTTTCCCTCAGCTGTTCTCGTAATGCTATAGGTATTCTTCTTGGAGGCTCATTTTTGGGTGTTATGCTGTTGTCTATTTCCAATGTTATGTTGCCTTTCAGTTTGCCTAGACCTTGAAATGCATCGTCATATCTGTTAATGATTTTATAAGCTTGTTCCTGTTCGGCAGAGTGACTTTCAACCTTTTTACATAATTCTATGAGCTTCAACGATTGACATGTTTGTAATGAGAGTAAAGGACAGTGATTATTTTCTATTATGTAAAATAATAATATATACTCAGCCCTGTTCCTCTCGATTTTCAACTGCTTTGTTCCGATTGGTGTAATTTGCGTTCCTTCTATGGTTCTAAGCTTCGTTTGCGTCTTGTTAATTGTTGGTTTTGCTTCTATCTCCTTCAAATTGTTGATTCCTATGATGTTACAGGTTGCGCCGGTATCAAGCTGACATTTTGTATGATACGCAACGTTGTTGTTGTTGTAAATCTTCAGTTCCAAGTAAAGTCCTTTGCTGTTGTTGTTTAATGCGGTGTTCAGTACAAATTCTTCGTCTATTTCTGATGTTTCCTCGTCACTATTGGTTGATGTTACCACCTCTTTGATTGCCCTTGCATTGTGGCCTTGTTTGTTGTTGTTATAAGCTGACATGCAAACTCGAGCGTAATGACCTCTTCTATTACATTTATGGCATGTTAATTTTCTAGCCGGACACTGTTCCAATGTGTTGTGATATTCGTTGCCACAAAATTTGCATAATTTGTTTGCAAATCTATTTTGTTTTTGTTGTTGATTTCTGGCTCTATCTGGTATCTGTTGTAGCTTGTTTATATCAAATTGTTTGTTCTCTATACCACGTAGCTGTTGTTCCGTAGTTTCCTTTGATCTGCATATTTCAATAGCCTTTGTCAAAGTTATGTTGTTGTCGAGCCATAGTTTTTGCTTTAGATCAGGGTCTTTGATAGAACATATTATCTTGTCGAGTAGGAGGTCTTCCTCTAGTGGACCATATTGTGCATTCTTTATAAGACTCCTCAATCTGTTGAAATACTCGTCATATGACTCTTCCGGGTCTTGTTTGGCCATGTTAAATACAGCTCTAATATATCTTTTGTTGAGTGTTGGTGTTAGATTTTTTTCTAGCTCGTTTAATAGACCACTTACGGTTCGTCTATCCTCATCTTTTATTGGCATATTGGTGTATCTTCTAAATGCCTCATCACCGATGGCTGTTAACAAAATTGCCTTTTTGGCCTCTTCAGCTTGTGAGACTAAACCTGTTGCTGTTAAATAGTTCTCCCATTGTTGTTTGAAGTATTTAAAATTTTCACTTATGTCCCCATCTCCTATCTTTAGTGGTCCCGGTAGTGGTATTTGTGGCAGAACACTTTGAGTCGGCTGTGTAATTCTAATTGATGCCTTATTAATTTCTGCCCGTAAGGACGCAATCTGTTGTTTTAATTCTGCTACTTCACTCATTTTACTGTTGTTTTTACAGTAGGTATTAAAATTTTTCTAAAAATTTTCCCACATCTGACACCATGTTATAGTGTTAATAAAACAAGGATATATTTAAATGTATACTTATAGAGATGTTTATTTAATAGAGGGTAGTCAAGATTTTGTTATGAAAAATCACGTTGGTTTTACTTCAGTTTGGCTGATGCAATCGTTAGTCTCATTCATGTGATTGCCACACTTCCATTTTGTAATTCATGTTTTTGAGTGATGCCAGATCTTTCTATACTATGACAGTACCACTTGAAGCAGCTCATGTATTTCTCCATTTCTCTCAATTTCGTTTATTTCGAACAGAATTTAATCGTGCATTGCTTATATTTTACAATACCGGAGGTTCGAAATTCACCTAGCAGTTAGTAAATTCAACATTGTGACAATTTCTCTCTGTTTCTTAAAGTTCGGTAACAAAGTTAATTTACTTATATGGTGGCAGCAAGAACAAATTTTTTTGAATCAATTTTCCCTCATTACCTATCAAAATTGAAATTATAGAAAAATGCGATCAAAACTAATATGCAAACAATTGGAAATAGACTTTTGATTTGAGTGAATAAGAGTTTTTAATTGTTATTTTTGTGATGTTTGAAAATTATGAAGAATGTTGCGATCGTTGTTTTTGGCATCTACCGTCTATATGTTTGTTTTGCTTCTCTCCTTCTTTTGTTCCTTCCACTTGTCCGCTTTACTAGTGAATGCGGCCAGGCTAAAACCTACCAGACGATTCTGAGGTACAGATGGCGCTGCCTCAGAATAGTAAAAATTCCAAAGAAAAGTAACTGATCGACGCGACCGCTGGAGCGGTCAATGATGGAATAGCGGAAGAGGCCGAGAAAATGGAAAAGATACGGTTTCAGGAGAGAAGAAAAAAATATCATTTAAGGCAGTCTACTGCAGATGTTCATCGGTGCAGGTCTGATTTTGTGTGGATTGTCTCTCGTCTCGTCCGTTGGTCCTGTTATTTATTCGGATATATTTAAAGTGTGAAAGATTCCAAAAAATTTTTGAATTCAATTACAATGTACATGTCTAGAAAAGAAACGTTAAATTTTTGAATCAATTTAAAGTGTTAGTTTAGTTTAAAGAGTTGACGTTAGGAAGTTTACCTTGTTTATTGATTGTGCTGAATAGATCCATAACTGCTTGTTTCCGGCCCATCCCATAAGAGGGATAACTGATTGTTTCCGGCCCATCCCATTCGAGAATCGGAGAAAAAAGGAGGCTGCCGCCCGCCCCCTAGAGATAAGTATATATTTATTTAAGTTATTAAGTATACGCGTATATGTATGTTATTTATTTAAGTGCAAGTAGACTGTTCAGTTATGTGTAAATTTATGTTGAAAATGTTAGGCTAAGGCGGCAAATATGGGGCGGGCTCGCTTGTCGTCGTGGAGGAGGATGCCCGGTGAGAACCGGCAGAAATGGTGAGTTGAAGTTTTTTTTTGTAGTGTTGTCCCACCCGATGCAGTGTGGCGGTTTAAGGACCACGACCATTGCTGTGAGCTAGCCGTGGCCACCACACTGCATCATTCTAGTGGTGCGGTAACAAGAAATTATGAGTCTATTTAACTATTAAATATATTTTATATAAATTGTGTACTACATTATGCAGCTTTTCTGTATTCTACCATTCCACTCAATTTCGTTTGTTTTGATCGCACATTGCTTATGTTTGACAATTCCGGAGGTATGAAATTCACCTTGCAGCCACCATGTAAGTAATTTCACCTTGTTCGGTAATTTATAACCAATCATTGTTAGTGGTGAGTAAATGGATTAATTCAGCGTTCGAAAATTCACAAAAAAGGGATAAATTAAATTTTATAACTAAGAAACTGTGTGTACAAAAAAAGTAATAAAACTTTAATACATTTTATTAGCGAATTTATATTTCGAATGAAATAAAATATAACAAAAATAAAATTTATTAATGAAATAGTGCTATTTATATTTACAAGAAGACAAAAATGAAAAACAATTCTTCAGATATCCTTCGACTCAAAGAGATTAATTATCATTATTATTATTATTATTATTATTATTATATATACCAAAATCTATTTTGACTGCATGGTTTTGGTGGAATGAGTACTAGCTACAGAGGCGTTCAGGCGTTCGGTGCAGGATTGGAACCTACGGCCCTAGAGGTGTGAATCTAGCTTGCTTACCACTAGACCACATAGGGCGGCTCGGCTCAAAGAGAAGATTTACAAAGAAAGCATTTCACATTAGGTCATGATTGTGAGACTGGTATGATAGGAAACATTTTTTTTCATATTTATTTATTTGTTAATATTTAAAAATACAAAATTTATGAAACTTGAAATTAAATGATTATGTTAATATGCATTGTGATTAGGTTAATTTTTCATATTGTTATCTAATTTACATACATTGATAAGAACAAGTTTTTATTATGTTTAACAATGCCATCGACATAATAACATTTTCAAAATTCTGTAGAAAATAAAAAAAACAAATAATTATAAAGGGTGTTTTTTTAGACATGTAGTTTTCAAGCAGAAATAAAATGCATATAATTTTATGTTATGGCTAAGAATTTAGCTTTATTATAAAGATAAGGGTTTGCCATTATGTTTTAAAAATGATTCTCTTCCAAGGCGTCAATCATCTCGGGCTTATCTGCGTAGACAAGCGACTTCACATAACCCCACAAAAAATAGTCCAGCGGAGTTAAATCGCACGATCTTGGAGGCTACGCCACAGGCCCACGACGCGAGATAATGAGCTCACCAAATTTTCCTTCAATAAATTGATTGTTTCGTTGGCTGTATGGCATGTAGCGTCGTCTTGTTGGAACCAAAGGTGGTCCAAATCAACAACAGGCACGAAAAAGTCATTAATCATGGCTCTATAGCGTTTCCTATTGACTGTAACAGTATGGCCGACTTCATTTTTGAAATAATAATGACCAATGATCTCCTCTGCTCATAGAACACACCAAACAGTGACTTTTTGAGGATGTAACGGCGTCTCAACAATGGCTTGTGGATTTTCGTCACTCCAAATGCGACAATTTTGCATATTAATGTTCATCGCTTAACAAAATTTTCTTGTGAAAATCAGGATCGGTGGCCATCTCGTTTTGGGCCCATTCACCCAACCTGCGACGCACTTGATAGTCGTTCGGCTTCAATTCTGTGAAATGGCAAAGTAAACTGAGCATAAACCAAGTGACAGCTGTCAAAAAGGCCAACTCCGAAAAAAAGTATTGCCAGATTGAAAACCACACGACTAAAAAAACACCCTATATTTACTAAAATTATTTTAGTTTTTTTTTTACTTTTATTTAAATTTTCAAAGTTATTGTGGAAAATATAAAAAAACCACATAATTATATTTACTTATCACTGCGACCACACGATAAATTTCTTGCCCATCAAGTTCTCACATGTATTGTCTGTCAAAACCTGTTCAAGTTGCGTCTGTGACGTAGGCTGCATTCAACTTGATGGGCAAGAAGGTATTCAATTTATTTCCAAAATGCCGTCGTCACATATGTATGTATAATAAATTAACGCAGCTGCTTTCTTATCAGTAAACACGCATCTGAGTTGAATAAGCTTTTATTTAAACAGAAAGCAGCCGCATTTGATCAGTAAATACCAAACTGTCTTGAATTTCTTGCTTTTAGAAACTTGTTCTGATGAAAAGCAAACACAGGTTCGGGGTATGAGAAAATTTTATGAAACTTTTTATTGTTCACATTCAACTTAACGTGAATTTTTCTTTCCAGCAAAAACATAAACCAAAACACAGCTTTCCACAAAAGCTCCCTCCATCATAGCAAAGACATAAACCAAAACACAGCTTTCCACAAAAGATCCCTCCATCATAGCAAAGACACAAGGCAAAACACAGCTTTCCACAAAAGCTTCCAACAAAAAACTCACCGCCAGATGGCGTCTACTTAGAATAATAAATGTGACGGTTTTTAGTGAATTTGGACCTTCATAAATACCAGCGTTTTTGCGCCAAAACATACATTGTTTAACTACTAAGGGCACAATACAAAATAATAAATATTTTTTCTTTTTTTTATATTTCATATATTTATTTATTGTATCTTCTAAGCTTAGACTAACAATAAGTAAGCATATCTTACAAACTAAATAATTAATATTAATACACCTTGCCAATGCTTAGTACTTTTTAGTAATCACAATGTTATATGTTAGTTACTGTAATAAATGTTATATTAGTGTTTGTACATGATTAAGGTGTCGATGTTAGTTGTGCTGGTGATTTCGTTCAATTTAGGCGACTTGGAACCCTATTACATGCTAGTATCCTAGCTAGATGATTTGGGTGCTCTTTGATTTTTTACGCATATTTTAAGCTGGCGTCAAAGATTTCCTTTTTTACGAGCGGAATGTTCAGATCTTTGTGAATGTTTGTATTCTTTATAAACCAGTAATGGTTCTTAGAATTTTGGACTGCGCTCTTTGAATCAGTTCTATGTTAGAGTTGCTTGCGCCGCCCCACAACTGACTACCGTAAGTCCAAATTGGTTTTATGATGGCTTTATACAGCAGTGTTTTATATTATAGGCTCAACCTGGAATTTTTGTGCATGAGCCAGTGTAGACTATTTGCTTTCAATCATTTGTTTTTTTTGGCTTGGATGTGGCGCTTCCATGTCAAACGTGAGTCAAGATGAATTCCTAGGTACGTCACCTCCTTTGCTTGAGGAATAGGAACGTTGTTGAGTTTTATCGCTGGACAGGTACCTTTTATAGTAAAGGAAATATGCGTACCTTTCGATTCATTAACGTTTATTCGCCAGTCAGCCAACCAACTTGTTACTAGGACCAGATGATCTTCTAAGTCATGGGATGCGATTTTGGAATTCGGATGAATGCTAAGGATAGCTGTATCATCTGCGAAAGTTGCTGTTGTTAAGTATTTATTGGTAGGCAGATCTGAGGTAAATAGTAGATATAACACCGGACCTAGCACGCTTCCTTGTGGTACGCCAGCTTTGATGTCAAAGCATTTAGAGTAAGCATTATTGTACCTTACCTTGAACTTTCTGCCCCTCAGATACGATTCCAATATGTCGTGTACTTTTGTGGGCAACAGTTTTTTTTATTTTGTAAATAAGCCCCTCGTGCCAGACCTTGTCCAATGCCTGCGCCACATCTAAAAAGATGGCTGAACAATATTGCTTTTTGTCGAATGCGTTTTTTATCTCGTTCACTATTCGATGAACCTGCTCTATTGTACTATGGTGTTCGCGGAAGCCAAATTGGTGAGTGGGAATAGTGCGTTTTTCGTTTATATGCGGCATTAGTTTTGCAAGAAAAAGCCTTTCTCGGAGTTTTGATAAGATAGGCAGGAGGCTAATCGGTCTATATGATGACGATTTGGAGGGGTCTTTTCCTGGTTTCAGGATCATTGTGATTACTTTCCAGGCATTAGGAAAGTATCCTAAGCGTAACAAGCCATTAAATTGTGAAGTAAGTAAGATGATGGCCATATGGGGTAACTGCTTGATCATTTTTTCAGTAATGAGGAAGTGTCCTGGAGCTTTGTTAAGAGCAAGGTTACTAATCCCATTACTTACTTCTTTTGTTTTTAATTTAATAGGCGAGCATGTTGTATCTGGCGTGGGGGTTAATATTAGGTTATTCATATTGCGAGGTGGGTTGGGGGTAAAAACATCTCTTAAGTGTTCGGCGAAAACAGCAGACTTTTCATCATCGCTTCTTGCCCAGTTTCCGTTTTTTGTACGAATCGGTGGAATTCCGCGTGTAGGTGCTTTCATTTCTCTGACAGCTTTCCACAGAGAGTAATTGGTGACGTCAGTCGGAGAAAGGTTTTGGATATATTGGTCCAGGCAGCGATCTGATTCTAGACGCAAGGCTTTTCTCAAATTTTCACTGGCAATAGATAACTTCCGTTTTAGGAAAAAACTCAACGCCAGATGGCGTCTACTTAGAATAATAAATGTGGCGGTTTTTGGTGAATTTGGACCTTCATAAATACATGCGTTTCTGCGCCAAAAAATACATTGTTTAACTACTAAGAACACCATACAAAATATTAAATGATCCTTTTTCTTTTGCTTAAATAAATAAAAATATATAAAACGAATACTTTTGTGAGTTAAAAATAAGGGTTACTTAGGGTTTTTCTGCTCTCTTTTGATAACGGTTAGATATTTTCAGGAAGTGAATAGAAAATAAAGAAATCAAATAAAACTTTCCAAAGTTGGTAAAATCGAGTAAATATGTTAGTATAGCCCAGCAACGAATCTTTTGTGACATTCTGTAACTACCTAATTCCGTCAGTATTCCATCAATTGGAGGGAAGTAAAAAAAAGGTGAAAAGGTTCCATATAGAGGAGGTAGGAGTGGTATTTGTCAAAATCAGCTCATATAACAATCTGGTATTGTATCTTTGTCCAACTTTTGCAAACTTTCGTTAAGACATCTCTAACGGTATAGAAAAAAATAGCCACAGATAAACGGATGGTAAAAATCAAAAATGCTCAGTGATTTTTAGCATATGCGTGTATTCTTATTTCCCCACTTGCCACCTTCTTGTAGATGAAAAATGTCTCAAGCGCACCAACTTTTGTATAACCCTATTTATCTTTTTTAAGGTAAAGGGTATAAAACATATTTACAATAAAAAAAACCCACCAAATCAAGCCAAATTAAATCAGTGTTGCAATTTATATTAGGGGATGCAAATTTAAAGCACCATCTAAAAAATCCGGAATAAATACACCAAACATGACAGTTATCGATGGTTTATTTCTAAAAAAGAACAAATTAAATTATACATTTATCTGCACTTAATGACATTACCGCAGTTTCTTCCTCCTTTCGCTATCAAAACTTCAAATAAACTAATTTTCAGCAAATGCCCAACGGACAATGTCTAAAAATTTCCAGTATACGAAAGAGAAACAGAAACTGCGATTTGGTTTTACACTAACAATCTAACATATCAATGACACATAAAAAGTTTCCTACATGGCGAACAAACAGTGGGCGCAATTAGTAATAAATGTATATATGTACATATATTAAAATAAAAATCACTTTAGAATTTTCACATTTGCACAAGATACACTTCACAAGCCAGTTAATATATGTGTTGCACTCAGATAGAACTATTTATTTGATTAAAAAAGATATATTTATTAACTTATGAAAACCACGTTAAACGAAAAATACGCAGCAGCATTCCTTAGCCAATTTTCACTTTTTATATATTTATTGTAAAATTTATATATAATATACTATGTTGGGCGCCGATCCACACTTGCCGCAATTCCAGAACAGACTGACCACCGCGCAAAGAGAGCAGCTGCCGCTGCTTCGTAGCCTCGCGCCAAAATATGCCAGCAGATAAAGATGGCTTCCGCACAAATACGATATGCACCTGCCTCGACTGTTCTCTCGCTCTCCACCGCACAACACGTGCTTTCGCACCGTACCGAACGATGGAACGCAGAGATAGGCCGACAACATGGTGCCCCAGGTACCAGGCGGAAGTCACCTGAACGTTAGGATTCGGAGTGAACAATATGAATGAAATCTACTCTTGAAATAGGAGAATGAAAAATAATTGCGCAAAAAAACTAACAGTGCATTTAAGGATTATCTCTTCATTGCTGCTTTTCAGAAACAAACAAAAAAAATAAATCCCCACATATGAACATACATACAAGTATGTATGGATAAATGTAGGAACGTGCGTATTCAGATTTCATCATCATCAACAAAAAATCGGTAACGCTCCATTTTGCATACCTCTTAGGTGGTGTGGAAAATTAAAATATAGCAATAAAAAATTATTATATTATCCACATTAACTTTCTTTAAGGAAAAAATGTAAAAATAAAGGTTACTCTCATGAATTTTGTTCAATAACTTTTAACTTCATACAATTGCTCAAGACATATTTGACAAGCCAGTTAATAAATTAATTAAATCTACTATTTCAATATGAAGAATAGAAGATTTATTGTTTTTTATATATGCAATATACATACGAGTATATGCAACTTATGTTAAAAAAATTACATACTATATCTATTACATACATATATGTATAAGGTATTTTTTATATACATTATATATATAAACTCATCTCCATTAACTTATTATATAATAAATTATACAAATACATATATTTACATATAATAATATATATATATATATATATATATATATATATGCATAGAAGAAGTAGTGATAAGGCAACAATAAAAAAGGAAAATCAAAAAACTCCCAAATATGAAATACGAATGTAGGTGAAAATATATAATTAGATTCAAAGTATTTCCCCATATACATAAGTGCATAAGTACCCAGAGACAATGTGAACGAAGCTCTAAGATTTTTTTGCAATTTATTAGTTTCCATTGCCCAAATCTCCAAGACAAGATGTGTAATGCATTGAGCACATCGTTAGGAGCAAAGAACACAGAGAAAAAAAAACTCATTTCAGGCTTAAGTTTCTTCTGTATACTCTGGTTAGGAATATCATAGATTACCAATAGATACGCAGCTTGCCGAATCCAACAACAAAATCAATGCAAAATTGATTGCAATAGTATGAGAGAATTTCATTTTTCACCGAGCTCTGTTAGCACAAGTGGCCTCGGTGAATAAACTACTTATACACCATTTTTACTCTTTTTACAAAAGAGTTCTACCGAAGTACATAATTTTGTCGTAGGTTGCAAATTCATATTACTATCATTATACTGAAATATTAATGAAAAAATATAACATTAAATGAACTCAGTACTACAATTCAGCTTATTATTTGTATTTTCTAATCAATTAAAACTATTTTATGGTTGCGAAAGAACTTCCATATATAGAAAAAAAAATTTTAAAAACCTTTTTTGTTTTTGTTAATTTATAACTGTGTTGAAGGTATTCGTTTACATTGCGAAATATTAAATAAATGTTGCAGTTCTACTTTTATATCTAATTTAAATTAATGGTAAGAGAAGGATATGTGATTTTATATCAAATTGACTTTACGTAGGCAAAATGTGTCTTGAGGCAGATAAAGCATAGATTACCAATAGATATGCAGCTTGCCGAATCCAACAACAAAATCAATGCAAAATGGATTTGCAATAGTATGCGAGAATCTCATTTTTCACCGAGGTCTGTTAGCACAAGTGGCCTCGGTGAATAAACTACTTATACACCATTTTTACTCCTATTACAAAAGAGTGTTACCGAAGTACATAATTTTGTAGTAGGTTGTAAATTCATAGTATTATCAATATACTGAAATATTAATGAAAAAATATAATATTAAATGAACTCAGTACTGCAATTCAGCTTATTATTTTTCTTTTCTAATCAATTAAAACTATTTTATGGTTGCGAAAGAACTTCCATGTGAAGAAAACAAAATTTTAAGAACCTTTTTTGTTACTGTTAATTTATAACTGTGTTGAAGGTGTTCGTTTATATTGCGAAATATTAAATAAATGTTGCAGTTACACTTTTATATCTAATTTAAATTAATTGTAAGCGAAGGATATGTGATTTTATCTCAAATTGACTTTACGTAGCTAAAATGCGCCTTGAGGCAGATAAAATTTTAAATTTTATTATTATTTTTTTACTACCTCAGACAATAAATAGGAAGTGTTAAGGACGAGTGATAAAGAAACATGTTTTAAAATAAAAAAAATTTTGTGTCACAGTCACGACCTTATGCGAAATTCATCTTTTGTAGATGTTTTTCTCTTTGAGTCGAAGGCCTTAGTTGCTAGTCTTCTTTTAGCTTCATCTATTGCAATATTATCTGAATCACTTTTGAATTCTCGTAAATATAAATAACAGACCATACTATTTCACTAATAATTTTCATTTTAGTTATATTTTATTTAATTCGAAATATAAATACGCTAATAAAGTTTATTTAAGATATAAATTTTATTTATTACACACAAGTTCATAGTTATAAAAATTCATTCATCCATATTTTTTTGTGAATTTTCCAACGCTGAATAATTGTAAGTACATTGATTGGTTATAAATTGCCAAAATACACTTAAAGGATAATATTTTTAATATGTATTTATTTCAAAATTTGGTAATAATGGCGAAAACCAAGATTGAATAAAAGAGCTATATTATTTTTCCCTTAAAATGGAAGTTGTTTACTAAAGAAAGATTTTGTGTCAAAAGGCTTTTACCTTCTTAGTGTTTCCTGATCAGGTTCTATCTTATTGGCTCGAAGTGCTTTGTTTTCAAAACAGTTGATTATTAAGCGTGCAGAGTGGCAACATTTACAAACTTTCACATTACTTCGGATTTCACATCGACTTAAATGAGCACTTAATAAAAATAATATTTTTAATAGCAGTAATTATATTTCCATGTTTACTGGATCTTCGGATCAACTAGCTTTTTGAAAGACACCGACATTTTCTTGAAGTTCATTAGTATAAAAGATGTCAGGAATTTTGATCTGACAAAGGGCCGACCAAAATAGACGAGACGAAACGTGACGAGTAAGTTCGAGCATATGTGAATCAACACTAATAGCCAAAAACTTAGACGTGTGGATCGGTTCCGTAAGAACCGAACTCCAAACGTCTGCTACTCGTCACAACCTCTTCTTTGTAGACACGATTGTTGTTTTTTAAACAAATTAAAATTAGAATGACGGAATTTTGCTACAACTTAATCGGCGCTGTGGGGGATGAGCTCGGAATTTATGTAAAAAGGCATCCATCGATGCGTTTCATTGCGTTTAATTTTGGGTTAAATGTCGAAATCAACGTAACGAGTGCAGACGTTCGTAAAATCGCTATCGTTACATCTCGTCTATTTTGGCCCTACCTAAACACTTTTAATTTTCTAAAAGGTTGGGTTATAAATATAAATAGTTTAACGGAAATGTAGCAGTTTGACACAAAAGGCTTTCCACACATAATGACTAGCAAACTTTGTCAAGATGTGATTGAGCATTTTTTCGAACAAATTAGGAAATTCTGTTCGCAAATAAATGTAATGTTCATGTAGATAAGGTAGTTTTCTTAAAAAATGTAAATAATTACGTAGATAAGGTAGTTTTCTTAAAAAATGTATGTTTCGTATATTTGCGGTTATTTATACTTAAAAATGTATAAGTTACTTAATTGTGTTCATCCCTTGCCTTATTTCGGAGATTAGATTATTTCTGACGACTTTCTTTACACACTTGAAAAGCAGCATGACAAGTGTAGCCATTGTAAGCCCCCAGTACAGTTTATCAATTAAATACAAAAATTAGACAGCAGATTTTATGCACTTTTTAATTCAGCCTGCCATATATATTTAAATATAACCTACATATGAAACATTAGAATACCCTACAAAATAATATGTATCTAACCGATTTCACATTCAAAGTACTTTTTGATTCTTAAGCCACGAAACTCTAAATTCTACTCCCATGTTTACCGTCAGCTGTGGCAAATTTTACTTTCTCACCATATCATGGCCGCTATACATTGTGTTGTTATTGTTTCACACGGATAAGGAAACAAATGGATTCTTTCAACAGCTGATGAGGAAGCAGAAGAGTTGCGTATCTATATATTTCTATGAGGAGTATTTCGAACGGCTATTGGGGAAAAAACTATGAAGCAAGTAGATTTAGTTAAGCACGTATGCATATATATTGAAACGTGATTGCATATCAGTGAAACGGGATTGCATACTTTTAGGATCCCATCTGGAAAATGAGTGCTCCACTGAGTCAAGAAGCGAACTATTCGAATAAAAGCTTATTCAAGAACCATCTGTCGGTAATATCAAAAAGAATATTCTCGACTTCTGTCGAAGTGGATCGAAAATTCTAGAAAATACGAGAATGGCGTGGAATTTTCTACACCAACCATTCGAAAACTATAAAAGAGTAAATTGTCAAGAGGGCAATTTCGTAACAATTGGTGTCAGAACTGGGATTGTGTATCTGTAATAAACAATGGTTAAATTTGAAAAAACTGCGATTGGAGCAGCTCAAGAAGGAGCTTGAGCGCTTAAATTTGCAAACACAAGGGCTTAAAGCGGAGCTGCAGGTGAGACTAAGAAGCGCTTTAGAGGAGCAGGCTATAGATGTTGATGAGCATGAATTCCAATGTGAGGAGCCAACGACACCTCGACACGAAGAAACAACCCCAGAAACTAACACGGGTAACTTTGACATGAGTGCACTTATCCTGGTAATACAGCAGCAGTTACAACAAAATTCTCAAGCAGCTGATGACAAGATGCAGTTGCGATTACAGCAAAATGCACAAGCTGCCAAAGAGGATGTTAAAGAACAGTTCGAACAGCAGCTACAGAAAAGCGATGACAAGTTGCAGCAGCGGTTAGAGCAGAGTGAAACACGGCTTGCTCAACTGAATTCACAGCAGATGAAAGAAATGTCTGATATGGTAGACAGGAAGGCTTGTGAAATTGAGACACGGCAGGAATCTTTCGAAAAATCTGTAGAACAAAAATTCATTGCGAACGAGCAAAAGCAGAACGAATTAGAGCAAAGAATTCACCTATTACAGGAAGGTGCATTGCCTGTGCCAGCTTTATCCTAAATAAAACTGAAGCCTCCTACCTATGATGGAACCACGACATTTAGTGTCTTCAGAATGCAGTTTGAGACTACCGCTAGCACAAATGGTTGGAGTGCTCGCGAAAAAGTGGCTGCAGTAACAGTTTCGTTGAAAGATGCTGCCGCTGATGTGCTTCAAACTATCTCAGAAAGTGAACGAGACTGCTATGAAAGCTTGATGAATGCCGTTCAGCGCAAGTATGGTAGTGAACACCGAAACCAGATGTAACAAGTAGAGCTACGAACACGGGTACTGAAGAGTGGTGAGTCCCTACAACAGTTTGCGGCGGAAGTGGAACGGTTGGCTCATCTTGCCTACCCAGGAGAGATCACTGAGAGGTGTATGATGGACACCTTCGTATATGGCATTCGCGATGCGGAGATAAAGCGTTCTGCAATAACTAATCCGAAAGCTACACATATGGAGACAGTAGCTAGCGCTTTGTTATCAGATACAGCAGCATTGGTGTGTCGGTCAGAATGCACAGCCCGTCAGATAAGAGTCGAGAACAAACAAAGTTTCACGGGCAAATGCTTTACCTGCGGTGATGTGGGGCACATGGCTCGTGATTGTCAGTTGAGATGGAAACGTTATGCAACACACGCTCCGGTAAGATTGCCAAAGCAAGACAAAGTCCGAATTAGGGAATCGGAAAAGATTGTCAAGCCGGGAAATTAACAGACTCACACAACTGATGGCCCAAGAATCTTCGTTTCTCAGATGGCGCGGAAAAATAACAGCCTAACTGTCAACAGTGTAATAAGCGGAAGAAAAGTTGTGGTAACATTGGATACGGGGCATCACATTCCATAATTAGAAGGGATCTCGTTCGGGGAATCGAGCCGCTTCAGGGAATAAGTTTGCGTACGGCAACTGGAGATGATGCATCGGTACTTGGAAAAGTTACACGGAAAATCACTATCGGCACCACAACAGTGAAGCACGAGTTAATAGTTGCGGATATTGTGGATGAAGTAATCTTAGGTGTGGATTTCATTATTCGGAATGGATTCACACTAGATTTTAAAAGCCGAGTACTGAAATATGCGAACACCGAAATACCGTTATTTATAGGTGATGATAAGTATGAAGTTGTTAAACAAGCCAATATATCGCGACGGACAAAAATCGCATCCAAGTCAGAGGCAGTTATACGGGCCAAAATGGGCGGAGATGTTGGGAAGCATAAGAGCCGAATCGTACCAGAAAAAGTAGTGAATATTTCAAATACCGCTGAAACCATAGCGAAAAAGAAGGTAAGGTGCCAGAGAATTTCAGCAATTGTAAACTGTGAGAGGCAACCGTGAGGCACGAAAAGCAAGATACGAGCTAATAAAAAGGTACCCGACGATCTAGCGAAAGAATGGTCTAAAGAGTCATCTACAGTACTTCCATGCAGCAATTGTATACCTAAAAAACGAGGACAGTTGAATGAAATTCATGGAAACAGCAGAAATCGTACGCAACTGATGAGTGATAAAAGGAAAACGAAATATGATGTACGAGTAAACTCCAAGGGATTTCAGGAAGGGCAGCTAGTTATGCTTCATAATCCGCAAAGGAAAAAGGGATTATCGCCAAAACTGCAAACACATTGGGAAGGCCCTTATAAGGTGATAAAGCGGCTCAACGATGTAGTATACCCCATCCAGTTGGCGAGAAATGCCAGGAGCAAAATGAAAGTCGTTCATTTAGAGAGGTTATCTGCTTATAAAGGTTGCAGTAGTATCCTTGTTCGGGACGAACAAGATTAAGTGGAGGGCAGTGAAAAGTGATTGCATATTAGTGGAATGGGGTTGCATACTTTTAGGATCCCATCTGGAGAATGTGTGCCCCCTGTGAGTCAAGATGCGAACTATTCGAATAAAAGCTTATTCAAGAACCATCTGTCGGTAATATCAAAAAGAATATTCTCGACTTCTGTCGAAGAGGATAGAAGCTTCTAGAAAATACAAGAATAGCGTGGAAGTTTCTACACCAACCATTCGAAAACTATAAAAGCGACAAGACTGTTGAAAGTCGAAGGCAGTAGATCAGAGACCGTAACAGTGTGTACAGCTAGCATTATAATCAAAGCAGCAGTATTTGTAATTGTGTAAAGTGATGAAATTCATTAGTAATTAAAGTGACTAATGGTTTGTGAAATAAAGTGCAAATAATAACTAAGTAAACTTTAAGCCTAATATTAAATGTGTAAAGAGCAATAATTAAATAAAGCTAATTATTTTAATTTAACCAGCGATTGTTTGATTACTACACAATCCACTGGTACGAGTCCGAGTACAGAGAGGTAGAGAAATTGTCAGGAGGGCAATTTTGTAACAGAGTAAATTGTCAAAAGGGCAATTTCGTAACAATATGTATGTGTTTAGAAATATTTTATGTAAATGTTTAAATGGAAAAAGCAATAGAAAAAATATATATTTATTACCACAAAAAAAAAAAATAACTCCAATGATGTGCAAATTTATATGATAAAGACGCTTTATTTTCATTTCATACTATTTTACTGCATCGCTACCTACCAGAACTATGTATGTATGTATAAATATAGGCACGTGTGTATTCAGAATTCATTTTTGTGTTTGTTTTCTTTCTTTTTATGTTTCTCATGAGTATACAAGCATACACATGTATGTATTCAGAATTCTGTAGTTTTCATGATTCTGTAGTTATGATTTGTAGGGTTGCCCATTTAACTCGTAATGTGAAATAGAGAATCAATTATTCTGTTCTTCATCTTGATGATACTTCTTATTACGTTAATGTTCTTTGATGCAAATTCCAATAAGATGGATCTTGACCAGGAAATACTAAGAAAGTAAAGGTTGATTCACCCGCTTTCTTTGGCAAAAACTCTCTATAGTTAGGAAAAACTAACGTAGCTCTTTTACTCCATCTTGGGTTTGCCATTACCAAATTTTTAAATAAAACCATCCTAAAACTGCTACCCTAATAGTGTATCTTGGCTAGAGCTGTTTATAGGCAATTCCAAGGTTAATTTACTTAACCCTGCTGCCACAAGTTCACTTTCTTTCCCATCAAGTACTCACACGTATTGTCTGTCAAAACCTGTTCTAGTCGCGGCTGTGACGTAGCCTGCATTTGTTGGACAAGATGGTAGAAAATAAATAAAAATAAATATAACAATAAATTTAATCATTTCTGCCTTTTTTTTTTTGATCGATTTTTTAAAATTTAATATGGTTTTTCCGTAATTTTTCACTTAATACATAGTACCCTCACGTAACAATTGACAGATAATTGAAGGCCGAATTGATTCTCCGCTGGAAACATAAATTGATAACCAAGTCGAAGGTCAAGTACTAAAAATATGTATTGTTAGTAAAAAGTTTGTGTGTATTGCGACTTGATGGGCAAGAAATTGAAAGTGTGGCCGCAGGGTAAGCGGCCCCGACACGTTATTGGATGATGTAAAGAATCGTAAAAAAGAATTAGTAAAATAGCTATGTATGCGACTCACATACAATGACTGAAGTCATGCAGTAAGCAAAATCCAAATCATTCGGATTTTTCTTAATGCATGGATGAAGTGTTTAGTCAATACGTCAAGTGTATTTGCGTGACTGAAACTTCATTCATTCGAACCAGAATTTCGTAGCGCGCGGACGCCATGGCGGAAAACAGAGAAAAACATTTCTCATCGAATTCATTGAATTTTACCGCAATATTTTGATGAGAAATCTCATTCCGTTTTCGATAGCAATTTTTCATCCAGATTTTTTTTTCATTGCTTTTTGTTGTGTTTCATTCATTTGTTTCTTTTTCAATCACACTGCAACCGCAGCCAAAATTACTTTTATCTGCGTCTGACATTGTTGTCTTCACGCCAAAGGAGTAAATGAAAATGAATGATTGAAGAGTTTGCAGTAGCGTCTCCGTGCAGAGATACTGCACACACACATGAGTATGATGTGGGTAATGCAGTAACGTGTCAGGGTCGTTTAACATGGTGACTGCAGAACGAATTTTTTAAACCAAATTTCCCGACATAGATGTCAAAATTGAATTTATAGAACAATGCAATCAAAACAAATATGCAAACAATTGGAAATAAAGTTTTGATTTGAAGGAGAGTTATTTAATTGTTATTTTTGTGTAGTTTGAACTTTCAGAAGAAATTATGAGTCTATGTTACTATTAAATATATTTTATATAAATTGTGTACCACTTGAAGCAGCTCATGTATTTCTCCATTCCTCTCAATTTCGTTTATTTCGAACAGAATTTAATCGTGCATTGCTTATGTTTGACAATACCGGAGCTACGAAATTCACCTAGCAGTTAGTAAATTCAACAATGTGACATTTCTTCTCTGTTTCTTAAAGTTCGGTAACAAGATGAATTTACTTACATGGTGGCAGCAAGAACAAATTTTTTTGAATTAATTTTCCCTCAGTACCTATCAAAATTGAAATTATAGAAAAATGCGATCAACACTAATATGCAAACAATTGGAAATAGAGTTTTGATTTGAGTGAATAAGAGTTTTTATTTGTGAAAATTAAGAAGAAATTATGAGTCTATTTAACTATTAAATATATTTTATATAAATTGTGTACTACATTATGCAGCTCTTCTGTATTTTACCATTCCTCTCAATTTCGTTTGTTTTGATCGCACATTGCTTATGTTTGACAATTCCGGAGGTATGAAATTCTCCTTGCAGCCACCATGTAAGTAATTTCACCTTGTTCGGTAATTTATAACCAATCATTGTTAGTGAGTAAATGGATTAATTCAGCGTTCGAAAATTCACAAAAAAAAAGGATAAATTAATTTTTATAACTAAGAAACTGTGTGTAAAAAATAAGTAATAAAACTTTAATAAATTTTATTAGCGAGTTTATATTTCGAATGAAATAAAATATAACAAAAATAAAATTTATTAATGAAATAGTGAGCTATTTATATTTACAAGAAGACTAAAATGAAAAACATTTCTTCAGATATCCTTCGACTCAAAGAGATTTATTAACATTATTATTATTATTATTATTATTATTATTATTATTATTATTATTATTATTATTATTATTATTATACATACCACAATCAATTATGACTGCATGGTTTTGGTGGAATGAGTACTAGCTACAGAGGCGTTCAGGCGTTCGGTGAAGTATTGGAACCTGCGGCCCTCGAGGTGTGAATCTAGCATGCTTACCACTAGATCACCTAGGGCGGCTCGGCTCAAAGAGAAGATTTACAAAGAAAGCATTTCACATTAGGTCGTGACAGTGAGACTGGTATGATAGGAAACGTTTTTTTCATATTTATTTATTTGTTAATATATAAAAATACAAAACTTATGAAACTTGAAATTAAATGATTATAATAATATGCATTGTGATTAGGTTAATTTTTCATATTGTTATCTAATTTACATATATTGATAAGAACAAGTTTTTATTATGTTTAACAATGCCATCGACATAATAACATTTTCAAAGTTCTGAAGAAAATAAAAAAAAAACAAATAATTACAAATGGTGTTTTTTTAGACATGTGGTTTTCAAGCAGAAATAAAATGCATATAATTTTACGTTATGGCTAAGAATTTAGCTTTATTATAAAGATGGGATTAGAAGGGTTTGCCATTATATTTTAAAAATGATTTCGGACAAGTGGCCGCCGCGGCTGCCTCGAATAAATTCCAGCCGAGAGGCCCAATTTTCGACCACTTTTTGCAGCAATTGGGGCCGTATGTCAGCAATAACGCCCCGAATATTCTCTTCCAAGGCGTCAATCATCTCGGGCTTTTCTGCGTAGACAAGCGACTTCACATAACCCCACAAAAAATAGTCCAGCGGTGTTAAATCGCACGATCTTGGAGGCCACGCCACAGGCCCACGACGCGAGATAATGAGGTCACCAAAAGTTTCCTTCAAATAATTGATAGTTTCGTTGGCTGTATGGCATGTAGCGCAGTCTTGTTGAAACCAAAGGTCGTCCACATCAACATCCTCCAATTCAGGCACGAAAAAGTCATTAATCATGGCTCTATAGCGTTTCCCATTTACTGTAACAGTATAGCCGAATTAATTTTTGAAAAAATTGTGTTCAATGATTTCCTCTGCTCATAGAACACACCAAACAGTGACTTTTTGAGGATGTAACGGCGTCTCAACAAAGGCTTGTGGATTTTCGGCACTCCAAATGCGACAATTTTGTATATTAATGTACCCATTCCACCAAAAATGAGCTTCATCGCTTAACAAACGACCAGGCTGTCAAAAAGGCCAACTCCGAAAAAAGTATTGCCAGATTGAAAACCACACGTCTAAAAAAAACACCCTATATTTAATTAAATTATTTTAGTTACTTTTTACTTTTATTTAAATTTTCAAAGTTAGTGTGGAAAATATAAAAAAACCACATAATTATATTTACTTATCACTGCGGCCACACGATAAATTTCTTGCCCATCAAGTTCTCACATGTATTGTCTGCCAAAACCTGTTCAAGTTGCGTCTGTGACGTAGGCTGCATTCAACTTGATGGGCAAGAAGGTATTCAATTTATTTTCAAAATGCCGTCGTCACTTATGTATGTATAATAAAATAACGCAGCTACTTTCTTATCAGTAAACACGCATCTGAGTTGAATAAGCTTTTATTTAAACAGAACGCAGCCGCATTTTATCAGTAAATACCAAACTGTCTTGAATTTTTAGCTTTTAGAAACTTGTTCTGATCAAAAGCAAACACAGGGGTGGAGTATGAGAAAATTTCAAGAAACATTTTATTGCTCATATTAAACTTAACGTGAACTTTTCTTTCCAGCAAAGACATAAACCAAAACATAGCTTTCCTCAAAAAGTCCCCTCCATCATAGCAAAGACACAAACCAAAACACCGCTTTCCACAAAAGCTCCCTCCATCATAGCAAAGACATAAAACAAAACACAGCTTGTAACGACTCGTTTTCGCTGGGGTAAAAACTCAGCGGGTCCCAAGGTCACTTACAGAAATTTATTTCAATAGCGTTAGTTTTTATAAGTGTTTTATTTATTTTCAAAATTGCTACTTATTTCCTATACATATATATAATTATATTTAATAATTTTACCCTACTCTGTGTGGTAGTGTCCGTGGTTTGTACGAGTGTCCCAGGGAGAGTCGGTCAAAACCATAAACTCCACTGGCTCTGTCTGCGTTGCGTATGTATCCCAGGGAGAGTCGGTCAAAACCATAAACTCCACTGGCTCGGTCTGCGTTGCGTATGTGTCCCAGGGAGAGTCGGTCAAAACCATAAACTCCACTGGCTCTGTCTGCGTTGCGTGTGTGTCCCAGGGAGAGTCGGTCAAAACCATAAACTCCACTGGCTCTGTCTGCGTTGCGTGTGTGTCCCAGGGAGAGTCGGTCAAAACCATAAACTCCACTGGCTCTGTCTGCGTTGATTTATAGTCAACAGTCAAAGTACCTAGTTTCGATGCTTGGTGCGTCTCTAGGAGCTTGGTGCGATGTCTACTTACGGAGCGATGCTGGATCAAAGAGGCTTGGTGTTTGGGCTTGCCAGGGGATCAGTGCTCGTTGTTGTTGTGGCCCAGTTGTCCTTAGGCCACCTTCAACTTCCGCTGGTTGTCCACCTTGTTGTAGTTCCCCTAGTTGTCCATCGTAGTTGTTGCTTGCAGTAGTGTGGCCTGATCGCTCCTGTTAGTTGTCGCTTTGCTGTTGTTGTAGTTAATATATCGTTCACACTCCGATTGCTTACGGCTCTGTGTTTACGATAGGTGCGCTCTCGTTGTCATCCGTGTTCCGCCTTCGGTCGCTGTAGTGTTGTTGTTGTTAATATATTGTTTCACTCTCCGCCTGCTTACGGCTCTGTGTTTACGATCGGTGCGCTCTCGTTGTCATCCGTGCTCCGCCTTCGGTCGCTGTAGTGTTGTTGTTGTTAATATATTCTTTCACACTCCGCCTGCTTACGGCTCTGTGTTTACGATCGGTGCGCTCTCGTTGTCATCCGTGCTCCGCCTTCGGTCGCTATAGTGTTGTTGTTGTTAATATACTGGTTTCTACATCTTTGTGTTTACGATCGGCTCGCGTATGTGTGGTGCGCTCTCGTTGTCATCCGTGCTCCGCCTTCGGTCGCTGTAGTGTTGTTGTTGTTGCAGATATTGGTTTGCACTCTGCCTGCTTACTGCTTTGTGTGTGCGATCGGTTAGCGTGTGTGTGATGCTCTTTCGGGTTTCTCTGTGTTCCGCCTTTGGTCGCTGCACTGTTGTAGATATGCTTGCTTGCTCTTTCTTTTCTCCTTTATAGCCGTACTAGTCCCTCTTGATGTTCTTTGTACTATTAAGCCGTCGTTGTCATCAGTCTAACTCTTTCGGTTTCTGCGTTCCTCACCACCTGTACGTTTATTGGTCCGATCGTCTGTGCGTAAATGTTTTGTTATACTTCTCCGCTGTCTTTGTTGTTGCATTTAGCGTGGAAGGTGGTTACCTTTTTAAGCTGCATGATATCGGGGATGGTTGCATGCTTGAATATTGTTTGTGGTTAAAACAAATAAAATATGGTGGACATCGTTATTTGTTTTTGGACTTAACACGGTCTCTGGTGGTAGCATATAGTTTTTGTTGTGTATGCGGAAAATACTTCTGGTATTTTCCGTCTTTACAAGCTTTCCACAAAAGCTTCCAACAAAAAACTCACTGCCAGATGGCGTCTACTTAGAATAATAAATGTGACGGTTTTTGGTGAATTTGAACCTTCATAAATACACGCGTTTTTGCGCCAAAACATACATTGTTTAACTGCTAAGGGCACAATACAAAATAATGAATTTTTTTTTTTTTATATTTCATATATTTATTTATTGTTTCTTCTAAGCTTAGACTGACAGTAAGTAAGCATATTGAAACGTGATAGCTCAGTGAAAAGGGATTGCATACTTTTAGGATCCCATCTGGGGAATGAGTGCCCCTGTGAGTCAAAATGGGAACTATTCGAATAAAAGCTTATTCAAGAACCATCTGTCGGTAATATCAAAAAGAATATTCTCGAGTTCTGTCGAAGTGGATCGAAAATTCTAGAAATCAAAGTAGCAGTATTTGTAATTGTGTAAAGTGATGAAATTCATTAGTAAATAAAGTGACTAATGGTTTGTGAAATAAAGTGCAAATAATAACTAAGTAAACTTTAAGCCTAATATTAAATGTGTAAATAGTAATAATTAAATAAAGCTAATTATTTTAATTTAACCAGCGATTGTTTGATTACTACACAATCCAGTGGTACGAGTCCGAGTACAGAGAGTTAGAGAAATTGTCAGGAGGGCAATTTTGTAACAGAGTAAATTCCCGAGAGGGCAATTTCGTAACAATTGGTGTCAGAAGTGGGATTGTGTATTTGTAATAAACATGGTTAAATTTGAAAAACTGAGATTGGAGCAGCTCAAGAAGGAGCTTGAGCGTTTAAATTTGCAAACACAAGGGCTTAAAGCGGAGCTGCAGGTGAGACTAAGAAGCGCTTTAGAGGAGCAGGCTATAGATGTCGATGAGCATGAATTCAAATGTGAGGAGCCAACGACACCTCGACACGAAGAAACAACCCCAGAAATTAACACGGGTAACTTTGACATGAGTGCACTTATCCTGGTAATACAGCAGCAGTTACAACAAAATTCTCAAGCAGCCGAGGATGTCAAAGAGGATGTTAAAGAACAGTTCGAACAGCAGCTACAGAAAAGCGATGACAAGTTGCAGCAGCGGTTAGAGCAGAGTGAAACACGGCTTGCTCAACTGAATTCACAGCAGATGAAAGAAATGTCTGATATGGTAGACAGGAAGGCTTGTGAAATTGAGACACGGCAGGAATCTTTCGAAAAATCTGTAGAACTGTTTGAGACTACCGCTAGCACAAATGGTTGGAGTGCTCGCGAAAAAGTGGCTGCAGTAACAGTTTCGTTGAAAGATGCTGCCGCTGATGTGCTTCAAACTATCTCAGAAAGTGAACGAGACTGCTATGAAAGCTTGATGAATGCCGTTCAGCGCAAGTATGGTAGTGAACACCGAAACCAGATGTAACAAGTAGAGCTACGAACACGGGTACTGAAGAGTGGTGAGTCCCTACAACAGTTTGCGGCGGAAGTGGAACGGTTGGCTCATCTTGCCTACCCAGGAGAGATCACTGAGAGGTGTATGATGGACACCTTCGTATATGGCATTCGCGATGCGGAGATAAAGCGTTCTGCAATAACTAATCCGAAAGCTACACATATGGAGACAGTAGCTAGCGCTTTGTTATCAGATACAGCAGCATTGGTGTGTCGGTCAGAATGCACAGCCCGTCAGATAAGAGTCGAGAACAAACAAAGTTTCACGGGCAAATGCTTTACCTGCGGTGATGTGGGGCACATGGCTCGTGATTGTCAGTTGAGATGGAAACGTTATGCAACACACGCTCCAGTAAGATTGCCAAAGCAAGACAAAGTCCGAATTAGGGAATCGGAAAAGATTGTCAAGCCGGGAAATTAACGGACTCCCACAACTGATGGCCCAAGAATCTTCGTTTCTCAGATGGCGCGGAAAAATAACAGCCTAACTGTCAACAGTGTAATAAGCGGAAGAAAAGTTGTGGTAACATTGGATACGGGGCATCACATTCCATAATTAGAAGGGATCTCGTTCGGGGAATCGAGCCGCTTCAGGGAATAAGTTTGCGTACGGCAACTGGAGATGATGCATCGGTACTTGGAAAAGTTACACGGAAAATCACTATCGGCACCACAACAGTGAAGCACGAGTTAATAGTTGCGGATATTGTGGATGAAGTAATCTTAGGTGTGGATTTCATTATTCGGAATGGATTCAAACTAGATTTTAAAAGCCGAGTACTGAAATATGCGAACACCGAAATACCGTTATTTATAGGTGATGATAAGTATGAAGTTGTTAAACAAGCCAATATATCGCGACGGACAAAAATCGCACCCAAGTCAGAGGCAGTTATACGGGCCAAAATGGGCGGAGATGTTGGGAAGCATAAGAGCCGAATCGTACCAGAAAAAGTAGTGAATATTTCAAATACCGCTGAAACCATAGCGAAAAAGAAGGTAAGGTGCCAGAGAATTTCGGCAATTGTAAACTAAGAGAGGCAACCGTGAGGCACGAAAAGCAAGATACGAGCTAATAAAAAGGTACCCGACGATCTAGCGAAAGAATGGTCTAAAGAGTCATCTACAGTACTTCCATGCAGCAATTGTATTCCTAAAAAACGAGGACAGTTGAATGAAATTCATGGAAACAGCAGAAATCGTACGCAACTGATGAGTGATAAAAGGAAAACGAGATATGATGTACGAGTAAACTCCAAGGGATTTCAGGAAGGGCAGCTAGTTATGCTTCATAATCCGCAAAGGAAAAAGGGACTATCGCCAAAACTGCAAACACATTGGGAAGGCTTATAAGGTGATAAAACGGATCAACGATGTTAGATACCGCATCCAGTGGACGAGAAATGTCAGGAGCAAAATGAAAGTCGTTCATTTAGAGAGGCTATCTCCTTATAAAGGTTGCAGTACTATCCTTGTTCGGGACGAACAAGTTTAAGCGGAGGGCAGTGAAACGTGATAGCTCAGTGAAAAGGGATTGCATACTTTTAGGATCCCATCTGTAGAATGAGTGCCCCCTGTGAGTCAAGATGCGAACTATTCGAATAAAAGCTTATTCAAGAACCATCTGTCGGTAATATCAAAAAGAATATTCTCGACTTCTGTCGAAGTGGATCGAAAATTCTAGAAAATACGAGAATAGCGTAGAATTATCTACTCCAACTTTTCGAAAACTATAAAAGCGACAAGACTGTTGAAAGTCGAAGGCAGTAGATCAGAGACCGTAACAGTGTGTACAGCTAGCATTATAACCAAAGCAGCAGTATTTGTAATTGTGTAAAGTGATGAAATTCATTAGTAAATAAAGTGACTAATGATTTTTGAAATAAAGTGCAAATAATAACTAAGTAAACTTTAAGCCTAATATTAAATGTGTAAAGAGCAATAATTAAATAAAGCTAATTATTTTAATTTAACCAGCGATTATTTGATTACTACACAATCCAGTGGTACGAGTCCGAGTACAGAGAGTTAGAGAAATTGTCAGGAGGGCAATTTTGTAACAGAGTAAATTGTCAAGAGGGCAATTTCGTAACAATAACTTACAAACTAAATAATTAATATTAATACACCTTGCCAATGCTTAGTACTTTTTAGTAATCACAATGTTATATGTTAGCTACTGTAATAAATGTTATATTAGTGTTTGTACATGATTAAGGTGTCGATGTTAGTTGTGCTGGTGATTTCGTATGTTTTAGGCGACTTGGAACCCTTTTACATGCTAGTATCCTAGCTAGATGATTTGGGTGCTCTTTGATTTTTTGCGCATATTTTAAGCTGGCGTCAAAGATTTCCTTTTTTACGAGCGGAATGTTCAGATCTTTGTGAATGTTTGTATTCTTTAAACCAGTAATGGTTCTTAGAATTTTGGACTGCGCTCTTTGAATCAGTTCTATGTTAGAGTTGCTTGCGCCGCCCCACAACTGACTACCGTAAGTCCAAATTGGTTTTATGATGGCTTAATACAGCAGTGTTTTATATTCTAGGCTCAACCTGGAATTTTTGTGCATGAGCCAGTGTAGGCTATTTGCTTTCAATCATTTGTTTTTTTTTGGCTTGGATGTGGCGCTTCCATGTCAAACGTGAGTCAAGATGAATTCCTAGGTACTTCACCTCCTTTGCTTGAGGAATAGGAACGTTGTTGAGTTTCATCGCTGGACAGGTACCTCTTATAGTAAAGGAAATATGCGTACCTTTCGATTCATTAACGTTTATTCGCCAGTCAGCCAACCAACTTGTTACTAGGACCAGATGATCTTCTAAGTCACGGGATGCGATTTTGGAATTCGGATGAATGCTAAGGATAGCTGTATCATCTGCGAAAGTTGCTGTTGTTAAGTATTTATTGGTAGGCAGATCTGAGGTAAATAGTAGATATAACACCGGACCTAGCACGCTTCCTTGTGGTACGCCAGCTTTGATGTCAAAGCATTTAGAGTAAGCATTATTGTACCTTACCTTGAACTTTCTGCCCCTCAGATACGATTCCAATATGTCGTGTACTTTTGTGGGCAACAGTTTTTTTTATTTTGTAAATAAGCCCCTCGTGCCAGACCTTGTCCAATGCCTGCGCCACATCTAAAAAGATGGCTGAACAATATTGCTTTTTGTCGAATGCGTTTTTTATCTCGTTCACTATTCGATGAACCTGCTCTATTGTACTATAGTGTTCGCGGAAGCCAAATTGGTGAGTGGGAATAGTGCGTTTTTCGTTTATATGCGGCATTAGTTTTGCAAGAAAAAGCCTTTCTAGGAGTTTTGATTAGATAGGCAGGAGGCTAATCGGTCTATATGATGACGATTGGGAGAGGTCTTTTCCTGGTTTGGAGATCATTGTGATTACTGAAACTTTCCAGGCATTAGGAAAGTATCCTAAGCGCAACAAGCCATTAAATAGTGAAGTAAGTAAGATGATGGCCATTTGGGGTAACTCCTTGATCATTTTTCCAGTAATGAGGAGCTTTGTTAAGAGCAAGGTTACTAATCGCAATACTTACTTCTTTTGTTTTTAATTTAATAGGCGAGCATGTTGTATCTGGCGTGGGGTTTAATATTAGGTTATTGGTATTCCGAGGTGGGTTGGGGATAAAAACATATCTTAAGTGTTCGGCGAAAACAGCAGACTTTTCATCATCGCTTCTTGCCCAGTTTCCGTTTTTTGTACGAATCGGTGGAATTCCGCGTGTAGGTGCTTTCATTTCTCTGACAGCTTTCCACAGAGAGTAATTGGTGACGTCAGTCGGAGAAAGGTTTTGGATATATTGGTCCAGGCAGCGATCTGATTCTAGACGCAAGGCTTTTCTCAAATTTTCACTGGCAATAGATAACTTCCGTTTTAGGAAAAAACTCACCGCCAGATGGCGTCTACTTAGAATAATAATTGTGATGGTTTTTGGTGAATTTGGACCTTCATAAATACATGCGTTTCTGCGCCAAAAAATACATTGTTTAACTACTAAGGGCACCATACAAAATATTAAATGATCCTTTTTCTTTTGCTTAAATAAATAAAAATATATAAAACGAATACTTTTATGAGTTAAAAATAAGGGTTACTTAGGGTTTTTCAAAATATTAAATGATCCTTTTTCTTTTGCTTAAATAAATAAAAATATATAAAACGAATACTTTTGTGAGTTATAAATAAGGGTTACTTAGGGTTTTTCTGCTCTCTTTTGATAACGGTTAGATATTTTCAGGAAGTGAATAGAAAATAAAGAAATCAAATAAAACTTTCCAAAGTTGGTAAAATCGAGTAAATATGTTAGTATAGCCCAGCAACGAATCTTTTGTGACATTCTGTAACTACCTAATTCCGTCAGTATTCCATCAATTGGAGGGAAGTAAAAAAAAGGTGAAAAGGTTCCATATAGAGGAGGTAGGAGTGGTATTTGTCAAAATCAGCTCATATAACAATCTGGTATTGTATCTTTGTCCAAGTTTTGCAAACTTTCGTTAAGACATCTCTAACGGTATAGAAAAAAATAGCCACAGATAAACGGATGGTAAAAATCAAAAATGCTCAGTGATTTTTAGCATATGCGTGTATTCTTATTTCCACACCTGCCACCTTCTTGTAGATGAAAAATGTCTCAAGCGCACAAACTTTGTATAACCCTATTTATCTTTTTTAAGGTAAAGGGTATAAAACATATTTACAATTTAAAAAAAACCACCAAATCAAGCCAAATTAAATCAGTGTTGCAATTTATATTAGGGGATGTAAATTTAAAGCACCATTTAAAAAATCCGGAATAAATACACCAAACTAGATGACAGTTATCGATGGTTTATTTCTAAAAAAGAACAAATTAAAATATACATTTGTCTGCACTAAATGACTTTACCGCAGTTTCCTCCTCCTTTCGCTATCAAAACTTCAAATAAACTAATTTTCAGCAAATGCCCAAGAGGCAATGTCTAAAAATTTCCAGTATACGAAGGAGAAACAGAAACTGCGATTTGGTTTTACACTGACAATCTAACAAAACACTGACACATAAAAATATTCCTACATGGCGAACAAATAGTGGGCGCAATTAATAATAAATGTATATATGTACATATATTGAAATAAAAATCACTTTAGAATTTTCACAATTGCACAAGATACACTTCACAAGCCAGTTAATATATGAATGAAATCTACTCTTGAAATAGGAGAATGAAAAATAATTGCGCAAAAAAACTAACAGTGCATTTAAGGATTATCTCTTCATTGCTGCTTTTCAGAAACAAACAAAAAAAAGAAATCCCCACATTGTTGGGGGTGGTGTCCTTGTTGTCCTCGGGACGTCCTTCTACTGTGCGCGTGTGGCTGAAAACCCTAAATCACTCTTTGGAAAATTCACTACATTACACTTTTAGTTTTTAAATCACAAGCCTTTATTTCTTAGAATACTAACTCTTAGATACTATTTACAATTCACAATTACAATACAAAAACTGACCTTTCTGGTGTTCCAGTTTCGCACCTGTTAATTGGTGTCAGTTGGTCAAGCCAGCTGACCTACGCCATTCTGCAATGTTGATGGTGCATTCTAACTTTCAATGCCCTTCGGTGGCTCGACTGCAAAACTGTAGCACCCTAAAAGTTTACATAATAAATATTATATAGGTAATATTAATTCTAAATACTCGCACCCTAAAAAAATGTGCTTTCTTAAGTAACTTTAACACATGCTAATCACACAGAATGTGTGGCATCTGTTAGGAGTCGATGATGTGAGACACTACGCGCAGGCAGCTTGATTCTAACTCACAACATCCCTCCCCTCTTTCTAAAAGAAGTTAGTGCAACTAACTTCTAATGAATCTTTACAGTATTTTTATCTTTTCTGCACTTTAAACAATCTGTGCTTTTTCTTAAACCTATAGTACATATGTATAGTTTTTCATGTTTCTTTTTCAAATTCGCCTTATTTCGGTTCTATTATTCTATTCTTTTCTTTTTACTTTTGTATTCTTTTTTTTCTTTTCTCTTATTGCTTCTTCTTTTATAGCTTTTTCTCTTTTGTTTTATTTTGTTATTTTATTTCTATTTCTTTTTTTATATTCCCCTTTTTATATTCGGTCTTTCATCGACTCTTTTCTCACTGGCGTATATACAAACAAAATTACAAACTAATTACATATTTAGCTACGCTTCTTATAAATACGGTCCTGTGCAATTGTTGGTCCTGGTAACGTGCGTCCTGCGAGATTGAAGTCCCTCGATGAACTCTGCATACCCCTCCCTTCTTTCTGGATCGGTACGTACAAAGATGTTATAGGTTGGCGATTTGGTTTGCCATTAAAACTTTGCTTTCAGTGGCCTTCTTCCTTCCATTTATATAGCGTGCCCCATGGCTGTATGTGGTACTGCCTCTGTTTATAGTATTCAACTTGTAAAAAACATTTGGAATACATGAGAGATTACAATATACCTTCTTACTTTGCAGCAATGCGTTTTATGGTGGAAGTGTTTATCTTGAGCTTCCTCATAATGGTATTAGACATCGTTTGGCTTTGATGTGGAGACAATCGGTATTTCTCTGAGACACACATTTAATGATTACCAGTCTCTGTGTCCTCTTGTATTAAATCATATGTAAATCACATTTCATATGTTCATACCCTAGATTTTACATATACTTCAATGAAGCAATTAAATTCCGTGAGCCAAATCTCCTCTGCTTATTTTATTTGGTGGTGGTTTCAGTCACCCACCTTAAGCTTTTACCCATCTTCAACTTATCCAAAATCGATTCTGTTGAGATTGTGATACAATGGGTGGACATTTTAATATACAATTGTCCAATTCAAAACATGACTCCGCAAGGAAACTTGCTTATTTTTCGTTACTTGTCAATTACTCATCCATAACGCGTTCAAATGCTGCGGCCATATGCCGTTTCGAAAAGAAAAGCAAATCCGTCACCATTCATCCCCAATCCAATATATTGGCATCCTTGCGGTCACAACCGGATTCTCAAACCTTGGATAGCTACCAGAAATCCTTGACTTTCCAAAACGCATCTTTCCGAATACTACGTTGGTCCTTTAGTCCGCACCGTCTTCCGATATCCGCTGTTCCCGGAACTTCCTGCTTCGCTTCAGATCATCAGAGCTATATAGAGAACACCTATAATAATTTTCTTAATTTCCTAGTATACCTTTTAGTTTGATATTTCTTCTATGTTTAATTTTTGTCGAACATTTCATAAGTCAATTTAATAAATGAATTTCAAAATTATATAATATTTAAATAAATACACTATATGTACTATATATACTCTTGGGTATAATTTTCCAATTTAGTATGATTTTTGTTTTTTGTTTTTTTTTTTATTATAACAATTATTTCATTACAAATTTATATTTTAAATAATTAATTTTTGTAACTCGAATTATTTTCTAAACTACCTTTAATTTTAGTCTGAACTTTTACACAGATTATAATTTTTAAATTTATAACTTTGCTTAATTTATAGCTTTTTATTTTTGCCCTTAATCGTTACTACTGTTGTAACTGGACTTCGGATCTCTGCTACTACATACGGACCTATCCACACAGGTGAGAATTTGTTTCTCCTAGCCTGATTCTTCATGAGTACTTCCTTACATCACCCACATTAAAAACGACTGGGTTTAGTACCTTGTTATAGGCTTCCCTGGCTACTCGTTTAGCACAATCCTGGTTTTCTCCGACCAACTCGTGCGCTCGCTGTAGCTGATACTTTTGCACTTTATTCGGGTCATCAGCATTGTACACTGGCGCACATTTGCGCTTCAGATTTGCTGGCATGTTGAACTCAAACCCGTAGAGCGTCCTGAACGGAGTTTGCTCCGTTGATACATGTACCGTATTATTGTGTACATGCATTGCAGTGGTCAACCATTGATCCCAATTCGAGCCGTCTTCTTTGGCAAAACTGCGCAAGTACTCGGCCACAGGTCGATGACTACGTTCCAATGAGCCATTCTCCTGAGGATGATATGGTGTTATGTGCAACTTCTTGATTCCCAGCATTTTACAAGTTTCTGAGAATAATTTCGATACAATATTGGAACCATTGTCGGTTATCAAAACCTTAGGTACGTGGTACCGTGCTATTATTTCATCAAAGAATGCCTTGGCCACCGTACCTGCTTCAGAATCGGGTATAGCCACGGACGCCATATACTTTGAGAAATCATTTTGGAACGTCAATATGTACTTGTTTCCCGAAACTGTCTTAGGTAAAATACCTATAATATCCATATGAACTTTATCAAATGGTTGTTTTGGTGTGCCAGTTAACACCATTGGCATCTTTGTTAGCCTTGAACTTTTGTTGGCCTGGCACTTTGGGCAACTCTTTACATATTTTTTTATGTCTTTGAGCATACCCTTCCATGCTTATACTCGCTTAATTCTGTCATGGGTTTTCCAGAATTCCTGGTGTCCACCTAGAGGTGAATCATGGAAACCCTTTAACACAGCCTGGATATCCTTTATATCCTCCAGCCATTCCACACTACTGGCTCCGGGTTCATTAGCAGCGTCACCCGCATTGCTAACATTTCTTGTTGCATCAATTTTATCCCCTTGAATTCTCTCGGCCTTCTCCTTATCTGACCGTGCTTTGGCCCTCGTTTGCACTACTGATACCTTCTGTGCCTGCGGTCCTCTGCTGAGTGCATCCGCATTCAGATTCGTTTTCCCAGGATTGTATATGATTTCAAAATCATACTCAGACAATTTGTGTCTGAACCTGGCTAGCCTAGACATTTGGTCTTTCAAATTGGCTATGCCTCTCAACGGCTGGTGATCAGTGTATATCTTAAATGGGCGTCCTAGCAGATATGCCCTAAAAATCTTTGTAGCCCACACTATGGCTAGGAATTCCTTTTCTATTGTGGAGTATCTTTTCTCCATATCGCTAAGCGCTCTGCTTGCGAATGCTGTTGGTCGGTCATTACCGACTTCGCCTTGTGACAATACTGCCCCTAATGCTTCATTGCTAGCATCAGTGGTCATCAAAAAAGTTTGCTCAAAGTCGGGGTACGCCAAATTTGGTGGCGAGCTAATTATTTCTTTTAGCCTCTCGAATGCTTGCTGACATCTCTCTGTCCAATCGAACTTTGCTTCTTTTCGTAGCAACTTATTAATGATCAAAGCAATTCCGGCTAGTCCATCCACGAACTTCCTAGAATAGTTCACTAGTCCTAGGAATGCTTGCACTTCCTTTCTGTTTCTGGGAATCGCTAAATTTTTAACGCATTCCACCTTCTGCGGGTCAGGCAGTGCTCCTGCTTCTGAGCAAAGATGGCCTAATAAACCACCTCCCTTCGCAAAAATTTACACTTCTCCGTATTCAATTTCAAATTGTGTTCTCGTAATTTCTGGAGCACCTTGCACAAGCGTTGCGAATGCTGCTGCAAGTTCTTCCCATAAATTACAATATCATCCAGATACACAAAACAATCTAACCCTTGTAAACCTGTTAGCACATGGTTCATTAGCCGTTGGAAGGTAGCCGGTGCTCCTGTTAATCCAAACGGCATTCTATTAAACTCATAATGCCCTAAACCGGTGCTGAACGCGGTTTTCTGCTTATCTTGGATATCCAACAGAACTTGGTAGTAGCCACTCGCTAAATCAAGTGTAGAAAATTATCTACTGTGTCCCAATTGATCCAGAAGCTCTTCTATCCTTGGTATCGGGAACACTTGCTTGATAGTGGCGTCGTTCAATTTCCTAAAATCGACGACCATTCTCCACTTCTTCTGACCCTGAGCACCTCCCTTCTTTGGTACCAAAATTATTGGTGAGTTCCAAGGCGAGATACTCGGTGAAATTATGTTATCTTTTAACATTCCTTGCACTTGCCTATTTACCTCATCTTTGTGAGCTTGTGGCAATCTGTATTGTTTCTGGTTAATCCACTCTAGTAGGTATTTCATGCTCTACCTCTGGTGTATTTGTCAACTGGTCTCCATCCAGCAAAAATATGTCATGGAATGACGTACAAATGGCCTCTATTGATGCCTTTTCTTCTAAATTTACGCTTGGGTCTAACTTCAATGATTCTGGCACTCTCTCCATCCTTTTCCTTATATCTACCTGCTTAATCTGATTAACCGCTCTATAATTCGGTTCCTTAAAATTATCATAACTAGTGAACTTAGGCCTAAAATCTTCATCCATCAGGTAGTCCTTTTCCGAGGCGTTGAGTACGCAAGCGTACACCTTACCCTTGTCAACGTGCGTTATGGTTTCTCTCATATATACGCCGTCCGCTAACTGCTGCTTGTGCAAAACAAGAGTCTTCAGTTTCGTGTTTACACGCATAGTAACTACTCTACCTTGCGTTCACTACCTCCATACAATTTTTAACCCTGTTGACGGTTCCTTCCTGCCATGACTTTAATGGAAGAGTGAGGATTCTATTCTTATTATTATCGTAAAATGATAACTGCTTGTCTAGCGCATCCAGTATGGTGCGGCCCCAGAGATTATCGCGGCCAATTATCCCATCGGCCGGGATACCTTCCCTATCCAATTCGACTGCGTGCACTCTAAAACTCATGCCCCTAACTTCACTGTGCTCTATTCTGAGTGACCCCAGTGTCATGATGCATCCTCCGAACACTCCATTAAGCGTTCTTACATCTTTTGGGTTAACAACTAGTCCTTTCCGTAAAACACCAGATTTTACGAGGCTAGTGTCCGCCCCTGAGTCTACCAAAAGCACTAGCTTTCCACTAGCTGCCTCATTGCAGGGTATCTCGATAAAAGCATCTCCTATCCTGCTCACAACGAAACAACGCCCTTTTGATCCCAAAATGGACGCGTATCTACTTCCTAACTCTACAAATTGTTTTCTCCTCCATGCACCGCAGTTATCCCTTACAGTCCTATACTCCCTCAAAATTACCGTGAATATCTTAACTATACATCCTCGTACCACGTACGCGGCGATTGGCCTATTCTCTCTAACCTTATTGAAACTTAATCTAAGTACTAGAATCATAACAGTTACCCAAATCAATACGCAATCAAAAATTTTCTCCCGGAGAGACTCTTGCTCCTCCGTATCTTGAACCATTGTTCTTACGTTACTCGGTACGTGGTATTGGAGAGCCTCTTGCTCCTTCTTTTCCTGGACTGTAATTCCTACATTACCAGTCACACGTACCTCCGGCCTAACTGTTACTTCCTTTCTTTTGGTTTTTCAGTCTACTGGCCTCGACTGGGCCGCTGGAAGTTTCCCTGGTTAGTTTGTTGGAACTGCCTATCCCTGCATTCCGCTGCCCGATGTCCCATTCGTCCACATAAGAAGCATTTCAACCCCTGTTGGGTGTTCCCTATCCTTTGTTCACCTCTAGAATTCCAATTTGGTCGCTGCTGACCACTTCCAGTGTTAAAGGATTCCTTAAATGGTTAATTCCTTCCGTTGAATTAACTTGTGGACCACTACCCCTGCTGTCCCTTAAGGGTGGATCCGAGCGCCTCGTACCTGGCTGCCTTCTACTTTGGAACCATTTATTGTCTATTTGGCAGTGTCTGCTTGCCTCATGACCATATGTTTGGCACTAAATACAGTAGGGCGTATTTTTGCGTGTAATGCATTCATCCCTTGTAGGACCTGGCTTATGGCAGAACGAACATGTGGGTGCCCTCTGTACAAACTCCCTGTGCGGATTTCTCTGATTCACGGCTCTGCTGTCGGAGACACCGGGATTATATGCTCCTCTGTATATGTTTGGGACGTAATTACTTCCATCTCTGTTCACGACAGCGGCGGTGAACATGTCCTGTCTCTTTTCCAACATGTGTACCTCACCTCACCCAGCCGTACTCCGTTCCACGAGAACTTTTGCTCTAATCGCTTCTTCTACTAATTCCTCCAGAGATCCTGTTCTGTTATTCAGCATATGAATCTTTAGAACCGAGTTCCGGAGCCCCACCACGAAAGTTGTCAACACCGACTCGACAAGTTCGTGTAATAACGCTGTATCTCCAATGCCATTGTACTTATTCCTGATTATTTCCTGGGCCATCATCTGAAGTGACTCTAAACGCCTGGCAAAGGCACGTATGTCTTCACTTGCGAGCTGCTTCCCGATTCTTATTTCTTGGGTTATGTCCTCCAAAGTTCTCTCCTTCAGATAAGTTCTCCTTATAAGACCGTAAAGCTCGTCCACACTGGCGAATTTCTTTGACAACACAAGGTTGTACGCGTCTCCAAATAACCTTTGCTTAACACAGTCGAAGAAATCCTGCAACTCATCAGGGCTTATGCTTCGCTTTGCAAGCTCACAACCTTGAATGAATCTGTTAACTTCTGAGCGTAAATCCTCTGAAGCTGCTCCAGTAAACACAGGTACTAGCCTGGCCACTGTCTTTGAAATCTCCTCTATACCCACTTTGCGTATTTTTGTTTTATTTATGACCGGTAAGACTTGAGCGCTATCTTTATGGGTTTTTCCTAGATTCACTTCTCCCAGATCTGAGAGGTAATTGACCAATGACGGACTCAAACTCATTAGTCTTCGATCGTTTGTTCGTACAGGCGAAATACTGTCCACAGTATTGGGACTTTCCTGTACAGTTACTGCTTGTGGCTCTTTTGGAGGATATCCCTGATTTTCGTTATTTATCGGGCTTCCCGGAGAAAAAGGCTCGACACCGATTTCAGATGCGCCAAACAAAAATTCCGCTTGTCTTTCTTCATTTAGTACTAATTTTGGCTTTACCACGCGGCTTATCCCTTCTGGCGTTAAATATTCCGGCCAACGTACTTCCTGTTATACTGAACCGCGGCGGACAATAAATCGCTGTGACTGATAAATTAATGATGTTCTCTTCAATGCATATTGACGTTGCATGCAGATAGTCTTTACTGAAGCTGGTTAGTGAATGGTGTTTAATTCTGCTTTTTTTTAGTATTGCGGTGCCTCCACAGGCTTTGCCTTGAGGATTGTTTATGGTATACAGTTTGTAGTGCGGGATTTTAAAACTATTTTTTCTGTGAAATGTGTTTCTGAAATAAGTATAATGTCTATTTGTTAGATGGTGTTGGCTTAAGCCGTTTGCGTTCCAATGGCAAAGTGTGATCGAGCTCATGGTTTGGATAAAAGGGTTTGTAGTAGAAGGGATTGGTTTCTAATCATTTCCCGCATCATATTCTGCATTGAGACAATGAACTCGTTCATGGTTTGGACAAGTGAATTGAGAGAGTTCCGTACTGAATTTGGTTCGTCGGTTTGGGCTTGGATATTTGCGGCTCCGAGCTGGGTGGTATTTTTGTCTATACTAATATGATGCCAGTTGAGGTTGCAATTCATCACTGATATATCCATTTTATTAGATGGGCACTTGGATGAAGTGTTTAGATTTCGCAGATGATACAAACACCGCGTAGAGTACAGTATGATTTAGTGTGCCCAAATTCTTGGCAATTTGTGCACTGAACAGGGCCTTTGCATTTATGGGTTCTTCTACCGTTATTTTTCGGTGCATTAGGTAGCGCATGTTGTAAATGGGATGAGATTCTCCATTTTTGAGTTTCTTTACTGTCTGCGTAAATCCAGCTGAAGCTGATTTTGATCTCTCCCTATTCAGTGAGGTCCTATTGGTCGCCCGTCCTATTTTTAATTCCGCACACTCCTTTTCCAACAGCGATGCTGCTTCCTCTGTCTCAATCTCCGAGAAAGTTCCTTTACCCTATTCTCGAGATACTCTTCTGTTTTCTCATGAAATTTGAAGAACTTTTCTTCTGTCCTTTTTTGGATTGTCGTTAAGGCTTGATCCGCTACTTCTAATGGTGACAGAGTTCCTCCGGCGTTGGCCTGCCTCCACAATTCCTGAGCTTCTTCCCTGCTCGTACTCGCTTCGAACTGGTCAACTATTTTCCCAGTAAACAGTTTCAACTCTGACTGAATTGATTTCAATCTGTTCCTTATTTCCTCGTCTGGCGAAACCAAACACACAATCTCTTGTCCTAGTCCCTCTAATTCAGAACTAAATGTATCTGCCCATTCGTTGATCACACTATTTATGTAGTCTGCATAATTTTCCGCAAAATATATTCCCTTGCCGTACTCAACTGCGTGCGGCAACAACAGTCCATGATTATTGTTGAACTCTCTCCCCAGATTTTGCAACTGTGTTATTCGCTTGCGGTAATACACGTTGTCCTTACGTAAACTGCCATCTTTCTTAAAATTACGGACCAATTCTTCAATCGCTTCTCCAATTTGCTCCTGCATCAGCAGTAATCCTTGCGCTTCCTTCGTCATATCCCAAATGCCAGAACTGATGGCGTATCCCAATTAAAAATAAAAATCCAATAGTTGTTAAAACTTGTTCCAATATTTTATTCTATCTTACTTAATGATTCAAAAAGAGTTATTAAAAAAAAACATTCCACCGTAAATTCTATCTTTATATACATATTCGGCTATACTTGTTTTCCATCACAAAGTTCCGCTGTCTACCGGCGTCCATTAAGTCCTTCCATCAATGCAAATTGGTCCTTGACTTTCTCACAGATACTCCTTGTTTTCCTCACATGTATCCCCATATCCAATCACCAACTTTAATACTCCCAAAAATCCTCCCAATTCGCAAAAACCGAAATTGGATATACAGGCAAAAAATGTCTTGATTCATTCCCGGAAATTTTAATCCACATCTAATAAAAAAAAAACCCCCGTAACGTATGTGCCACGTAATAATAGCATTTAAATGTTTTCTTCAACATTGCTACGCAAATTGTAGTTTTGGAACTACACAAACTTTGATGCAACAACACGTGTTGTCTGCACCTCTTCACCTAATATCCTAAACTCAAAATGCCAAATATTTAAATCAATCTTTATTTTGATTTCAAAACAATATAAATTGAATCATATAAATGTCCCTACCGACAAACAAACACAAATCCCCTATCATAACCGTACGAACCCTATACCGTGGCACGTTCTTTCCGAACCAAACCAACCGCTATACACAAGTTCGCAATTCAATAACGCAAAAACCGTGAATTAGCAGACACGGCCCACATCCCCCGAGAATGCTGAAACAAGAGGTAAGGAAAAATATGAGCCTAATCTCAGTGAAATAAACCTATACAACCTGACCAAAAAAAAGTTTTTCTTTTGAATCGACCTATTGTCACCTAACAGCAGCGGCTATTCAGCCCCGATGCTGCTTCTTCTGCATGACCGGCGCAAAAGCGCCCACATGGCCCCCGAAGAATCGTCAACAAAATGCACTTAAATACTAAAGAATCCTAATATAACCATACTCACCAATATCCTTGCTCCCTCCATTGAACTCCTTTTAGATGGTTATCCTAATGGTTTTCTGTTGGTGGATTCCGGCGTAGAAATGCTCTTTTCCTGTCACTCAACGTTGGATCCTACCGGCTACGCCAAAATTTTGGGGGTGGAGTCCTTGATGTCCTCGGGACGTCCTTCTGCTGTGCGCGTGTGGCTGAAAACTCTAAATCACTCTTTGGAAAAATCACTACATTACACTTTTAGTTTTTAAATCACAAGCCTTTATTTCTTAGAATACTAACTCTTATATACTATTTACAATTCACAATTTCAATTCAAAAACTGACCTTTCTGGTGTTCCAGTTTCGCACCTGTTAATTGGTGTTAGTTGGTCAAGCCAACTGACCTACGCCATTCTGAAATGTTGATGGTGCATTCTAACTTTCAATGCTCTTCGGTGGCTCGACTGCAAAACTGTAGCACCCTAAAAGTTTACATAATAAATATTACATAGGTAATATTAATTCTAAATACTCGCACCATAAAAATATGTGCTTTCTTAAGTAACTTTAACACATGCTAATCACACAGAATGTGTGGCATCTGTTAGGAGTCGATGATGTGAGACACTACGCGCAGGCAGCTTGATTCTAACTCACAACAACATACATACAAGTATGTATGGATAAATGTAGGAACGTGCGTATTCAGATTTCATCATCAACAAAAAATCGGTAACGCTCCATTTTGCATACCTCTTAGGTGGTGTGGAAAATGAAAATATAATAAAAAATGCAATAAAAAATTATTATATTATCCACATTAACTTTCTTTAAGGAAAAAATGTAAAAATAATGTTTACTCTCATGAATTTTGTTCAATAAAATGTTTAAAATAAAAATCACTTTTAACTTCATACAATTGCTGAAGACATATTTGACAAGCCAGTTAATAAATTAATTAAATCTACTATTTCAATATGAATAATAGAAGAATTATTGTTTTTTATGTATGCAATATACATATATGCAACTTCTGTTAAAAATAAATTACATACTATATCTATTACATACATATATGTATAAGGAATTTTTTCTATACATTACATACGAGTATATAAACTCATCCCCATTAACTTAGTATATAATAAATTATACAAATATTGTTGGGGAAAATCAATAGAAACACACGAATACCCAAAATCAGTTTAATGCAAAATACGTTAAATGCAAAATAATTAAAAGACAAAAAATGTTTTCAAAACGAGCCAGAGCAAACAAAAAAAACCAATGAATCTCAACTGCCAAAATACAGCGCAAAAAGTGTTGCCACAGTGTTCGCTACAGGGAGCTCGGATCCTCAAACATCCTGCCCGGTCGAGTCATCTGACTCGAGTTGATCGAAGTCCACGAGACGGCATAGCTTCTGTACTGCCCGGGTGCAGGAACTATTTGCAGTTTTGAGTATCGCGTTGCGAATCAATCCATCACTTCCCGGATGCACTGCTGTCACCCGACCCATGCGCCAATGGCTGGGTGGTAAATTTTCGTGTCTGATTAGCTATACGTTTTTGCCATTTATTTCTCCTTTGTAGCGTCGATAAATATTCGTCACTCTATCTCTGCCAAAACTGCTGGTGAATCTGGCGTATCCACTGCCATTGCTTGAGGCGATTTGCTGGAACCTCGGTGACCTTAGGTTCAGGCACTGCAATGAGTGGGGTCACGATGAGGAAATCTCCTGGAGTTAATGTAAATTTATCTTCTGGATCGTCATACAATGGAGTGAGGGGGCGAGAATTAAGACACGCTTCAATTCGGGCTGCCAAAGTCTGCATTAGACTATGCCACATAATTTGCGTGCCGATGATCCTGACCAAATGGTGCTTTACTGACTTGACCGCGGCCTGCCATAAACCACCTTGATGGGGGGCACCTGGTGTGATGAACTGCCAATGTGTTTCCATGCTTGCCAAGCATTGTTGGTTGGTTTCGTTGTGCCAGCTAGCCAGGTCCTCCTGCAATAAGCGGTTCGCACCAACAAACGCGGTGCCGTTGTCGCTGTATAAATCTCTGCATAAGTCACGTCGGCTTATAAAACGTGTAAGTGAATCTAAAAAGGCTTGCGAAGAGAGATCATCCACCACCTCAATATGGACGGCCTTCGTTGCCATATAGGTTTTCACCGTTGTGCGTGATCGCTTCGTACCACTACGCAGCGTGAACGGTCCGCAATAGTCCACACCCGATGCAAGGAATGGTCTTGACGCATTAACCCGCTGGATGGGTAATGAGGATATCTGTTGCTTTAGTACTGTGCCACGGTAACGGCGGCAGATGACGCAATTATGTAAATAACTTCTCACAGCCTGCCTTCCATTAAACATCCAATATCGACTGCGTACAGTATGAAGCGTTAGTTGAGTACCACCATGAAGCGTGCCTTCATGAGCTTGCCTAATCACCAGTTGCACCAAAGCACCAGATTTGGGCAGGATAATTGGACATCGCTGATCATGGGTAACTGCGGCCCGGCTGACACATCCTCCAACTCGTAAGATACCATTCTCATCAACAAACGGATTAAAAGGAAGCAACTTGTTGGAGCTAGGTAAGCTGGACCCGTTCCGAAGATACTGAAGTTCCATTGCAAAATCGTTGCTCTGTTCTATGCGTAAGAGTGTATCCAAGGCTTTGTCCAATTCTGGAGCTGTAATAGAAGGAGGTCGACGTTTTCTGCCAGGGATCCAAAGTAAAAAGCTATGGATGTCATGGAAAATACCTTTCCTTCAACTTTCAAAACATCCAAATCGTTTCCGCTTAGCTGCATTTCTTCTATGGGTAACGGTCCATCTACTAGCCATCCTGGTAATAGCCACCATAATCGATGTTCTATAAGCTCGGCTGCACTCATGCCACGGCTGGCACAATCGGCAGGGTTCTGGGCAGAGCGTACGTGATGCCAGTGATCTGGTGATGTTATCTCCTGAATTTTACTAATTCGATTTGAAATATACTGTTTGAGAGTCGCTGGTTGCTTGCGGATCCAGCAGAGTACGATGCTTGAATCCGACCACAGATAATAGACTGGATCTACTAACCCTAAAGCCAAGCGGACGTTGTTGAATGTCACCGCTAGCAGGTGCGCTGCGCAGAGCTCGAGACGAGGTATCGTGGCACCATTGAGCGGAGCCACCTTCGTACGTGCAGTGAGTAATGACACGCGGGTGATGCCATATTCATCTGTAGTCTTTGTGTAAACCACAGCTACGTATGAGTGCTGGCTGGCATCGCAGAAGCCGTGCAGCACTGTTACCTTGCCATTCACCATGCCCAGCCATCGTGGAACTCGAATGGAGTTGACTGCCGGGAGACCATTGCGAAGTTTGACCCACACGTCTTGCAAATCACTTGGCAACGGTGTGTCCCAAGCTAAACCAGCTGACCAAAGGGATTGTATAAATATTTTTCCTGCAATCACCACTGGCGCCACCAAACCAGTGGGATCAAATAGTTGCGCCAACTCACTTATAACCCGCCGCTTCGTAGGCGGATTAGATGTCGGGTGTACTACCAGGTTGAAAAGAGCTCATCTTCTATTGCAAGCACCGAAGATGTGGACAGTTCAATGACCGATTCTGAAAGAGAAGAAATTCCACCAGTTAATTTCGATAATACCTCAATATTGTTGGAGTTTCATTTGCGCAGCTTAAAATGGCCAGCTGATAGGATGATGTCAACATTGGAAGCGACCATAATAGTCTCGCATTCCTTGTCACAGCTGGTAAGAAAATCGTCAACGTAGAATGAAGTTAAGATTGCTGCTCGTGCTGCCTCCGCCTAATGATTGTCTGGTATCAGTTGGAAGTTGTCATAGGCACATTGGTGCAGTGCGCGGACTGCATTGTAGGGACTGCAAGCCATGGCATAAGTAACCGTATTTAATCGAAAGATCTCAAGGCTGTCAGCTGGAGATTCTCGCCAAAGGATTCGTTGGAAATCTCTATGTGCAGGCGCCAGTAGTACCTGCCTAAACATCTTCTCGTTGTCTGCAGTAAGAGCAATCCGATAATGACGGAATCGAAAAATAATATTGATCAGGGAGTCTTGGATGGTAGGGCCATTAAGTTGAATATCATTGAGAGAAACCCCACTAGAAGTTCGTGCTGAAGCGTTGAATACGACCCGGAACTTGCTGATGACTGGATGGTGTGGTATATAATAGCATTCCGGCGGATCGTCAGGCTGATCAACTCGCTCCATATGTCCAAGGGCACAAAATTCCCGCATAAACGAAACATATTTATCACGCAGCTCAGGGTTGGCTGCCAGGCGCCGTTCAAGGAGCTGAAACTGTCTTAATGCGTTGGAATACGAGTCGCCCAGTTTCAAGGCATCACCGCGAAATGGTATTTGCACTACATAGCGACCATCTGCTGTCCGGTAATGTGTCTCCAAAAACTTGCGTGTACACCCATCATCTCCCCCGGCACTTCCTCAAGCTTCCAAAATGTGCGCAAAAGCTCGTCCAGGTGTGTTTCATCATCGCCGAGGTGCGAACTGCATGTGATCGGTGATGACGTTTGAATCTCTGATGCGGATGCTGGTCCAAAAACAACCCAGCCCAAACGAGTATATTGCGCAAGCGTTTCATCAGCACCACCCCTGAGAACTTCACTTTCGACGATAAGACTCCACACGTCGGCCCCAATGAGTATTTCGATAGCACCTGGGGTCCCAAATTGCGAATCAGCCAACTGAAGATCTACCAAATGTTGCCACTGCGTTATGTCAATATGCACCGTTGGAAGGTCCGTGGTAATTGAGGGAATAACGAGGGCGTTGACTGCCAATGAAAAATCAGAATGAATAGATGTGAGATTGAGCGCGACGCTGCCTTTAGTTCGGGTATGGATGAGTGCTCCGATTCCCTCCACGTTTGCTTCAAATTTGCTCCTGCGCAGACATAAATAATTAGCCAAGCGATCTGTGATGAAACTCCAGGATCGCAAAGAACACGAGCCAAGCCCTGCTGAGTAACTGAGTCACCATATGCGTAGACGCGCGCTGTGGCCAGCAATACTTTATGTCGGTCTCTGGCTATGCAGGTAACCAAAGTATGATCTAGTCATAAGGATAATGATGATGGTAGTGTAGTCGCCTGGGAATTGGGGGTCGAATTTACCGGTGTAGTTGGGTTTGAACCGCCCGTGTACGATGGAGCATTGCGGCAAAAGATCGTGTTGTGTCTGCGGCCACACTGACGACAATTGCCTGAAGTAAACTGTTTCGATGTGTGTCCATTTCTTAAACAATTATAGCACAGCTACGAATTCCTTAAAGCGTCAAATCGCTGGTCTACACTCAGTGCGATCAGCACCGGGCACCTGGTGATGCGATGCAGCCCTTGACAGTGTGCACTGCGACCTTCGTCAACAGAAGCTACATTAGATTTCAGAACACGTGGAATCTGCCTAGTACCAGTGCGAGTCGGCTGCCTTGATGAGGATGACTCCAATGTACTCGGCCGTGAGCTGAAGTCTGCATTGAGGCTGTGTGCACGTCTTTCCATGAATTTAAGCAACTCTTCCAAGCTCGGAATCTTGCAAGGAGCGCTGCTTAGAGACCACTCCCGTTGAGTAGTAGTTGAAAGCTTCGATACTACAATCGGCACCGTCAGTGCATCCCACTTGTCGACTGGTAAGCCCATGACGCGTAAGGCGCGCAAAGACTCCTGCACCGTGTCTACAATCTGCAGCAACGACTTCGATGTTTCATCTACTACTGCTCGAATATTAATAAATCGAGCAACGTGAATCTCAGACAGCTGCCTCTTGTTGTCAAAGCGATCTTTGAGGGCTTTCCAGACTTCCTCATATCCACCAGAGTATACTCCACCAAAGAGTGGCACAGCACTTGCCGGGACCGACTGACGAAGCTTGCCTAGCTTGTAGGCCTGTGGAAAGTCCGTTTTATCCACAAGAGTTTCGAAAGCATCCTTAAATGATAGCCAGGTATGCAGTGTGCCATCGAAAGTTAGAATAGCCAGGGCGTCCAGTTTGACGTCGAACTTTGGTGATGATGCCACGGATACTGAGCTGGATCTGGCACCCATCATCAGCCTCTTAATCATGGCACATGTATCATTATAAGCGTCCTCTACTTCCTGAAACAGCGCATCATGCGCTCCCAATTCATTTTCCTCTGCTTCGGAGACCAGGTGATGATGATTTGTAACAAACCTATCAAAGTGTGATGTAAGTGACTTCAACTCTTGTTCCAGCTGGAAAATATCTAGCTCTCCAGGTTTGACCCCACGCACGCGGTCCCAAATGCGTCGAATCGACGTTGTAGAGGAGCTACGCAGTTTTAGTGCTGACATAGTGACCCACAGAACGATATAAAAGGATTGCGTTGTGCTAGGCATCTCCATGCCTAGCCTCCAGAAACCTAACCTCACAATATGCGCAGTTAAATGCAGTCGCAAAGGCAATGCCGTACACTAATTCCACGAACCGTCGCTGCCTGCTTCAGACGCCACACGTTGTTTCTACCTTCTCAGGGGTCGTGACTTCAATCCTCACAGGAGGCACCAAATAATGTTGGGGAAAATCAATAGAAACACACAAATACCCAAAATCAGTTTAATACAAAATACCTTAAATGCAAAATAATTAAATGACAAAAAATGTTTTCAAAACGAGCCAGAGCAAACAAAAAAACCAATGAATCTCAACTGTCAAAATACAGCGCAAAAAGTGTTGCCACAGTGTTCGCTACAGGGAGCTCGGTTCCTCCAACAAATATTTTAACATATAATAATATATATATATGCATAGAAGAAGTAGTGATAAGGCCAAAATAAAAAAGGAAAATCAAAAAAACTCCCAAATATGAAATACGAATATAGGTGAAAATATATAATTAGATTCAAAGTATTTCCCCATATACATAAGTGCATAAGTACCCAGAGACAATATGAACGAAGCTCTAAGATTTTTTTGCAATTTATTAGTTTCCATTGCCCAAATCTCCAAGACAAGAAGATTCATGCATTGAGCACATCGTTAGGAGCAGGGAAGACAGAGAAAAAAACTCGTTTTCACGTTTAAGTTTCTTTACTCTGTATACTCTGGTTAGGAGTATCATAGATTACCAATAGATACGCAGCTTGCCGAACCCAACACCAAAATCAATGCACAATGGATTGCAATAGTATGAGAGAATTTCATTTTTCACCGAGGTCTCTTAGCACAAGTGGCATCGGTGAATAAACTACTTATACACCATTTTTACTCCTATTACAAAATAGTGCTACCGAAGTACATAATTTTGTCGTAGGTTGCAAATTCATATTACTATCAATATACTGAAATATTAATGAAAAAATATAACATTAAATGAACTCAGTACTACAATTCAGCTTATTATTTGTATTTTCTAATCAATTAAAACTATTTTATGGTTGCGAAAGAACTTCAATGTATAGAAAAAACAATTTAAGAACCTTTTTTGTTTTTTTAAATTTATAACTATGTTGAAGGTATTCGTTTACATTGCGAAATATTAAATAAATGTTGCAGTTCTACTTTTATATCTAATTTAAATTAATTTTAAGAGAAGGATATGTGATTTTATATCAAATTGACTTTACGTAGGAAAAATGTGTCTTGAGGCAGATAAAGTTTTCAATTTTATTATTGTTTTTTTTTTCTACTTCAGACAATAAATAGGAAGTGTTAAGGACGAGTGATAAAGAAATATGTTTCAAACTAAAAAAAAAATTTTTTCTCAGAGTCACGACCTTAATAAAGTTTATTTAAGATATAAATTTTATTTATTACACACAAGTTCATAGTTATAAAAATTCATTCATCCATATTTTTTTTGTGAATTTTCCAACGCTGAATAATTGTAAGTACATTGATTGGTTATAAATTGCCAAATTCTAAAAAATGGAATTGCCGTATAAACACCCAAAGCCAAGATACACTAAAAGGGTAATATCTTTAATATGTATTTATTTAAAAATGTGGCAATAATGGCGAAAACCAATATTGAATAAAAGCTGTATTATTTTTTCCCTTAAAATGGAAATTGTTTACTAAAGAAAGATTGTGTGTCAAAAGGCTTTTACCTTCTTAGTGTTTTCTGATCAAGTTGTATCTTATTGGCTCGAAGTGCTTTGTTTTCAAAACCGTTTATTATTAAGCGTTCAGAGTGGCAACCTTTACAAACTTTCACATTATATTGGATTTCACATCGACTTAAATGAGCACTTAATAATAATAAAATTTTTAATAGCAGTAATTATATTTCCATGTTTACTGGATTAGTATAAAAGTGGTCGAAAATTGGGCCTTCGGCTGGAATTTATTCGAGGCAGCCGCGGCGGCCACTTGCCCGAAATCGCTTTTAAAACATAATGGCAAACCCTTATATTTATAATAAAGCTAAATTCTTGGCCATAACATAAAACTATACGCATTTTATTTCTGCTTGAAAACCACATGTCTAAAAAAAACATCCTTTATAATTATTTGGTTTTTTTATTTTCTACAATAACTTTGAAAATGTTATAATGTCGATGGCATTGTTAAACATAATAAAAACTTGTTCTTATCAATATATGTAAATTAGATAACAATATGAAAAATTAACCTAATCACAATGCATATTATCATAATCATTTAATTTCAAGTTTCATAAATTTTGTATTTTTAAATATTAACAAATAAATAAATATGAAAAAAAGTTTCCTATCATAACAATCTCACTGTCACGACCTAATGTGAAATGCTTTCTTTGTAAATCTTCTCTTTGAGCCGAACCGCCCTATGTGATCTAGAGGAAAGCATGCTAGATTCACACCTCGAGGGTCGCAGGTTGCAATCCTGCACCAAACGCCTGAACGCCTCTGTAGCTAGTACTTATTTCAGAAAAACCATGCAGTCATAATTGATTGTGGTATGTATAATAATAATAATAATAATAATAATAATAATGATAATAAAGTCGAAGGATATCTGAAGAAATGTTTTTTTATTTTTGTCTTCTTGTAAATATAAATAGCAGAACTCACTATTTCATTAATAAATTTTATTTTTGTTATATTTTATTTCATTCGAAATATAAATTCGCTAATAAAATTTATTAAAGTTTTATTACTTGTTTTTTACACACAGTTTCTTAGTTATAAAAATTAATTTATCCCTTTTTTTGTGAATTTTCGAACGCTGATTTAATCCCTTTACTCACCACTAACAATCATTGGTTATAAATTACCGAACAAGGTGCAATTACTTACATGGTGGCTGCAAGGTGAATTTCATACCTCCGGAATTGTCAAACATAAGTAATGTGCGATCAAAACAAACGAAATGGAGAGGAATGGAAGAATATAGAAGAGCTGCATAATGTAGTACACAATTTATATAAAATATATTTAATTGTTAAATAGACTCATAATTTCTTCATAATTTTCAAACATAACAAAAATAACAATTAAAAAATATTATTCACTCAAATCAAAACTCTATTTCCAATTGTTTGCAAATTAGTTTTGATCGCATTTTTCTATAATTTCAATTTTGATAGGTACTGAGGGAAAATTGATTCAAAAAAATTTGTTCTTGCTGCCACCATGTAAGTAAATTCACCTTGTTACCGAACTTTAAGAAACAGAGAGGAATTGTCACAATGTGGAATTTACTAACTGCTAGGTGAATTTCGTACCTCCGGTATTGTCAAACATAAGCAATGCACGATTAAATTCTGTTCGAAGTAAACGAAATTGAGAGGAATGGAGAAATACATGAGCTGCTTCAAGTGGTACACAATTTATATAAAATATATATAATAGTTACAAAGTCTCGTAATTTCTTCTGAAAGTTCAAACTACACAAAAATAACAATTAAATAACTCTTCTTCAAATCAAAACTTTATTTCCAATTGTTTGCATATTTGTTTTGATTGCATTGTTCTATAAATTCAATTTTGACAGCTATGTCTGGAAAATTGGCTTAAAAAATTCGTTCTGCAGTCACCATGTTAAGCGGCCCCGACACGCCCGACAGTATCTGTGCACCGAGACGCTACTGCATACTCTTCAATCATTCATTTTCGTTTACTCCTTCGGCGTGGAGACAACAATGTCAGACGCAGATAAAAGTAATTTTGGTAGCGGTTCCAGTGTGATTGAAAAAAGAAACAAATGAATGAAACACAACAAAAAGCAATGAAAAAAAAAATCTGGATGAAAAATTGCTATCGAAAAAGGAATGAGATTTCCCATCAAAATATTGAGGTAAAATTCAATGAATTTGATGAGAAATGTTTTTCTTTGTTTTCCGCCATGACGTCCGCGCGCTACGAAATTCTGTTTCGAATGAATGATGTTTGAGTCACGCAAATACACTTGACGTATTGACTAAACACTTCATCCATGCAGTAAGAAAAATCCGAATGATTTGGATTTTGCTTACTGCATTACTTCAGTCATTGTATGTGATTCGCATACATAGCTATTTTACTAATTCTTTTTTACGATTCTTTACATCATTCAATAACGTGTCGGGGCCGCTTACACTGCGGCCACGATTTCAATTTCTTGCCCATCAAGTCGCAATACACACAAACTTTTTACTAACAATACATATTTTTAGTACTTGACCGTCGACTTGATTATCAATTTATGTTACCAGCGGAGAATCTATTCGGCGTTCAATTATCTGTCAATTGTTACGTGAGGGAACTATGTATTAAGTGAAAAATTACGGAAAAACCAGATAAAATTTAAAAAAATCGATCAACAAATAAAAATAGCAGAAATAATTAAATTTATTGTTATCTTTATTTTTTATTTATTTTCTACCATCTTGTCCAACAAATGCAGGCTACGTCACAGCCGTGACTAGAACAGGTTTTGACAGACAATACGTGTGAGTACTTGATGGGAAAGAAATTGAACGTGTAGCCGCAGTGTTAAGTAAATTAACCTTGGAAATGCCTATAAACAGCTCAAGACAAGATACACTATTAGGGTAGCAGTTTTAAGATGGTTTTATTTAAAAATTCGGTAATGGCAAAGCCAAGATGGAATAAAAGAGCTACGTTATTTTTCCCTAACTATAGAGAGTTTTTACCAAAGAAAGCGGGTGAATCAACCTTTACTTTCTTAGTGTTTCCTGGTCAAGATCCTTCTTATTGGCATTTGGAGATTTTATTTGTTATTGTTATTAATTTTTTGGTAATTGCTCAATTTTAATTAATCGTTCTTATATCATATAAATTTTATGTTACAAGGTATATCGTATAAAAATTGAGCCGCCCTAATGTTTCAATTTTTATAAAGGGCATCGCAACAATAACAACACAAAGTAAATGTTAATTTCATTAGTTGCGCTTTGTGTCGCTGTTCTTCTTCGTCTTAGTATGGTCAGCTAACTTAGTATTGTTGTTGTTGTTGTTCTAACGCATCGAACCATTGTACTGATGCGAACAGATTTACATATGTACATACCTGCATATGTAAATAACAATTAGGTTTTTTGGCTCTTTATCGTTTCAACGACAGCATCAAAAAAAAGAAGAAAAATGTTTTGAAGAAGTCAAGGGTAAATCAAGCGATAACTGCCGTGCTGCATAAACTGTTTTTATTAAGATAGTGACCTGTCTCAGCATTAATTAGATAACTTAAATAAATATTAAGTATTTGCTACATTTAAATAAATAAAGTTCTAGTTTAAATTCATCACAATTGAAATCGGGACTTAAGTGTTTTATTTTGTGACTGGCTCAGTGAGCCAAAATAACTCATAACTCGTTAACTTATTAGCCGCTGGTGGCTTTAATCTACGAAAATGGACATCAAAATTTTCGGAACTAATGGCTCAAATACCTGAGGAGTATCGAGAAAAAATAAACATGATCGACTTTGACGAGTAGTCTGTTGTCAAAGCGCTGGGCTTGGCCTGGAATATTAACGAAGATACATTTTCATTTAAAGTAAATTTCGTGGCTCAAGATGAAGTTACGAAGAGTAGCTTGCTGTCTGACGCAGCCAAACTTTATGACCCGCTAGGCTAGCTTGCCCCAGTCACATTAATGCGAAAATCACTTTCCAGAAACTTTGGCTCGAGGGCATTGACTGCACAGACCCGGTTTCTTCTTCTATAAAGTCCAACTGGAATCGCTATCTCGTAGAACTAAAGGACTTAGAAAAAATCCAAATCCCGCGCTGGATTGGTACATTAAAAAGTAGCTCAGTGGAGTTACATGGGTTCTGCGACGCCTCGCAAACTGCCTTTGCTGCCTGCTCTCTGCTGGCTTAGAGGCGAAACCTCAAAATGGAGTGTTTACGTGGGTAATCGGGTTGCAGAGGTGCAACGCCACTCCAGTGTCTCACAATGGCGCTATATATCAACAAAAGATAACCCAGCTGACTGTGCTTCCCGCGGTATCTCGTCTGTTGAACTTTTTTTATCATAATCTATGGTGGTCTGGTCCTGTCTGGTTAGCTATGTCTCCACATCTGTGGCCCGCACAACCAAACATTTCCTCTGAAACGGAACTTGAAGCCAGAAAGTCGAAAAATGCTGTCAACTTAACCACTACTACGAATGAATATCCTGAAATCCTGTCAAAATTTTCTACAATCACGAAATTGGTTCGTGTTACGGCGTTCATTTTGCGTTTTATTTTTTTGCGCAACTCTCGGCAGCCTGAGTCAGAAAAGCGGAATCTGAGCTCACTTTCAACAGAAGAACTAGAACTGTCCCTGCAGACTCTCGTAAAAATGTCGCAAAGCGTGGAATTTGCTGACGAAATGGCGCAACTTCAGAAAACCGATAGCGTTCACTCTGGAAGTAAGCTGGCTCATCTCTGCCCGTTTCTAGACGAAAATGACGTGCTGCGTGTTGGAGGCCGAATAAAAAAAGCTAAGTTCAATTATGAATTTAAACACCCTATAATACTATCTAAAAATAATCCACTCTCTCTTTTGATAACTGCAGACGCTCGTGTAAAGACGTTGCACGGTGGCCTTATTCAGATGCAAGCCCATGTCACCAGAAGGTTCTGGATTTTATCTGTTCGCAATTTGGCTAAAAATGTCCATACGCGCTGCATCACGTGCTTCAAATATAAGGCCAAAGCTGCTCAGCAAATTATGGGCGATCTTCCGGCCGTCCGTCCGCAACCCTGTCGACCGTTTAAGCACAGTGGAGTGGATTATGCTGGCCCCATCACCATCAAGCAATCTACGGCTCGAAATTCTGTCACCACCAAAGGCAGTCTGTCTACTGAAGCGTTCATCGCCGCTTTCCGAAGATTTACCTCACGCCGTGGTATCTGCACCAATTTGTATTCTCACTGCGGAACTAACTTTATTGGCTCTAACAAAGAGCTTAAAATTCTTCAGCGAAGAAGTCGTGACTCGTTGCCGGAAAAGCTTACTACTATTATCCAACTCTGGTTCAAATTGGCATTTTATACCCCCTGCTTCCCCTAATTTTGGTGGTCTCTGGGAGGCTGGTGTAAAGTTCACAAAACACCATTTAAAACGAATAATGGATCAACGTATATTAACATATGACGAGCTTTCGACGCTTCTGGCGCAAATCGAGGGTGGTCTTTACTCAAGGCCTTTATGCCCTCTCTCATCTGACCCTTGACTGTGAAGCGCTTACTCCAGCACATTTTCTAGTTGGTGAACCAATTTGAAATGTCCCTGAGGAATATCTATTGAATACTAGTATCGACAGACTGTCTCGCTGGAAGGTCGTGGAATCGCTTAAACAATATTTTTGGAAACGTTGGGTCCATGAGTACGTGTGCCGTCTTCAAGCTCGACCTAAATGGCTTCAACCAGAGAAAAACATAGAAGTTATTGATTTTGTCCTTATTTTCGACGTCTACCGCCTGCCAGTGGCCACTAGTCCGCATCACAGAAGTTCATCCTGTTGCTGATGGCCGAGTCAGAGTTGTCTCTATTATATCCAACGGAAAATGTTATAAACGTCCTGTCTCCAAGATTGCCCTTCTTCCCGTCAATGCTGCGCCCGACGTTTTAAACGAGTTACTGTGAGTCAAGGCATAGCGTGGTTAGCTCAGAAAACCAAATAAAACACCTCCGTGCATCGTTCGTGGCTCTAGTCAAGAACTAATCGTTCTTTGTGCGGGGAAGTGTTGGAGATTTTATTTGTTATTGTTATCAATTTCTTTGTAATTGCTCGATTTTAATTAATCGTTCTTATTTCATATAAATTTTATGTTACAAGGTATATCGTATAAAAATTGAGCCGCCCTAATGTTTCAATTATTATAAAGGGCATCGCAACAATAACAACACAAAGTAAATGTTAATTTCATTAGTTGCGCTTTGTGTCGCTGTTCTTGTTCGTCTTAGTATGGTCCGTTAACTTAGTATTGTTGTTGTTGTTGTTCTAACTTTGGCTCTTTATCGTTTTAACGACAGCATCAAAAAAAAGAAGAAAAAGGATTTGAAGAAGTCAAGGGTAAATCAAGCGATAACTGCCGTGCTGCTTAAATCGTTTTTATTAAGATAGTGACCTGTCTCAGCATTAATTAGTTAACTTAAATAAATATTAAGTATTTGCTACATTTAAATAAATAAAGTTCTAGTTTAAATTCATCACAATTGAAATCGGGACTTAAGTGTTTTATTTTGTGGCTGGCTCAGTGAACCAAAATAACTCGAACAGCATCAAAGAACATAAACGTAATAAGAAGTATCATCAAGATGAAGAGCAAAATAATTGATTCTCTATTTCACATACGAGTTAAATGGGCAACCCTACAAATCATGATAACTACAGAATCATGAAAACTACAGAATTCTGAATACATACATGTGTATGCTTGTATACTCATGAGAAAAATAAAAAGAAAGAAAACAAACACAAAAATGAATTCTGAATACACACGTTCCTATATTTATACAAACATACATACATAGTTCTGGCAGGTAGCGATGCAATAAAATAGTATGAAATGAAAATAAAGCGTCTTTATGTCTAGTATTATTTATATTTGCACATCATTGGTGTTATTTTTTTCTTTGTGTGGTAATATAAATACATATTTTTGTCTATTGCTTATTCCATTTAAACATTTACATAAAATATTTCTAAACACATACATATATATGTATACGTGCTTAACTAAAAAAATCTACTTGCTTCATAGTTTTTTCCCCAATAGCCGTTCGAAATACTCCTCATAGATTAATATAGATACGCAACTCTTCTTCCTCATCAGCTGTTGAAAAAAATCCTTTTGTTTGCCCTATCCGTGTGAAATAATAACAACGCAATGTATAGCGGCCATGATATGGTGAGAAAGTAAAATTTGCCACAGCTGACGGTAAACATGGGAGTAGAATTTAGAGTTTCGTGGCTTAAGAATCAAAAAGTACTTTGAATGTGAAATCGGTTAGATACATATTATTTTGTAGGGTATTCTAATGTTTCATATGTAAGTTATATTTACATATATATGGCAGGCTGAATTAAAAAGTGCATAAAATCTGCTGTCTAGTTTTTGTATTTAATTGATAAACTGTACTGGGGGTTTAACATGGTTACACTTGTCATGCTGCTTTTCAAGTGTGTAAAGAAAGTCGTCAGAAATAATCTAATCTCCGAAATAAGGCAAGGGATGAACACAATTATGTAACTTATACATTTTTAAGTATAAATAACTGCAGTGAAGAGCAGTCACCTTGTCGGGGTACGAAGGCTTAAGTGATTGCAATGACGCAATGGGTTAGGATGGCGGAGTTTCAGCTCTTATGGGATTACCCTTGCCGGACTGACTACTGCGGAGTAATCCAACTAAGAATTGTCTCCTGCCTAATCCAGGGTGTTCTTGGGATCGTGCCCATTGGAAGTTGTTTTGCACCCAGGACGTTAATTAGGCTGTATCCTAACGGAGCTCCCTTCCTGACACCAGGCCGCCTCAGGTAGTAACGGTGGCCTTGCTGTGGTACGGGGCGCTGCCACAGTTGACCAACCCATTCCCCCTTCAAATTTTTGGCTGCCTTAGCTTGATTAATCGAGCGGGGGACCGTACGAACCAGATGAATAATTTTAAAAAAAAAAATGACATGCGGTCTCTAAACGCTATTTCGGATGGGAATCCAAAATCCTACGCACACTCTGCGGCGGCTATTGTAGCTAAGGAGCGATAGTGTTGCTAACCAGGGAACCAAAAGGTTCTACAAGGTTAAAAGGGGTGCTCTCCGGACGGTGGAACGCTTGTCGCGGATCCCAGAGAAGGAGAGGACGGTGAAGCAGAAGGCTTCCCTCGAGCTCCAACACAACAGGCTACAAAACGTCAACGGTCCCTAGAAGAGACTACCCACCCGGACCCAAAGAAGTTTAAAAAGCGCGGTACTGTCACTACGAAGTCCTTCAGCGAAGTGCTGAAAGGACACCAGGTCATGGCGGTCATAGATCGTAATGACCCGCATGGCAGTATCGCGCCTGAGTGCTGGAAAAAGGTAAAAGTAAGCCTTTCAAGGCTCTACCTCCAGCTTTTGAAGGAATTCCCAGGTGGTTTTCCCTCTTTTCGCGACAGCGGATGGGATCAGGGCCTGCGCGGATCAAAGGTCAAACCTTTATAAAATTGCGATATCCAGGATACGGGAGCATGGCCAGGCGCATGGCTCGAAGTCGTACCTATGGAGCTGATCCCTAGTAGACCTAGAGCGCGCGCGTGGATCCCAGCCGAACCCTCTGACCCTGAGTTTATCTTGGAGTTTTTTAGGTTGAGCAACCACCAGCTCCCGACTAATAATTGGAAGATTACTAAGGTAGAGGAACCAAGAGGGGATTACAGGTCAATAACCCTTGTGGTGAACGCCGAATCTCTGGCTACTCTAGCGAAATCCAATTGGGTCGTGGGCTATGGCTTCTCATCCACAAGCCTCAAGGTCTACAAAAGGACGGGCAACCGTCTTACACGGATCAAGCGGTAGTGAATCCCTCAGGGGTAACTGCTGATCCTGCTGCTGCTGAGGACTCCGCCATGCACCCGAAACGCAGAGACTCTATGTCAACTGTGGGGGGTTTGGAGAGTCTCCTAGGGACAACCACACTCAGTGAGGAGGAAGTCCTTCTGGAGTCAAACTCGGAGTCTGAGGCTGATGTCACGGTGGTAGAGGTTGTGACCAGCGGTACTAGTAGCAGAGATGCTACGAATAGTGAAGATTAATCTCCATCACTCCAAGGCTGCGTCTGCCAGCCTTCAGCTCCGTCTTGCAAAAGGCGGAGTAGACGTTGTCCTGATCCAAGAACCCTGGACACACGGGGACTTGGTATGTGGTCTCAGGACTGAAATTATAGCTTGCTATGTATACCTTAAGTGAAGGAAGACCTAGGTCTTGTATCCTTATTATGAATAATGTTAGCTCATTTATTCTCCCCAATTACAGCAACAAGGATTTAACGGCCGTCTGCCTGGAAACTGGCAAGGGACGGTACTGGTTGGTCTCGGCCTATATGGCGCATGACCATGAGATCCTTCCAGAAGCCAACCTACAGAAGCTTGTTGTGTATGCAAAGGCTCAACGGGTGGCTGTTATTATTGGATGCGATGCCAATGCGCACCACGACATCTGGGGAAGCACGGATGTCAATGAACGAGGTGAGTCATTATATGAATATATTGTAACGACTAACCTTTCTGTATGTAATAACGGGTTAGAACCCACTTTTATTACTGCTAATAGGAAGGAAGTCCTTGACTTAACCCTTGCCTCCGAATCAATTTTTGATCGGATCTCAAATTGGAGAGTTCTAGAAGAACATTCCTTTTCGGATCATGGGTTAATTCAGTTTGATCTTCTACATAGTCTACCTAACTGTTGTACCGTACACCGCTCTATCGTTTGCTAAGTCAGTCGATCAGTGGACGTCAAGCAATACACATCGCGCTACGTAGCGATCATCAATACAACACATACATATATACATTCTCACTGTACATTTATCTGTTCATCTTCATATGGCAATAAACATTAATATATATTAAATGTCATTAGCGCACGCATATTTAATACAGGCGACGAGGATGGGATTAGCGATTAATCATTAAATTGCGTGCGTTGAATCGTGTATATATATATTTGCTTATATTACATACGCGATTACAAGAAGAAATAAAGAACAAAACTTGCACAAGAATTCGCAAGTTGTCGAGAAAGAAGACAAAACAGAATAGAGAATCGTCGGCGTCGCAGCGAAGCGAGCGACATACATACAGTGAAGTGCCGTTATGTCTGGTTGAGGCTGTAACGAGGCGAGAATCATACGATTAGGAAATACATACTGACAGCAGCCAGTTTTTGTTGTTAGACACCGCACATGGCAGACGATCTAGGCGAACAAGCAAGTAATAGCGCCGCCGCCGTCAAGAATAGTGAAAGTACAGTTGAAGAAATAAAACCAACTTTGAGTGCTAATTATACTCAATTAATAGTCATGGCTGGAGTTGGCAGTTTGGAACCCTTCGATTTGGGTCTTCCAGAAAAATGGACAACATACATGGAGCGATTCAAACTATATCTTCTGGCCAATGATGTCACAGATGAAACGCGAAAAAAGGCGGCTTTTCTCACGCTGGCCGGTGCGCCACTCTTCGAACTATTGACATCATTGGCATCACCCAAACAGGTCAGTGATTTGAATTGATCGGAAATATACAAGATATTGACCGATCATCTTTCTCCTCGGCCATCCGAGATTGCTGCATTTTATCATTTCCACAAGCGTGATCAACACGCGGGCGAGTCCGTCAGCTGCTATATGGCAGCGTTGCGTACGTTGGCAGTAGACTGCAAATTTGGTACGGCGCTGGATCGCATGCTACGAAACCGTTTTGTGTGCGGCATGAAGGACGAGGGGCTGCAGAAAAGTTTTCTGGCCGAAACTGAGTTAACAGTGCAACGAGTCATCGAGCGTGCTATGTCTAGCGAGGCAGCAGCACTCAGCGCTATGCCCATCAGACACTCCAGCGAATCTCCATCTATACTGGCCATCAAGTCGGGTCGTTCACATCGGTTTAATCAGCGCAATAACAGTAACGACAGAAACTATAACAAACGGCATACATGTGGCGGCTGCGGCGGTTAACATAACCACGTGCAGTGCCCACATCGTGAAAGTGTATGCCATGCATGTGGCCGCAAGGGTCATCTACAGCGCGCGTGTCGTAGCGCGCAATCCTCAAGGTCGTTCATACCCACATCGAGCTCAAAACAGGCACACCAAGGTGCACAGAATCATCGATCACCTCGTGGAGGATCCATCAATCAAATAGTTCCAGTGGTCTACCAGAAGAAGTCCATTTCAGTGCTAATCAACGGGTGCTCTTGTTCATTCGAAGTGGATTCAGGTTCGTCAGTTACTATCATGACAGAAAGTACGTTCAATCACATCTGGTCAACCAAAAAGCCAGATCTTTTGAAGTGCGACTTGGACCTTAGTGACTATCAACGACAACAAATCCCAATCAAGGGGATTATTGATGTTTCAATTTGTTACAATCGTCGTAAAATTGAAAATCTGCCGCTCATCATCGCTGACGTGAGCAGCTCAAATCTAGTGGGATGCAATTGGTTTGACGCCCTGGGCATACGCATAGAAGGCGTGTTTGCCATCAACAGCGGGGTCAACATTAAGACCGTTCTGGGAAAATTCTCACACTTATTTTCGTCAGAACTTGGTCGCTATACGGGGCCTCCAGTATCACTGCATATCAATGAGGCCGTGCCGCCAGTCAAACTTCCAACATGCCGCATTCCATTTGCCATCAAAGAGCTCGTCGAGGACGAAATCAACCGTCTATGCAGTCAAGGTATTTTGGAGCCAGTGGAGTACTCCGATTGGTCAACTCCAATAGTACCAGTTGTGAAGAAGGACGGATCAATCCGAATTTGTGGCGATTATAAAACAACGTTAAATCAGGCAGTCAAACTACACTGCCACCAAATACCGGCAGTCAGTACACTGTTAGCATCAATTGAAGGAGGATCAATATTTGCAAAAATCGACTTGGCACAAGCGTACCAGCAGCTAGTAGTCGACGAACGTTCAGCGTCACTACAAACTATTTCCACGCACAAGGGTGCGTTCAAGGTGACCAGACTCCAATTTGGTATAGCATCAGCTCCTGGCATATTTCAAAGCTGTATCGAGGGTACTCTACAGAACATTCCTGGCGTTTTGCCGTACTTCGACGATATAGTGATCATGGGCAAAACAGAGGAAGAGCTGGCTTCCAGGCTAAACGAAGTATTGTCACGGTTCGATAAAGCTGGTCTACGCTTACGCAAAGACAAATGTCAATTTGGTGTACAATCCGTAAAATTTCTGGGCTTCAAAGTCGACGCTTTTGGTATACGGCCATCTGCGGAAAAGGTCAATGCAATCAGCACCCAAGGACAAAGAGCAGCTTCAAGCTTTTCTGGGTCTACTCCACTTCTACCATGCGTTTTTGCCGCACAAGGCAACAGTTGCAGAAACTTTGCACCGCCTTTTGGATAAAAACGCTCACTGGACTTGGCTGAAAGAGCACGACATTTCTTTCTGCAAACTAAAGAAACTTATCACATCAGACGATGTGTTAGTCCACTACGCTGCGCAGTTGCCGCTAGTACTAACATGTGACGCATCACCATATGGACTCGGAGCAGTCCTCAGCCATAAATTATCAGATGGATCGGAGAAGCCAATCGCATTCTACTCACGAACACTGTCCAAAGCAGAACGCAACTATGCACAAATAGATAGAGAAGCAGTAGCGCTCGTCTCAGGAGTTAAAAAATTCCACAACTACCTTTATGGTCAATCGTTTACACTCGTCACTGATCACCGCCCTTTATTAGGAATCTTCACTACAAGAAAAGCAGTTCCTAATGTAATTTCGAACACAATGCTACGCCGATCAATTTTTCTCAACGCATACGATTTTAACCTCATACATCGCGCTGGAGCAAAAATTGGCAATGCAGACTTTTGAGCCGCTGTCCTATCGCGGCAACAACTGCGTCAACATCATCCCAAGATGTTCTCATGATTGAATTATCAGCCGATTCAGTCATAAAGGCACAACAAATTGCGTCCCAAACTTCGAAGGATCAGGATCTGTCCAAAGTTTTGAACTGGGTGTTAAGGGGATGGCCTAGCACCAAAATTGAGCGTCCAAGCAGCCTATATCCGTTCTATTGGCGCCGAGATGAACTCTCTGCAAATAGAGGAGTTCTCGTGTGGGGTAACCGTGCAGTTATTCCACCACCGGCTCGAGCATCTATTCTACGAGCACTTCACGCGCCTCATCCAGGAATCGTCAAGATGAAATCAATGGCTCGCAGTTATGTATGGTGGCCCAACATTGATGCTGAAATTGAGCATACTGTGAAGAAGTGCATTCCGTGTCAACAGAATAGGAACGAGGAATCGAAAACTGAATCACACCATTGGGAGTCGGCTAGGACTCCGTGGTCTCGTTTACACATCGACTTTGCCGGCCCTTTTCAAGGCAAAACTTTCTTCTTGGTAGTCGATTCTTTCTCCAAATAGTTGGAGGTCGCAGTTGTTCCGTCTACATCTACGGGAGCCGCGGTCAAGTTCCTTCGACAACTGGCTGCCACTCATGGTCTTCCTTATGAGATAGTGTCGGACAATGGCACAGCATTCACATCTGCAGAATTCAAGGAATTCATGGACAACAATTTAATTCGCCACATACGCTCTGCTCCGTTTCATCCGGCAACAAATGGGCAAGCAGAACGAATGGTTCAATCCACGAAGAACTATTTAAAGAAGCTGGAACGAAACACGAACATAGATCTCAGTTTGGCTAGATTCGTGTTCAACCAACACATCACGCCGCATGCAACTACAAACCGTACTCCAGCAGAGCTGCTCATGAACCGAGAGCTTAAATCGTATTTCGACAAAATACAACCACAGGAAATCACTTTCGGCAAGCTGACCGAGCCTGCCAGCAACAAATCTTTCATTTCAGGTAATCCAGTGTGGGCCCGTAACTATGCCGCTGGGCCAAAATGGATCGAGGGACAAGTGTTTGATCAAACTGGGCCTATATCATACACTGTCCGTCTGAGCGACTCCCGGGTCATCAAGCGTCACCAAGATCAGCTTAGGAATCGTAAAGCATCATCGAACGATGCCAACTGTGGAAGTCCAGCTACAGAGGACTTATTAACATCGTGTGATCATAGTATTTTGGAGCCTACTAATGAAGCTGAATCTCCGCCAGTAAGTCCACATCCAGTGGCTCATTCATCACCGGCTCCACCTACACCTCGAAGGACCAGCCGCAATAGAAAGCCTACGCATTTCTATTCTGGGTGTTAAGGGGTGTTGTGTATGCTACCGTACATCGCTTTATCGTTTGCTAAGTCAGTCGACCAGTGGACGTCAACCAACACACATTGCGCTACGTAGCGATCATCAATACAACACATACATATAGACATTCTCACTGTACATTTATCTGTTCATCTTCATATGGCAATAAACATTAATATATATTAAATGTCATTAGCGCACGCATATTTAATACTCACCCTAAGGCTTTTAGAAATGTCAGGAAAGCAAACTGGGACCTCTACAAGGTGACTGTAGCTAGACTACTACCTCAGAACCCCACAAGCACAAGCACGTGTGACGAAATTGATAGGTCTGTGGAGGTTCTAACGGTTGCTCTTAATAAGGCTAGTTGAAGTCAACTCAGACATAGTCACGAAACCCAATTTGTAATGGGCTATCCATAGCTTCAAACCATTTAAAGCATCTGGCCCAGATGGTGTAGCTCCAATTGAAATTCAGCAGTCAGAGAATCTTATAATAGAGTGGCTGTTAAAGATCTATAATAGTTTTCTTGAATTAGCGTATATTCCAGACTCATGGAAGCATTGGGGATTAATCCGACCAAGACTAAGCTGGTACTATTCACTAGGAAGTATAAAATTCCTCAATTTATTGCTCCAAAACTAATGGGTGTAGATATTGACCTTGTCGAGGAGGCTAAATATCTGGGCGTGATCCTAGATAGGAAGCTGAATTGGAAGGCTAATATAAGCGAGCGCCTTAGGAAGACTCAGGTAGCTCTGTACTCTTGCAAAAGAGTTATAGGCAAAAAATGGGGGTTACAGCCTAAGGTAGCCTATTGGATATATACAGCTGTGGTACGATCAGTCCTTTTCTATGATTTGCTTGCTTGGTGGACAGCCCTAAGTAAGTCCACATACAATAGGCTGATAACAAAGCTACAAAGAACGGCAGAGGTATTCATAAGTAGTGCCATTAGAACGACTCCAACGGCAGCATTGGATATACTGCTAATCTGCTGCCTGTTAGGTTTTTTGGCGAAAAAATGGCTGCAAACTCAGCTATCAGGGTAAAAGCTACGCATCAATGGGATGCCAGGAATATAGGTCATGCGTCCATTTTAAGACATTTTGAGGGTATTCCTGACTCTGGCATCCCCCCTCATGTAGAAGGGGTTCACATCTACATAGATGGATCCAAACTACAGAGTAGGGTGGGAGGTGGTGTATTCTCAGAAGATTTGGATATTAACATGTCCTTAGGATGCCCGACCACTGCAGTGTTTTTCAGGCAGAGGTCGCGGCTATAGAGGCAGCACTGTCTTGGCTAAGGAAGAAGAAGATATCTGGACTTGATATTTGCATTCTGTCCGATAGCCAAGCTGCTTTGCGCTCCCTGGATTCGGTTATTATCACCTCAAAAGCCGTCAAAAGCTGCCGCAAATCTTTAGACGAGATAGCTAAGCAGACCCGTCTGCATCTGTGCTGGGTTCCCGGTCACAGAGATATTCCAGGGAACTGCAAGACGGATGAACTTGCCCGTGAGGGTACTACCATACCGATGGAACCAGATAGGTCGCAATTCGGTATTCCTATTGCCACATGTAAGCCCTTAGTAAATACAATATCCTTAGGAACAGCGGGCAGGCGCTGGTCTGAACTTTCAGGATGTATATAGCTAGACAAACCTGGCCAGAGATAAATGTCAAGCGCTCTAAGGACCTACTGGCTCTAAATAGACAAAGCATAGGTCCCGTGATTAGCGTCTTAACGGGACACTGGACTCTAGGCACACACGGGTGTAGGCTGGGGATCGCCTCTAATGACTTCTGCAGGAGTAGCATGGACGAAGAGGAGGAAGAGTCTACTGCTCACCTGTTGTGCACGTGTCCAGCTTTGTCCAGAAGGAGGCGCACTTTCCTAGGCGCCTACTTTTTGGACTCTTTGGGAGATATCTAAAAGAAAAAGATTAGCTCCATCAACAGCTTCATTAAAAGCTCTAAATGGCTGGACCTTTAAATGGGATGGGACCTGCTGTCCCATGCGGTATCACAAAGGGTCAATGTTGGTCTAAGTGCGCCCTTTTCGGGTGGCCGCTTTACCTTCCTACCTACCTACCGAAATTATACGAAATATACATTTTTTAAGAAGATATGGCAGGCTGAATTAAAAAGTGCATAAAATCTGGCGTCTAATTTTTGTATTTAATTCATAAACTGTACTGGGGGTTTAACATGGTTACACTTGTCATGCTGCTTTTCAAGTGTGTAAAGAAAGTCGTCAGAAATAAACTAATCTCCGAAATAAGGCAAGGGATGAACACAATTATGTGACTTATACATTTTTAAGTATAAATAACCGCAAATATACGAAATATACATTTTTTAAGAAAACTACCTTATCTACATGAATATTTACATTTCTTTGCGAACAGAATTTCCTAATTTGTTCGAAAAAATGCTCAACGGCATCTTGACAAACTTTGCTAGTCATTATGTGTGGAAAGTCTTCTTGTGTCAAACTGCTACATTTCCGTTAAACTATTTATATTTATAACCCAACCTTTTAGAAAATTAAAAGTGTTTGTCAGATCAAAATTCCCAACATCTATTATACTAATGAACTTCAAGAAAATGTCGGTGTCTTTCAAAAAAGCTAGTTGATCCGAAGATCCAGTAAACATGGAAATATAATTACTGTTATTAAAAATATTATTATTATTAAGTGCTCATTTAAGTCGATGTGAAATCCGAAGTAATGTGAAAGTTTGTAAATGTTGCCACACTGAACGCTTAATAATCAACTGTTTTGAAACCAAAGCACTTCGAGCCAATAATATAGAACTCGATCAGGAAACACTAAGAAGGTAAAAGCCGTTTGACATACAAACTTTCTTTAGTAAACAATTTCCATTTTAAGGGAAAAATAATATAGTTCTTTTATTCAATCTGGGTTCTCGTTATTTTTGCCAAATTTTTAAATAAATACATATTAAAGATATTACCCTTTTAGTGTATCTTGGCTATGGATGTTTATACGGCAATTCCAGTTTGTTTTTTAGAATTCGGCAATTTATAACCAATCAATTCAGCGTTGGAAAATTTATGGATGAATGAAAATATGGATGAATGAATTTTTATAACTATGAACTTGTGTGTAATAAATAAAATTTATATCTTAAATAAACTTTATTAGCGTATTTATATTTCGAATTAAATAAAATATAACTAAAATGAAAATTATTAGTGAAATAGTGTGGTCTGTTATTTATATTTACGAGAATTCAAAACTGATTCAGATAATATTGCAATAGATGAAGCTAAAAGAAGACTAGCAACTAAGGCCTTCAAAGAGAAAAGCATTTACAAAAGAAGAATTTCGCATAAGGTCGTGACTGTGAGACAAAATTTTTTTTATTTTAAAACATGTTTCTTTATCACTCGTCCTTAACACTTCCTATTGCAACATTGAAGAACTGCAACATTTATTTAATATTTCACAATGCAAACGAAAACCTTCAACACAGTTATAAATTAACAAAAACAAACAAGGTCTTAAAATTTTTTTTTCTACACATGGAAGTTCTTTCGCAACCATAAAATAGTTTTAATTGTTTAGAACAGACAAATAATAAGCTGAATTGTAGTACTGAGTTCATTTAATGTTATATTTTTTCATTAATATTTCAGTATATTGATAGTTACCCTACGTTTCCACGGGCAATTTTTGATGGCATGGCACTGGCAATTTCAAGCAAATTGCCAATGGAGACTCCAAATTGCTTCATGTTGGCAATTTATGTTATGAAATATGTTATGCCATAAATTGCCAACGTGCTGTGTAGCAATCAGTTGTCATTTTGTTTGTTTGACAGCCGTTTTTCATTTTTTCGTGACGCTCACAGTGGAAGCATCGTCGGACATTTTAATTTCACCGTGTCTATTAATTTAATACACACGCTAAAATTGAGTGGTCGACGCCGGATGTATTTAAATTAATAAATTTATACAACCAGTTCGAATGCCTGTGGAACTTTAAAAGTGCAACCTATAAACGAACCGATTTGAAAAACAACGCTTGGCTGCAAATATCCAAACAATTTAGGAAGGATATTACGGACATTAAAAAGAAAATCAAGCACATAAGAACTGCTTACCTGGCGGAGAAGAAGAAGGTTGAATATAGCAAGAAGTCTGGCTCCACAACAGATTTTATTCACAAGCCGAATCTATTCTACTACAAGGAAATGGATTTTTTCGACTCCGTTGTCATTTTGCGAAGAACAACGAGCAACTTGAAGGAGGTATGTTCATGAAAGTATTATCTTAAAAAAATGTTTCATCTCAGTGAATTTTTTTCAGCAGGAAACATTCGAAATTGCCACGGAAGCAACTGAGTTAGACTCAACGCTGATGGAGGATAGCTCAGATGTGTTTGTATTGCCGACGTATTCTCCTTCTCCATGTGTAACGCCATCCCCGCCCATTACAATAAGACCATCATCTTCATCGTCTGGTAGTTCAAGACCTTCTCCCTCACCCTCACCATCATCTTTTAATAAAAGGCCTTCACCATCATCCACGCCAGCTGCTAAATCATTTGCAACGTCTTCACCAGGCTCCCGCCCTTTTTTCAAGCAAAAGGCACACAGGGAAGTTAAATTTAACAGCGCAGTGGAGGCGATAGTAGCCGCAGTGAACGAAAGAGAAACTGAAGATGTTTTCTCTTCATTCGGAACGGCGATTGCACGGCAGTTACAGCAGCTTCCACTGGCTGATGCAACCTCAACAATGGCAGAAATTCAAAACCGTGTGACGCAAAAAGTTCTGACCCATTTGCGTACGTCTCAACAGATAAATGATCCAAGAGACATAATGCAAGCTGCCCTTGAAGAAGCTGATATAAGTTTCGAATAGAAATTTATTCTTTTTATTTCTTTTTTAATTTTAAGTCAATTAACATTTTTATTTTTAGAGGTTAAGCAATGAACTGATATTTTTGGTGAAATTACTGTTTAAGAAATTAAGTGATATTTTGTTATTTTTATTTTTAGAAATTAAGCAATGAACTGATATTTTTTGTGAAATTACTGTTTAAGAAATTAAGTGATATTTTGTTATTTTTATTTTTTGTAATTTTTTTAAGAATATAAGAAATAAATTGAAACTTTGATTTTTAGTTTTCTTGATTAACTTGTGGTAAAGCAGTACAAAAAATAAAATTTATTTTCTATTAAAACCGAAAAAAAGTCTTCATTTTTCTAGTAAGTTGATTTATTTTTTAAACAATGTTTTGAGCCACTTGCTTCTTTAACTTCACCCAGTGAAATGGAACATCGCCATCGGTGACGCAATACTTTCGGACGTTTTCTCGCATTTGACATGCGAACTTGTAACTATCCTGTTCTTGCATTGGCAGGGCAGACATCGTCGTTGGCAATTTTTGTTGGCAATTATCTTCCGCAGACGTTTGTGGTTCCACCAGTTTACAGGAAAGAAAGTTGTGCAGAATGCAACAGGCTTTCACAAGTATATTGCACGTCTCCACAGATACTTCGATGGGCCGATGGAAAATACGGAATCGTGCAGCTAGTCTCCCAAAAGCCATCTCCACCGTCATTCTTGCTCTGCTAAGCCGGTAATTAAATGCCTCCTGTGAGGTGCTGAGGTTGGAGCTTCTATTATAAGCCTTCAGCAAATGACGGTTAAGACCGAATATATCATCCCCAATAAAATAAAGCGGTGTTTTTCTCATCTGGCCTTTTAGTGGTTCGTCTGCGGGTATATTCAGTCTTCCCGTTGATAGCGCCTCATATAGCGAGCTATTTTTGTATACCATGACATCAGACGCTCTTCCATTACCACCAACGTCGACGTAAATGAAGCGACTATGTGCATCCACTACTCCAAGTAGCACAATGCTAAAAAAAACCTTTATAGTTAAAAAAATCGGATCCGGAATATGGTAGGGCTTTGATCCGGATGTGTTTTCCATCGATTGCGCCTAATGTGTGTGGAAATTGCCAAATTGCTTCAAAATCATTTGCAACAGCATGCCACTCAACCTCAGTTGTGGGTGTCTGTTTAAAAAATTATCAATAAATAAATAAGCTAATATTGAGAATCTTAGATGTACCTTCATAAATTCATCTTGCAGAACTGTTAATATTGCTTCCAACACGTCAGGTAAAAATTTACTAATTGTTTTCCGCGATATTCGGGAGATCGCAGTGTTATTGCGAAACGAAGTCTGGAGGAAATTGCGTATCTCATCACCGTATCTTGCTTTTTAATTTCTGAGTTAACCTAGTTGTAACAAACGCATTAATTTATGAAAATAAATAAAAGAAAGAGCTAAAAATATATTTACCAGAGAAAGGAGTTCCTCAAACTTGTCAATATGCATGCGGGAAAAGTTTTGGAAGTCTTCGGCCCTTTCCCACATTTTGTCTCTTAAAAGGTGATTTTCCAGTCTATGCATTTCCCTTCTTTGTAAAAAAGGATTCACCTAGAATCTATGCTTCCTTCTTTTGTCCTCTTCATCGTATAATTCACACAATTTTTTTAATGCATCAAGAGCGCGGGCGCAGCGAAGTAGTTTGCTTGCTGACGGCATTTCCAAAATGACAATGGCATAACATCGCAATGCCCACCATTAAAATATTGCCAACCATTACAATCGATTTTGACAGATGTTATGCCATCAAAAATTGCCCGTGGAGACGTAGGGTAATATAAAATTACAACCTACTACAAAATTATGTACTTCGGTAGCACTCTTTTGTAATAGGAGTAAAAATGGTGTATAAGTAGTTTATTCACCGAGGCCACTTGTGCTAACAGACCTCGGTGAAAAATGAAATTCTCTCATACTATTACTATCCATTTTGCATTGATTTTGTTGTTGGATTCGGCAAGCTGCGTATCTATTGGTAATCTATGATAACCTAACCAGAGTATACAGAGTAAAGAAACTTAAACGTGAAAACGAGTTTTTTTTCTCTGTGTTCTCTGCTCGTAACGATGTGCTCGAAAGTTAATGTGGATAATATAATAATTTTTTATTGCTATATATTAAATTTCCACAACACTTAAGAGGTATGCAGAATGGAGCGTTACCGATTTTTTGTTGATGATGATGAAATCTGAATACGCGTGTTCCTACATTTATCCATACATACTTGTATGTATGTACATATGTGGGGATTTCTTTTTTTTTTGTTTGTTTCTGAAAAGCAGCAATGAAGAGATTATCCTTAAATACATTTATTTTTAATTGTTATTAATTGCGCCCACTGTTTGTTCGCCATGTAGGAAAATTTTTATGAGTCAGTGTTATGTTAGATTCTAGTGTAAAACCATCGAAGTTTCTGTTTCTCCTTCGTATACTGGAAATTTTTAGACATTGTCCGTTGGGCATTTGCTGAAAATTAGTTTATTTGAAGTTTTGATAGCGAAAGGAGGAGGAAACTGCGGTAATGTCATTTAGTGCAGATAAATGTATATTTTAATTTGTTCTTTTTTAGAAATAAACCATCGATAACTGTCATCCAGTTTGGTGTATTTATTCCGGATTTTTTAAATGGTGCTTGAAATTTGCATCCCCTAATTTAAATTTAAACGCTAATTTAATTTGGCTTGATTTGGTGGGTTTTTTTAAATTGTAAATATGTTGTATACCCTTTACCTTAAAAAAGATAAATAGGGTTATACAAAGTCTGTGCGCTTGAGACATTTATCATCTACAAGAAGGTGGCAGGTGTGGAAATAAGAATACACGCATATGCTGAAAATCACTCAGCAATTTTCATTTTTACCATCCGTTTATCTGTGGCTACTTTTTTTGTATACCGTTAGAGATATCTTAACGAAAGTTTGCAAAAGTTGGACAAAGATACAATACCAGATTGTTATATGAGCTGATTTTGACAAATAACACGCCTACCTCCTCTATATGGAACTTTTTTTTACTTCGCTCCAATTGATGGAATACTGACGGAATTAGGTAGTTACAGTATGTCACAAAAGATTCGTTGCTGGGCTATACTAATATACTTACTCGATTTTACCAACTTTAGAATGTTGTATTTGACTTCTTTCTTTTCTATTCATAGACTGATGCTTACGAAAGACTAAGCAAAAAAAAACTTCCTGAAAATATCTAACCGTTATCAAGAGAGAGCAGGAAAACCCTAGGTAACCCTTATTTTTAACTCACAAAAGTATTCGTTTTATATATTTTTATTTATTTAAGCAAAAGAAAAAGGATTATTTAATATTTTGTATGGTGCCCTTAGTAGTTAAACAATGTATGTTTTGGCGCAAAAACGCATGTATTTATGAAGGTCCAAATTCACCAAAAACCGTCACATTTATTATTTTAAGTAGACGCCATCTGGCGGTGAGTTTTTTGTTAGAAGCTTTTGTGGAAAGCTGTATTTTGGTTTGTGTCTTTGCTATGATGGAGGGAGCTTTTGTGGAAAGCTGTGTTTTGGTTTGTGTTTTTGCTGGAAAGAAAAATTCACGTTAAGTTTAATGTGAACAATAAAAAGTTTCATGAAATTTTCTCATACCCCGCCCCTGTGTTTGCTTTTGATCAGAACAAGTTTCTAAAAGCTAAAAATTCAAGACAGATTGGTATTTACTGATAAAATGCGGCTACGTTCTGTTTAAATAAAAGCATATTCAACTCAGATGCTTGTTTACTTATAAGAACGTAGCTGCGTTATTTTATTATACATACATATGTGACGACGGAATTTTGAAAATAAATTGAATACCTTCTTGCCCATCAAGTTGAATGCAGCCTACGTCACAGCCACAACTTGAACAGGTTTTGACAGACAATACATATGAGAACTTGATGGGCAAGAAATTTATCGTGTGGTCGCAGTGATAAGTAAATATAATTATGTGGTTTTTTTTATATTTTCCACAATAACTTTGAAAATTTAAATAAAAGTAAAAAAAAACTAAAATAATTTAAGTAAATATAGGGTGTTTTTTAGTCGTGTGGTTTTCAATCTGGCAATACTTTTTTCGGAGTTGGCCTTTTTGACAGCTGTCACTTGGTTTATGCTCAGTTTACTTTGCCATTTCACAGAATTGAAGCCGAACGACTATCAAGTGCGTCGCAGGTTGGATGAATGGGCCCAAAACGAGATGGCCACCGATCCTGATTTTCACAAGAAACTTTTGTTAAGCGATGAACATTAATATGCAAAATTGTCGCATTTTGAGTGACGAAAATCCACCAGCCATTGTTGAGACGCCGTTAGATCCTCAAAAAGTCACTGTTTGGTGTGTTCTATGAGCAGAGGAAATCATTGGTCATTATTATTTCAAAAATGAAGTCGGCCATACTGTTACAGTCAATAGGAAATGCTATAGAGCCATGATTAATGACTTTTTCGTGCCTGAATTGGAGGATGTTGATTTGGACCACCTTTCGTTCCAACAAGACGGCGCTACATGCCATACAGCCAACGAAACAATCAATTTATTGAAGGAAACTTTTGGTGAGCTCATTATCTCGCGTCGTGGGCCTGTGGCGTGGTCTCCAAGATCGTGCGATTTAACACCGCTGGAATATTTTTTGTGGGGTTATGTGAAGTCGCTTGTCTACGCAGATAAGCCCGAGATGATTGACGCCTTGGAAGAGAATATTCGGGGCGTTATTGCTGACATACGGCCCCAATTGCTGCAAAAAGTGGTCGAAAATTGGGCCTCTCGGCTGGAATTTATTCGAGGCAGCCGCGGCGGCCACTTGCCCGAAATCATTTTTAAAACATAATGGCATGATTAAACACTTATCTTTATAATAAAGCTAAATTCTTGGCCATAACATAAAATTATAAGCATTTTATTTCTTCTTGAAAACCACATGTCTAAAAAACACCCTTTATAATTATATGTTTTTTTTTTTTTCTACAGAACTTTGAAAATGTTATTATGTCGATGGCATTGTTAAACATAATAAAAACTTGTTCTTATCAATATATGTAAATTAGATAACAATATGAAAAATTAACCTAATCGTAATGCATATTAACATAATCATTTAATTTCAAGTTTCATAAATTTTGTATTTTTAAATATTACCAAATAAATAAATATGAAAAAAATGTTTCCTATCATACCAGTCTCACAGTCACGACCTAATGTGAAATGCTTTCTTTGTAAATCTTCTCTTTGAGCCGAGCCGCCCTATGTGGTCTAGTGGTAAGCATGCTAGATTCACACCTCGAGGGCCGCAGGTTCCAATACTTCACCGAACGCCTGAACGCCTCTGTAGCTAGTACTCATTCCACCAAAACCATGCAGTCATAATTGATTGTGGTATGTATAACAATAATAATAATAATAATAATAATAATAATAATAATAATATTAATAATAATATTAATAATAATAATAATAATAATGTTAATAAATCTCTTTGAGTCGAAGGATATCTGAAGAAATGTTTTTCATTTTTGTCTTCTTGTAAATATAAATAGCAGAACTCACTATTTCATTAATAAATTTTATTTTTGTTATATTTTATTTCATTCGAAATATAAATTTATATAAAATATATTTAATTGTTAAATAGACTCATAATTTCTTCATAATTTTCAAACATCACAAAAATAACAATTAAAAACTCATATTCACTCAAATCAAAACTCTATTTCCAATTGTTTGCAAATTAGTTTTGATCGCATTTTTCTATAATTTCAATATTGATAGGTACTGAGGGAAAATTGATTCAAAAAAATTTGTTCTTGCTGCCACCATGTAAGTAAATTCACCTTGTTACCGAACTTTAAGAAACGGAGAGGAATTGTCACAATGTTGAATTTACTAACTGCTAAGTGAATTTCGTACCTCCGGTATTGTCAAACATAAGCAATGCACGATTAAATTCTGTTCGAAATAAACGAAATTGAGAGGAATGGAGAAATACAAAAGCTGCTTCAAGTGGTACACAATTTATATAAAATATATTTAATAGTTACATAGTCTCGTAATTTCTTCTCAAAGTTCAAACTACACAAAAACAACAATTAAATAACTCTTCTTCAAATCAAAACTTTATTTCCAATTGTTTGCATATTTGTTTTGATTGCATTGTTCTATAAACTCAATTTTGACTGCTATGTCTGGAAAATTGGCTTAAAAAATTCGTTCTGCAGTCACCATGTTAAGCGGCCCCGACACGCCCGACAGTATCTGTGCACCGAGACGCTACTGCATACTCTTCAATCATTCATTTTCGTTTACTCCTTCGGCGTGGAGACAACAATGTCAGACGCAGATAAAAGTAATTTTGGTAGCGGTTGCAGTGTGATTGAAAAAGAAACAAATGAATGAAACACAACAAAAAGCAATGAAAAAAAAAATCTGGATGAAAAATTGCTATCGAAAAAGGAATGAGATTTCCCATCAAAATATTGAGGTAAAATTCAATGAATTTGATGAGAAATGTTTTTTTTTTGTTTTCCGCCATGACGTCCGCGCGCTACGAAATTCTGTTTCGAATGAATGAAGTTTCAGTCACGCAAATACACTTGACGTATTGACTAAACACTTCATCCATGCAGTAAGAAAAATCCGAATGATTTGGATTTTGCTTACTGCATTACTTCAGTCATTGTATGTGAGTCGCATACATAGCTTTTTTACTAATTTATTTTACGATTCTGTACATCATTCAATAACGTGTCGGGGCCGCTTACACTGCGGCCACATTTTCAATTTCTTGCCCATCAAGTCGCAATACACACAAACTTTTTACTAACAATACATATTTTTAGTACTTGACCGTCGACTTGATTATCAATTTATGTTACCAGCGGAGAATCAATTCGGCCTTCAATTATCTGTCAATTGTTACGTGAGGGTACTATGTATTAAGTGAAAAATAACGGAAAAACCAGATTAAATTTTAAAAAATCGATCAACAAATAAAAAAGGCAGAAATGATTAAATTTATTGTTATATTTATTTTTTATTTATTTTATACCATCTTGCCCATCAAATGCAGGCTACGTCACAGCCGCGACTAGAACAGGTTTTGACAGAGAATACGTGTGAGTACTTGATGGGAAAGAAATAGAACGTGTGGCCGCAGTATTAAGTAAATTAACATTGGAATTGCCTATAAACAGCTCTAGCCAAGATACACTATGAGGGTAGCAGTTTTAAGATGGTTTTATTTAAAAATTTGGTAATGGCAAACCCAAGATGGATTAAAAGAGCTACGTTATTTTTCCCTAACTATAGAGAGTTTTTACCAAAGAAAGCGGGTGAATCAACCTTTACTTTCTTAGTGTTTCCTGGTCAAGATCGATCTTATTTCATTTGCATCAAAGAACATAAACGTAATAAGAAGTATCATCAAGATGAAGAACAAAATAATTGATTCTCTATTTCATATTACGAGTTAAATGGGCAACACTACAAAACATGATAACGACAGAATCATGAAAACTACAGCATTCTGTATACATACATGTGTATGCTTGTATACTCATGCGAAAAAAAAAGATAGAAAACAAACACAAAAATGAATTTAGAATACACACGTTCCTATATTTATTCAAACATACATACATAGTACTGGCAGGTAGATATGCAATAAAATAGTATGAAATGAAAATAAAGCGTCTTTATGTCTAGTATCATTTATATTTGCACATCATTGGAGTTATTTTCTTTTTTTGTGTGGTAATATAAATACATATGTTTGTCTATTGCTTATTCCATTTAAACATTTACATAAAATATTTCTAAACACATACATATATATGTATACATGCTAAACTAAACTTACTTGCTTCATAGTTGTTTACCCAATAGCCGCTCGAAATACTTCTCATTGATTAATATAGATACGCAACTCTTCTTCTTCCTCAGCAGCTGTTGAAAAAAAATCCATTTGTTTTCCCTATCCGTGTGAAACAATAACAACACAATGTATAGCGGCCATGATATGGTGAGAAAGTAAAATTTGCCACAGCTGACGGTAAACATGGGAGTAGAATTTAGAGTTTCGTGGCTTAAGAATCAAAAAGTACTTTGAATGTGAAATCGGTTAGATACATATTATTTTGTAGGGTATTCTAATGTTTCATATGTAAGTTACATTTACATATATATGGTAGGCTGAATTAAAAAGTGCATAAAATCTGCTGTCTAGTTTTTGTATTTAATTGATAAACTGTACTGGGGGTTTAACATGGTTACACTTGTCATGCTGCTTTTCAAGTGTGTAAAGAAAGTCGTCAGAAATAATCTAATCTCCGAAATAAGGCAAGGGATGAACACAATTATGTAACTTATACATTTTTAAGTATAAATAACCGCAGTGAAGAGCAGTCACCTTGTCGGGGTACGATGGCTTAAGTGATTGCAATGACGCAATGGGTTAGGATGGCGGAGTTTCGGCTCTTATGGGATTACCCTAGCCGGACTGACTACTTGCGGAGTAATCCAACTAAGAACTGTCTCCCTCCTAATCCAGGGTGTTCTTGGGATCGTGCCCATTGGAAGTTGTTTTGCAGCCAGGAGGTTAATTAGGCTGTATCCTAACGGAGCTCCCCTTCCTGACACCAGACCGCCTCAGATAGTAACGGTTGCCTTGCTGTGGTACGGGGCGCTGCCACAGTTGACCAACCCAAAGAAGTTTAAAAAGCGCGGTACTATGACCACGAAGTCCTTTAGCGAAGTGCTGAAAGGACACCAGGTCATGGCGGTCATAGATCGTAATGACCCGGATGGCAGTATCGCTCCTGAGTGTTGGAAAAAGGTAGAAGTAAGCCTTTCAAGGCTCTACCTCCAGCTTTTGAAGGAATTCCCAGGTGGTTTTCCCTCTTTTCGCGACAGCGGATGGCATCAGGGCCACAGGTCAGTCGACCTTTATAAGATTGCGATCTCCAGGATAGGGGAAGCATGGCCAGGCGCAAGGCTCGAAGTCGTACCTAGGGAGTTGATCCCTAGTAGACCTAGAACGCGCGCGTGGATCCCAGCCGAACCCTCTGACCCAGAGTCTATCTTGGAGTTTTTTAGGTTGAGCAACCCGACAAATAATTGGAAAGTTACTAAGGTAGAGGAACCAAGAGGGGATTACAGGTCAATAACCCTTGTGGTGAACGCCGAATCTCTGGCTACTCTAGCGAAATCCAATTGGGTCGTGGGCAATGGCTTCTCATCCACAAGCCTCAAGGTCTACAAAAAGCACGGGCAACCGTCTTACACGGATCAAGCGGTAGTGAATCCCTCAGGGGTAACTGCTGATCCTGCTGCTGCTGAGGACTCCGCCATGCACCCGAACCGCAGAGACTCTATGTCAACTGTGGGGGGTTTGGAGAGTCTCCTAGGGACAACCACAGTCAGTGAGGAGGAAGTCCTTCTGGAGTCAGACTCGGAGTCTGAGGCTGATGTCACGGTGGTGGAGGTGACCAGCGCTACAAGTAGCAGAGATTCTACGAATAGTGCATATTAACCTCCATCACTCCAAGGCTGCGTCTGCCAGCCTTCAGCTCCGTCTTGCAAAAGGCGGAGTAGACGTTGTCCTGATCCAAGAACCCTGGACACACGGGGACTTGGTATGTGGTCTCAGGACTGAAAATTATAGCTTGCTGTATATCGTAAGTGAAGGAAGATCTAGGTCTTGTATCCTTATTAGGAATAATGTTAGCTCATTTATTCTCCCCAATTACAGCAACAAAGATTTAACGGCCGTCTGCCTGGAAGCTGGCAAGGGACGGTACTGGTTGGTCTCGGCCTATATGGCGCATGACCATGAGATCCTTCCAGAAGCCAACCTACAGAAGCTTGTTGTGGATACAAAGGCTCAACGGGTGGCTGTTATTATTGGATGCGATGCCAATGTGCACCATGACATCTGGGGAAGCCCGGATGTCAATGAACGAGTTGAGTCATTATATGAATATATTGTAACGACTAACCTTTCTGTATACAATAACGGGTTAGAACACACTTTTATTACTGCTAATAGGCAGGAAGTCCTTGACGTAACCCTTGCCTCCGAATCAATTTTTGATCGGATCTCAAATTGGAGAGTTCTAGTGGAACATCTGTCAATTGTTACGTGAGTATTAAGTAAAAAATAAAGGAAAAACCAGATTAAATTTTAAAAAATCGATCAACAAATAAAAAAGGCAGAAATGATTAAATTTATTGTTATATATGGGGGGGGGGGAGGAAATTAGGGGACTCAGATAAAACTGTAGGAGACTTTTCAACAGCGCAAAGAAGACTAAAGATAGTTCAGACTGGGCTCTATATAAGGCAGCACTCAGAGCCTTCAAAAGTAAGCTTAGGAAAGCACAGAGAGAATCGTGAAGGAACTTTTGCGGTGACGTAGAAGATATCTCTGAGACCTCCAGGTTGAGGAAGATCCTATCAACTGCTCCAATGATACCTGGTTACCTGAGGAGGGAGGATGGATCCTGGACTTCAAATAGTAATGAGACTCTAGAGCTTCTTCTGGAGACTCACTTCCCTGGTTGATCAAGCACCATTCCGCGGAGAACGAAGCCCTGCGCGAATGTAGTTGAAGTCAACTGAGACATAGTCACGAAATCCAATTTGGAATGGGCTATCTATAGCTTCAAACCATTTAAAGCATCTGGCCCAGATGGTGTAGCTCCAATTGAAATTCAGGAGTCAGAGAATCTTATAATAGAGTAGCTGTTAAAGATCTATAATAGTTTTCTTGAATAAGCATATATTCCAGACTCATGGAAGCATTGGGGGTTAATCCGACCAAGACTAAGCTAGTACTATTCACTAGGAAGTATAAAATTCATCAATTTATTGCTCCAAAACTAATGGGTGTAGATATTGACCTTGTCGAGGAGGCTAAATATCTGGGCGTGATCCTAGATAGGAAGCTGAATTGGAAGGCTAATATAAGCGAGCCACTTAGGAAGGCTCAGGTAGCTCTGTACTCTTGCAAAAGAGTTATAGGCAAAAAATGGGGGTTACAGCCTAAGGTAGCCTATTGGATATATACAGCTCAGTCCTTTTCTATGGGGTGCTTGCTTGATGGACAGCCCTAAGTAAGTCCACATACAATAGGCTGATAACAAAGCTACAAAGAACGGCAGAGGTATTCATAAGTAGTGCCATTAGAACGACTCCAACGGCAGCATTGGATATACTGCTCAATCTGCTGCCTGTTAGGTTTTTTGGCGAAAAAATGGCTGCAAACTCAGCTATCAGGGTAAAAATGCGCAAGATCTCCATTCCCTCCATGGACGAATGGAAGGATGGCATCCCCCCTCATGTAGAAGGGGTTCACATCTACACAGATGGATCCCAAACTACAGAGTAGGGTCGGAGGTGGTGTATTCTCAGAAGATTTGGATATTAACATGTCCTTTAGGATGCCCGACCACTGCAGTGTTTGTCAGGCAGAGGTCGCGGCTATAGAGGCAGCGCTGTCTTGGCTAAGGAAGAAGAATATATCTGGACTTGATATTTGCATTCTGTCCGACAGCCAAGCTGCTTTGCGCTCCCTGGATTCGGTTATTATCACCTCAAAAGCCGTCAAGAGCTGCCGCAAATCTTTAGACGAGATAGCTAAGCAGACCCGTCTGCATCTGTGCTGGGTTCCCAGTCACAGAGATATTCCAGGGAACTGCAAGGCGGATGAACTTCTCCGTGAGGGTACTACCATACCGATGGAACCAGATAGGTCACAATTCGGTATTCCTATTGCCACATGTAAGCTCTTAGTAAATACAATATCCTTAGGAACAGCGGGCAGGCGCAGGTCTGAACTTTCAGGATGTAAAATAGCTAGACAAACCTGGCCAGAGATAAATGTCAAGCGCTCTAAGGACCTACTGGCTCTAAATAGACAAAGCATAGGTCCCGTGATTAGCGTCTTAACGGGACACTGGACTCTAGGCACACACGGGTGTAGGCTGGGGATCGCCTCTAATGACTTCTGCAGGAGTTGCATGGACGAGGAGGAGGAAGATTCTACTGCTCACCTGTTGTGCACGTGTCCAGCTTTGTCCAGAAGGAGGCGCACTTTCCTAGGCGACTACTTTTTGGACTCCTTGGGAGATATCTCAAAAAAAAAGATTAGCTCCATCGACAGCTTCATTAAAAGCTGCAAATGGCTGGACCTATGAAAGGGATGGGACCTGCTGTCCCATGCGGTATCAGAAAGGGCCAATGTTGGCCTATGTGCGCCCTTTTCGGGTGGCCTTTTACCTTCCTACCCACCTACCGCAATTATACGAAATATACATTTTTTAAGAAGATATGGCAGGCTGAATTAAAAAGTGCATAAAATCTACTGTCTCATTTTTGTATTTAATTCATAAACTGTACTGGGGGTTTAACATGGTTACACTTGTCATGCTGCTTTTCAAGTGTGTAAAGAAAGTCGTCAGAAATAATCTAATCTCCGAAATAAGGCAAGGGATGGACACAATTATGTAACTTATACATTTTTAAGTATAAATAACCGCAAATATACGAAATATACATTTTTTAAGGAAACTACCTTATCTACATGAACATTACATTTATTTGCGAACAGAATTTTCTAATTTGTTCGAAAAAATGCTCAATCAAATCTTGACAAAGTTTGCTAGTCATTATGTGTGGAAAGTCTTCTTGTGTCAAACTGCTACATTTCCGTTAAACTATTTATATTTATAACCCAACCTTTTAGAAAATTAAAAGTGTTTGTCAGATCAAAATTCCTGACATCTTTTATAATAACGAACTTCAAGAAAATGTCGGTGTCAAAAAAGCTAGTTGATCCGAAGATCCAGTAAACATGGAAATATAATTACTGCTTTTAAAAATATTATTATTATTAAGTGCTCATTTAAGTCGATGTGAAATCCGAAGTAATATGAAAGTTTGTAAATGTTGCCACTCTGAACGCTTAATAATCAACTGTTTTGAAACCAAAGCACTTCGAGCCAATAAGATAGAACCTGATCAGGAAACACTAAGAAGGTAAAAGCCGTTTGACATACAATCTTTCTGTAGTAAACAATTTCCATTTTAAGGGAAAAATAATATAGTTCTTTTATTCAATCTTGGTTTTCGCCATTATTGCCAAATTTTAAAATAAATACATATTAAAGATATTACCCTTTTAGTGTATCTTGGCTTTGGGTGTTTATGTGGCAATTCTATTTTTTAGAATTCTGCAATTTATTCAGCGTTGGAAAATTTACAAAAAAAAAAAAATGGATGAACGATTTTTTATAACTATGAACTTGTGTGTATTTATATTTCGAATTAAATAAAATATAACTAAAATGAAAATTATTAGTGAAATAGTGTGGACTGTTATTTATATTTACGAGAATTCAAAAGTGATTCAGATAATATTGCAATAGATGAAGCTAAAAGAAGACTAGCAACTAAGGCCCTCAAAGAGAAAAACATTTACATAAGAAGAATTTCGCATAAGGTCGTGACTGTGAGACAAAATTTTTTAAATTTTAAAACATGTTTCTTTATCACTCGTCCTTAACACTTCCTATTTATTGTCTGAAGTAGAAAAAAAACAATAAAAAAATTGAAAACTTTATCTGCCTCAAGACACATTTTTCCTACATAAAGTCAATTTAATATAAAATCACATATCCTTCTCTTACCATTAATTTAAATTAGATATAAAAGTAGAACTGCAACATTTATTTACTATTTCACAATGTAAACGAAAACCTTCAACACAGTTATAAATTAACAAAAACAATAAAGGTTCTTAAAATTTTTTTTTCTATATATGGAAGTTCTTTCGCAACCATAAAATAGTTTTAATTGATTAGAAAAGACAAGCTGAATTGTAGTACTGAGTTCATTTACTGTTATATTTTTTCATTAATATTTCAGTATATTGATAGTAATATAAAATTAAAACCTACTACAAAATTATGTACTTCGCTAGCACTCTTTTGTAATAGGAGTAAAAATGGTGTATAAGTAGTTTATTCACCGAGGCCACTTGTGCTAACAGACCTCGGTGAAAAATGAAATTCTCTCATACTATTACTATCCATTTTGCATTGATTTTTTTGTTTGATTCGGCAAGCTGCGTATCTATTGGTAATCTATGATACTCCTAACCAGAGTATACAGAGTAAAGAAACTTAAACGTGAAAACGAGTTTTTTTTCTCTGTGTTCTCTGCTCGTAACGATGTGCTCGAAAGTTAATGTGGATAATATAATAATTTTTTATTTCTATCTATTAATTGTCCACAACACTTAAGAGGTATGCACAATGGAGCGTTACCGATTTTTTGTTGATGATGATGAAATCTGAATACGCGTGTTCCTACATTTATCCATACATACTTGTATGTATGTTCATATGTGGTGATTTCTTTTTTTTGTTTGTTTCTGAAAAGCAGCAATGAAGAGATTATCCTTAAATACATTTATTTTTAATTGTTATTAGTTGCGGCCACTGTTTGTTCGCCATGTAGGAAAATTTTTATGAGTCAGTGTTATGTTAGATTGTTAGTGTAAAACCATCGAAGTTTCTGTTTCTCCAGATTGTTATATGAGCTGATTTTGACAAATACCACGCGAGGTGGGCGTCTATATAGAACTTTTTCACCTTTTTTTACTTCGCTCCAATTGATGGAATACTCACGGAATTAGGTAGTTACAGTATGTCACAAAAGATTCGTTGCTGGGCTATACCAATATACTTACTCGATTTTACCAACTTTGGAAAGTTTTATTTGATTTCTTTCTTTTCTATTCATTGACTGATGCTTACGAAAGACAATACAAAAACTTCCTGAAAATATCTAACCGTTATCAAAAGAGAGCAGGAAACCCCTTATTTTCAACTCACAAAAGTATTCGTTTTATATATTTTTATTTATTTAAGCAAAAGAAAAAGGATCATTTAATATTTTGTATGGTGCCCTTAGTAGTTAAACAATGTATGTTTTGGCGCAAAAACGCGTGTATTTATGAAGGTCCAAATTCACCAAAAACCGTCACATTTATTATTTTAAGTAGACGCCATCTGGCGCTGAGTTTTTTGTTGGAAGATTTTGTGGAAAGCTGTGTTTTGGTTTGTGTCTTTGCTATGATGGAGGGAGCTTTTGTGGAAAGCTGTGTTTTGGTTTATGTCTTTGCTATGATGGAGGGAGCTTTTGTAGAAAGCTGTGTTTTGGTTTGTGTCTTTGCTGGATAGAAAAATTCACGTTAAGTTTAATGTGAACAATAAAAAGTTTTTTTAACTTTTCTCATACCCCGCCCCTGTGTTTGCTTTTCATCAGAACAAGTTTCTAAAAGCTGAAAATTCAAGACAGTTTGGTATTTACCGATAAAATTCGGCTGCTTTCTGTTTAAATAAAAGGTTATTCAACTCAGATGTGTGTTTACTGATCAGAAAGCAGCTGCGTTATTTTATTATACATACATATGTGACGACGGCATTTTGGAAATAAATTGAATACCTTCTTGCCCATCAAGTTGAATGCAGCCTACGTCACAGACGCAACTTGAACAGGTTTTGACAGACAATACATGTGAGAACTTGATGGGCAAGAAATTTATAGTTTGGTCGCAGTGATAAGTAAATATAATAATATGGTTTTTTTATATTTTACACAATAACTTTGAAAATTTAAATAAAAGTAAAAAATAAACTAAAATAATTTAAGTAAATATAGGGTGTTTTTTTAGTCGTGTGGTTTTCAATCTGGCAGTACTTTTTTTCGGAGTTGGCCTTTTTGACAGCTGTTACTTGGTTTATGCTCAGTTTACTTTGCCATTTCACAGAATTGAAGCCGAACGACTATCAAATGCGTCGCAGGTTGGGTGAATGGGCCCAAAACGAGATGGCCACCGATCCTGATTTTCACAAGAAACTTTTGTTAAGCGATGAACATTAATATGCAAAATTGTCGCATTTTGAGTGACGAAAATCCACCAGCCATTGTTGAGACGCCGTTACATCCTCAAAAAGTCACTGTTTGGTGTGTTCTATGAGCAGAGGAAATCATTGGTCATTATTATTTCAAAAATGAAGTCGGCCATACTGTTACAGTCAATAGGAAATGCTATAGAGCCATGATTAATGACTTTTTCGTGCCTGAATTGGAGGATGTTGATGTGGGCCACCTTTGGTTCCAACAAGACGACGCTACATGCCATACAGCCAACGAAACAATCAATTTATTGAAGGAAACTTTTGGTGAGCTCATTATCTCGCGTCGTGGGCCTGTGGCGTGGCCTCCAAGATCGTGCGATTTAACATCGCTGGACTAATTTTTGTGGGGTTATGTGAATTTGCTTGTCTACGTAGATAAGCCCGAGACGATTGACGCCTTGGAAGACAATATTCGGCGCGTTGTTACTGACATACGGCCCCAACTGCTGCAAAAAGTGGTAGAAAATTGGGCCTCGGCTGGAATTTATTCGAGGCGGCCGCGGCGTCCATTTGCCCGAAATCATTTTTAAAACATACTGGCAAACACTTATCTTTATAATAAAGCTAAATTCTTGGCCATAACATAAAATTATATGCATTTTATTTCTGCTTCAAAACCACATGTCTAAAAAAACACCCTTTATAATTATGTTTTTTTTTTTTGATTTTCTACAGAACTTTGAAAATGTTATTATGTCGATAGCATTGTTAAACATAATAAAAACTTGTTCTTATCAATATATGTACATTAGATAACAATATGAAAAATTAACCTAATCGTAATGCCTATTAACATAATCATTTAATTTCAAGTTTCATAAATTTTGTATTTTTATATATTAACAAATAAATAAATATGAAAAAAATGTTTCCTATCATACCAGTCTCACAATCACGACCTAATGTGAAATGCTTTCTTTGTAAATCTTCTCTTTGCGCCGAGCCGCCCTATGTGGTCTAGTGGTAAGCATGCTAGATTCACACCTCGAGGGCCGCAGGTTCCAACCCGCAGGTACCGAACGCCTGAACGCCTCTGTAGCTAGTACTCATTCCACCAAAACCATGCAGTCATAATTGATTGTGGTATGTATAATAATAATAATAATAATAATAATAATAATAATAATAATAATAATAATAATAATAATGTTAATAAATGGCGAAGGATATCTGAAGAAATGTTTTTCATTTTTGTCTTCTTGGAAATATAAATAGCAGAACTCACTATTTCATTAATAAATTTTATTTTTGTTATATTTTATTTCATTCGATATATAAATTCCCTAATAAAATTTAGTAAAGTTTTATTACTTATTTTTTACACACAGTTTCTTAGTTATAAAAATTAATTTATCCCTATTTTTTGTGAATTTTCGAACCCTGAATTAATCCATTTACTCACCACTAACAATGATTGGTTATAAATTACCGAACAAGATAAATTACTTACATGGTGGCTGCAAGGTGAATTTCATACCTCCGGAATTGTCAAACATAAGCAATGAGCGATAAAAACAAACGAAATTGAGAGGAATAGAAGAATATAGAAGAGCTGCATAATGTAGTACACAATTTATATAAAATATATTTAATTGTTAAATAGACTCATAATTTCTTCATAATTTTCAAACATCACAAAAATAACAATTAAAAACTCATATTCACTCAAATCAAAACTCTATTTCCAATTGTTTGCAAATTAGTTTTGATCGCATTTTTCTATAATTTCAATTTTGATAGGTACTGAGGGAAAATTGATTCAAAAAAATTTGTTCTTGCTGCCACCATGTAAGTAAATTCACCTTGTTACCGAACTTTAAGAAACAGAGAGGAATTGTCACAATGTTGAATTTACTAACTGCTAGGTGAATTTCGTACCTCCAGTATTGTCAAACATAAGCAATGCACGATTAAATTCTGTTCGAAATAAACGAAATTGAGAGGAATGGAGAAATACATGAGCTGCTTCAAGTAGTACAAAATTTATATAAAATATATTTAATAGTTACATAGTCTCGTAATTTCTTCTGAAAGTTCAAATAACACAAAAATAACAATTAAATAACTCTTCTTCAAATCAAAACTTTATTTCCAATTGTTTGCATATTTGTTTTGATTGCATTGTTCTATAAATTCAATTTTGACAGCTACGTCGGGAAAATTGGTTTAAAAAATTCGTTCTGCAGTCACCATGTTAAGCGGCCCCGACACGCCCGACAGTATCTGTGCACCGAGACGCCACTGCATACTCTTCAATCATTCACTTTCGTTTACTCCTTCGGCGTGGAGACAACAATGTCAGACGCAGATAAAAGTAATTTTGGTAGTGGTTGCAGTGTGATTGAAAAAGAAACAAATGAATGAAACACAACAAAAAGCAATGAAAAAAAAAATCTGGATGAAAAATTGCTATCGAAAAAGTAAAGAGATTTCCCATCAAAATATTGAGGTAAAATTCAATGAATTTAATGAGAAATGTTTTTCTTTGTTTTCCGCCATGACGTCCGCTCGCTACGAAATTCTGTTTCGAATGAATGAAGTTTCAGTCACGCAAATACACTTGACGTATTGACTAAACACTTCATCCATGCAGTAAGAAAAATCCGAATGATTTGGATTTTGCTTACTGCATGACTTCAGTCATTGTATGTTAGTCGCATACATAGCTATTTTACTAATTCTTTTTTACGATTCTTTACATCATTCAATAACGTGTCGGGGCCGCTTACACTGCGGCCCCACTTTCAATTTCCTTGCCCATCAAGTCGCAAAACATACAAACTTTTTACTAACAATATATATTTTTAGTACTTGACCGTCGACTTGATTATCAATTTATGCTTCCAGCGGAGAATCCATTCGGCCTTCAATTATCTGTCAATTGTTACGTGAGTATTAAGTAAAAAATAACGGAAAACCAGATAAAATTTTAAAAAATCGATCAACAAATAAAAAAGGCAGAAATGATTAAATTTATTGTTATATATGGGGGGAGGAAATTAGGGGACTCAGACAAAACTGTAGGAGACTTTTCAACAGCGCAAAAAAGTCTAGAGATAGTGCAGACTGGGCTTTATATAAGGCAGCACTCAGAGCCTTCAAAAGTAAGCTTAGGAAAGCACAGAGAGAATCGTGGAGGAACTTTTGCGGTGACGTAGAATATATCTCTGAGACCTCCAGGTTGAGGAAGATCCTATCAACTGCTTCAATGGTACCTGGTTACCTGAGGAGGGAGGATGGATCCTGGACTACTAATAGTAATGAGACTCTAGAGCTTCTTCTGGAGACTCACTTCCCTGGTTGCTCGAGTACCATTCCGCGGAGAACGAATCCCAGCGGGAATGTAGTTGAAGTCAACTCAGACATAGTCACGAAGCCAAAATTGCAATGGGTTATCCATAGCTTCAAACCATTTAAAGCATCTGTCCCAGATGGTGTAGCTCCAATTGAAATTCAGCAGTCAGAGAATCTTATAATAGAGTGGCTGTTAAAGATCTATAATAGTTGTCTTGATTTAGCGTATATTCCAGACTCATGGAAGCATGTGAGGGTAATTTTTATACCCAAGGCCGGCAAAAGCTCGCACACAGCTCCAGGGGACTTAAGACCCATTAGTCTGTCCTCCTTCTGTCTAAAAATCCTGGAAAGGTTGTTAGATATTCATCTGAGGCTCACTATAGACAGACAGAAGCTGTCAGTCTCTCAGCATGCCTACGTTAAGGGTAAATCGGTGGAGACCGCTTTGCACTCCTTAGTCTCTAGGATTGAGTGCTCCCTGCACAACAAGGAGTTCTCCCTAGTGGCTTTCCTGGACATTGAGGGAGCTTTTAACAATATCAAATCAGACGCAATAATCGGTGCGATGCGAGACTTGGAGGTGGAACCCGCCATTAGCAGGTGGATTGAAAACATGCTTAGTAGCAGGATAATCAATTCACAGCTGGGGGCGGCGTCGGCCAAGAAGTCCGTGTGCAGAGGCACACCTCAAGGTGGAGTTCTTTCACCCCTACTCTGGAATCTTGCGGTAAATCAGCTGCTTGTTCGACTGGAGAGGGAAGGGTGCAAGGTGGTTGCGTATGCGGATGATGTTGCTATTAGTATCTCGGGTAAATATATATCTACTTTGAGGGACTTGATGCAAAATATGCTGAACATTCTCTCTAAATGGACTACGGACTGTTGGTTGGGGGTTAATCCGACCAAGACTAAGCTGGTACTCTTCACTAGGAAGTATAAAATTCATCAATTTATTGCTCCAAAGCTAATGGGTGTAGATATTGACCTTGTCGAGGAGGCTAAATATCTGGGCGTGATCCTAGATAGGAAGCTGAATTGGAAGGCTAATATAAGCGAGCCACTTAGGAAGGCTCAGGTAGCTCTGTACTCTTGCAAAAGAGTTATAGGCAAAAAATGGGGGATACAGCCTAAGGTAGCCTATTGGATATATACAGTCCTTTTCTATGGGGTGCTTGCTTGGTGGACAGCCCTAAGTAAGTCCACATACAATAGGCTGATAACAAAGCTACAAAGAACGGCAGAGGTATTCATAAGTAGTGCCATTAGAACGACTCCAACGGCAGCATTGGATATACTGCTCAATCTGCTGCCTGTTAGGTTTTTTGGCGAAAAAATGACTGCAAACTCAGCTATCAGGGTAAAAGCTACGCATCAATGGGATGCCAGGAATATAGGTCATGCGTCCATTTTAAGACATTTTGATGGTATTCCTGATTCTTTCGAATACATCACACCAATGTACGCCTTCAATGGTATGCGCAAGATCTCCATTCCCTCCATGGACGAATGGAAGGATGGCATCCCCCCTCATGTAGAAGGGGTTCACATCTACACAGATGGATCCAAACTACAGAGTAGGGTCGGAGGTGGTGTATTCTCAGAAGATTTGGATATTAACATGTCCTTTAGGATGCCCGACCACTGCAGTGTTTGTCAGGTAGAGGTCGCGGCTATAGAGGCAGCGCTGTCTTGGGTAAGGAAGAAGAAGATATCTGGACTTGATATTTGCATTCTGTCCGACAGCCAAGCTGCTTAGCGCTCCCTGGATTCGGTTATTATCACCTCAAAAGCCGTCAAGAGCTGCCGCAAATCTTTAGACGAGATAGCTAAGCAGACCCGTCTGCATCTGTGCTGGGTTCCCGGTCACAGAGATATTCCAGGGAACTGCAAGGCGGATGAACTAGCCCCTGAGGGTACTTCCATACCGATGGAACCAGATAGGTCGCAATTCGGTATTCCTATTGCCACATGTAAGCTCTTAGTAAATACAATATCCTTAGGAACAGCGGGCAGGCGCAGGTCTGAACTTTCAGGATGTAAAATAGCTAGACAAACCTGGCCAGAGATAAATGTCAAGCGCTCTAAGGACCTACTGGCTCTAAATAGACAAAGCATAGGTCCCGTGATTAGCGTCTTAACGGGACACTGGACTCTAGGCACACACGGGTGTAGGCTGGGGATCGCCTCTAATGACTTCTGCAGGAGTTGCATGGACGAGGAGGAGGAAGATTCTACTGCTCACCTGTTGTGCACGTGTCCAGCTTTGTCCAGAAGGAGGCGCACTTTCCTAGGCGACTACTTTTTGGACTCCTTGGGAGATATCTCAAAAAAAAAGATTAGCTCCATCAACAGCTTCATTAAAAGCTCCAAATGGCTGGACCTATGAAAGGGATGGAACCTGCTGTCCCATGCGGTATCAGAAAGGGCCAATGTTGGCCTATGTGCGCCCTTTTCGGGTGGCCTTTTACCTTCCTACCCACCTACCGCAATTATACGAAATATACATTTTTTAAGAAGATATGGCAGGCTGAATTAAAAAGTGCATAAAATCGACTGTCTCATTTTTGTATTTAATTCATAAACTGTACTGGGGGTTTAACATGGTTACACTTGTCATGCTGCTTTTCAAGTGTGTAAAGAAAGTCGTCAGAAATAATCTAACCTCCGAAATAAGGCAAGGGATGGACACAATTATGTAACTTATACATTTTTCAGTATAAATAACCGCAAATATACGAAATATACATTTTTTAGGAAAGCTACAGTGTCTACATGAAGATTTACATTTATTTGCGAACAGAATTTCCCAATTTGTTCGAAAAAATGCTCAATCACATCTTGACAAAGTTTGCTAGTCATTATGTGTGGAAAGTCTTCTTGTGTCAAACTGCTACATTTCTGTTAAACTATTTATATTTATAACCCAACCTTTTAGAAAATTAAAAGTGTTTGTCAGATCAAAATTCCTGACATCTTTTATAATAATGAACTTCAAGAAAATGTCGGTGTCAAAAAAGCAAGTTGATCCGAAGATCCAGTAAACATGGAAATATAATTACTGCTTTTAAAAATATTATTATTATTAAGTGCTCATTTAAGTCGATGTGAAATCCGAAGTAATATGAAAGTTTGTAAATGTTGCCACTCTGAACGCTTAATAATCAACTGTTTTGAAACCAAAGCACTTCGAGCCAATAAGATAGAACCTGATCAGGAAACACTAAGAAGGTAAAAGCCGTTTGACATACAATCTTTCTGTAGTAAACAATTTCCATTTTAAGGGAAAAATAATATAGTTCTTTTATTCAATCTTGGTTTTCGCCATTATTGCCAAATTTTAAAATAAATACATATTAAAGATATTACCCTTTTAGTGTATCTTGGCTTTGGGTGTTTATGTGGCAATTCTATTTTTTAGAATTCTGCAATTTATTCAGCGTTGGAAAATTTACAAAAAAAAAAAATGGATGAACGATTTTTTATAACTATGAACTTGTGTGTATTTATATTTCGAATTAAATAAAATATAACTAAAATGAAAATTATTAGTGAAATAGTGTGGACTGTTATTTATATTTACGAGAATTCAAAAGTGATTCAGATAATATTGCAATAGATGAAGCTAAAAGAAGACTAGCAAGTAAGGCCCTCAAAGAGAAAAACATTTACATAAGAAGAATTTCGCATAAGGTCGTGACTGTGAGACAAAATTTTTTTAATTTTAAAACATGTTTCTTTATCACTCGTCCTTAACACTTCCTATTTACTGAAGTAGAAAAAAAACAATAAAAAAATTGAAAACTTTATCTGCCTCAAGACACATTTTTCCTACATAAAGTCAATTTAATATAAAATCACATATCCTTCTCTTACCATTAATTTAAATTAGATATAAAAGTAGAACTGCAACATTTATTTACTATTTCACAATGTAAACGAAAACCTTCAACACAGTTATAAATTAACAAAAACAATAAAGATTCTTAAAATTTTTTTTTCTATATATGGAAGTTCTTTCGCAACCATAAAATAGTTTTAATTGATTAGAAAAGACAAATAATAAGCTGAATTGTAGTACTGAGTTCATTTACTGTTATATTTTTTCATTAATATTTCAGTATATTGATAGTAATATAAAATTAAAACCTACTACAAAATTATGTACTTCGGTAGCACTCTTTTGTAATAGGAGTAAAAATGGTGTATAAGTAGTTTATTCACCGAGGCCACTTGTGCTAACAGACCTCGGTGAAAAATGAAATTCTCTCATACTATTACTATCCATTTTGCATTGATTTTTTTTGTTTGATTCGGCAAGCTGCGTATCTATTGGTAATCTATGATACTCCTAACAAGAGTATACAGAGTAAAGAAACTTAAACGTGAAAACGAGTTTTTTTTCTCCGTGTTCTCTGCTCGTAACGATGTGCTCGAAAGTTAATGTGGATAATATAATAATTTTTTATTGCTATATATTAAATTTCCACAACACTTAAGAGGTATGCAGAATGGAGCGTTACCGATTTTTTGTTGATGATGATGAAATCTGAATACGCGTGTTCCTACATTTATCCATACATACTTGTATGTATGTTCATATGTGGTGATTTCTTTTTTTTGTTTGTTTCTGAAAAGCAGCAATGAAGAGATTATCCTTAAATACATTTATTTTTAATTGTTATTAATTGCGCCCACTGTTTGTTCGACATGTAGGAAAATTTTTATGAGTCAGTGTTATGTTAGATTGTTAGTGTAAAACCATCGAAGTTTCTGTTTCTCCAGATTGTTATATGAGCTGATTTTGACAAATACCACGCCCATCTCCTCTATATAGAACTTTTTCACCTTTTTTTACTTCGCTCCAATTCATGGAATACTGACGGAATTAGGTAGTTACAGTATGTCACAAAAGATTCGTTGCTGGGCTATACTAATATATTTACTCGATTTTACCAACTTTGGAAAGTTTTATTTGATTTCTTTCTTTTCTATTCATTGACTGATGCTTACGAAAGACAATACAAAAACTTCCTGAAAATATCTAACCGTTATCAAAAGAGAGCAGGAAACCCCTTATTTTCAACTCACAAAAGTATTCGTTTTATATATTTTTATTTATTTAAGCAAAAGAAAAAGGATCATTTAATATTTTGTATGGTGCCCTTAGTAGTTAAACAATGTATGTTTTGGCGCAAAAACGCGTGTATTTATGAAGGTCCAAATTCACCAAAAACCGTCACATTTATTATTTTAAGTAGACGCCATCTGGCGCTGAGTTTTTTGTTGGAAGATTTTGTGGAAAGCTGTGTTTTGGTTTGTGTCTTTGCTATGATGGAGGGAGCTTTTGTGGAAAGCTGTGTTTTGGTTTATGTCTTTGCTATGATGGAGGGAGCTTTTGTAGAAAGCTGTGTTTTGGTTTGTGTCTTTGCTGGATAGAAAAATTCACGTTAAGTTTAATGTGAACAATAAAAAGTTTTTTAACTTTTCTCATACCCCGCCCCTGTGTTTGCTTTTGATCAGAACAAGTTTCTAAAAGCTGAAAATTCAAGACAGTTTGGTATTTACCGATAAAATTCGGCTGCTTTCTGTTTAAATAAAAGGTTATTCAACTCAGATGTGTGTTTACTGATCAGAAAGCAGCTGCGTTATTTTATTATACATACATATGTGACGACGGCATTTTGGAAATAAATTGAATACCTTCTTGCCCATCAAGTTGAATGCAGCCTACGTCACAGACGCAACTTGAACAGGTTTTGACAGACAATACATGTGAGAACTTGATGGGCAAGAAATTTATAGTGTGGTCGCAGTGATAAGTAAATATAATTATGTGGTTTTTTTATATTTTCCACAATAACTTTGAAAATTTAAATAAAAGTAAAAAATAAACTAAAATAATTTAAGTAAATATAGGGTGTTTTTTTAGTCGTGTGGTTTTCAATCTGGAGTACTTTTTTTCGGAGTTGGCCTTTTTGACAGCTGTTACTTGGTTTATGCTCAGTTTACTTTGCCATTTCACAGAATTGAAGCCGAACGACTATCAAGTGCGTCGCAGGTTGGGTGAATGGGTCCAAAACGAGATGGCCACCGATCCTGATTTTCACAAGAAACTTTTGTTAAGCGATGAACATTAATATGCAAAATTGTCGCATTTTGAGTGACGAAAATCCACCAGCCATTGTTGAGACGCCGTTACATCCTCAAAAAGTCAGTGTTTGGTGTGTTCTATGAGCAGAGGAAATCATTGGTCATTATTATTTCAAAAATGAAGTCGGCCATACTGTTACAGTCAATAGGAAATGCTATAGAGCCATGATTAATGACTTTTTCGTGCCTGAATTGGAGGATGTTGATGTGGACCACCTTTGGTTCCAACAAGACGACGCTACATGCCATACAGCCAACGAAACAATCAATTTATTGAAGGAAACTTTTGGTGAGCTCATTATCTCGCGTCGTGGGCCTGTGGCGTGGCCTCCAAGATCGTGCGATTTAACACCGCTGGACTAATTTTTGTGGGGTTATGTGAATTTGCTTGTCTACGTAGATAAGCCCGAGACGATTGACGCCTTGGAAGACAATATTCGGCGCGTTGTTACTGACAGACGGCCCCAATTGCTGCAAAAAGTGGTCGAAAATTGGGCCTCGGCTGGAATTTATTCGAGGCGGCCGCGGCGTCCATTTGCCCGAAATCATTTTTAAAACATACTGGCAAACACTTATCTTTATAAAAAAGCTAAATTCTTGGCCATAACATAAAATTATATGCATTTTATTTCTGCTTCAAAACCACATGTCTAAAAAAACACCCTTTATAATTATATGTTTTTTTTTTTGATTTTCTACAGAACTTTGAAAATGTTATTATGTCGATGGCATTGTTAAACATAATAAAAACTTGTTCTTATCAATATATGTACATTAGATAACAATATGAAAAATTAACCTAATCGTAATGCATATTAACATAATCATTTAATTTCAAGTTTCATAAATTTTGTATTTTTAAATATTAACAAATAAATAAATATGAAAAAAATGTTTCCTATCATACCAGTCTCACAATCACGACCTAATGTGAAATGCTTTCTTTGTAAATCTTCTCTTTGCGCCGAGCCGCCCTATGTGGTCTAGTGGTAAGCATGCTAGATTCACACCTCGAGGGCCGCAGGTTCCAACCCGCAGGTACCGAACGCCTGAACGCCTCTGTAGCTAGTACTCATTCCACCAAAACCATGCAGTCATAATTGATTGTGGTATGTATAATAATAATAATAATAATAATAATAATAATAATAATAATAATAATAATAATGTTAATAAATCTCTTTGAGTCGAAGGATATCTGAAGAAATGTTTTTCATTTTTGTCTTCTTGGAAATATAAATAGCAGAACTCACTATTTCATTAATAAATTTTATTTTTGTTATATTTTATTTCATTCGATATATAAATTCCCTAATAAAATTTAGTAAAGTTTTATTACTTATTTTTTACACACAGTTTCTTAGTTATAAAAATTAATTTATCCCTATTTTTTGTGAATTTTCGAACCCTGAATTAATCCATTTACTCACCACTAACAATGATTGGTTATAAATTACCGAACAACATAAATTACTTACATGGTGGCTGCAAGGTGAATTTCATACCTCCGGAATTGTCAAACATAAGCAATGAGCGATCAAAACAAACGAAATTGAGAGGAATAGAAGAATATAGAAGAGCTGCATAATGTAGTACACAATTTATATAAAATATATTTAATTGTTAAATAGACTCATAATTTCTTCATAATTTTCAAACATCACAAAAATAACAATTAAAAACTCATATTCACTAAAATCAAAACTCTATTTCCAATTGTTTGGAAATTGCAAATTAGTTTTGATCGCATTTTTCTATAATTTCAATTTTTATAGGTACTGAGGGAAAATTGATTCAAAAAAATTTGTTCTTGCTGCCACCATGTAAGTAAATTCACCTTGTTACCGAACTTTAAGAAACAGAGAGGAATTGTCACAATGTTGAATTTACTAACTGCTAGGTGAATTTCGTACCTCCGGTATTGTCAAACATAAGCAATGCACGATTAAATTCTGTTCGAAATAAACGAAATTGAGAGGAATGGAGAAATACATGAGCTGCTTCAAGTAGTACACAATTTATATAAAATATATTTAATAGTTACATAGTCTCGTAATTTCTTCTGAAAGTTCAAATTACACAAAAATAACAATTAAATAACTCTTCTTCAAATCAAAACTTTATTTCCAATTGTTTGCATATTTGTTTTGATTGCATTGTTCTATAAATTCAATTTTGACAGCTACGTCGGGAAAATTGGTTTAAAAAATTCGTTCTGCAGTCACCATGTTAAGCGGCCCCGACACGCCCGACAGTATCTGTGCACCGAGACGCCACTGCATACTCTTCAATCATTCACTTTCGTTTACTCCTTCGGCGTGGAGACAACAATGTCAGACGCAGATAAAAATAATTTTGGTAGCGGTTGCAGTGTGATTGAAAAAGAAACAAATGAATGAAACACAACAAAAAGCAATGAAAAAAAAATCTGGATGAAAAATTGCTATCGAAAAAGTAAAGAGATTTCCCATCAAAATATTGAGGTAAAATTCAATGAATTTAATGAGAAATGTTTTTCTTTGTTTTCCGCCATGACGTCCGCGCGCTACGAAAGTCTGTTTCGAATGAATGAAGTTTCAGTCACGCAAATACACTTGACGTATTGACTAAACACTTCATCCATGCAATAAGAAAAATCCGAATGATTTGGATTTTGCTTACTGCATGACTTCAGTCATTGTATGTTAGTCGCATACATAGCTATTTTACTAATTCTTTTTTACGATTTACATCATTCAATAACGTGTCGGGGCCGCTTACACTGCGGCCCCACTTTCAATTTCCTTGCCCATCAAGTCGCAAAACATACAAACTTTTTACTAACAATATATATTTTTAGTACTTGACCGTCGACTTGATTATCAATTTATGCTTCCAGCGGAGAATCCATTCGGCCTTCAATTATCTGTCAATTGTTACGTGAGTATTAAGTAAAAAATAACGGAAAACCAGATAAAATTTTAAAAAATCGATCAACAAATAAAAAAGGCAGAAATGATTAAATTTATTGTTATATATGGGGGGAGGAAATTAGGGGACTCAGACAAAATTGTAGGAGACTTTTCAGCAGCGCAAAAAAGTCTAGAGATAGTGCAGACTGGGCTTTATATAAGGCAGCACTCAGAGCCTTCAAAAGTAAGCTTAGGAAAGCACAGAGAGAATCGTGGAGGAACTTTTGCGGTGACGTAGAATATATCTCTGAGACCTCCAGGTTGAGGAAGTTCCTATCAACTGCTTCAATGGTACCTGGTTACCTGAGGAGGGAGGATGGATCCTGGACTACTAATAGTAATGAGACTCTAGAGCTTCTTCTGGAGACTCACTTCCCTGGTTGCTCGAGTACCATTCCGCGGAGAACGAATCCCAGCGGGAATGTAGTTGAAGTCAACTCAGACATAGTCACGAAGCCAAAATTGCAATGGGTTATCCATAGCTTCAAACCATTTAAAGCATCTGGCCCAGATGGTGTAGCTCCAATTGAAATTCAGCAGTCAGAGAATCTTATAATAGAGTGGCTGTTAAAGATCTATAATAGTTGTCTTGATTTAGCGTATATTCCAGACTCATGGAAGCATGTGAGGGTAATTTTTATACCCAAGGCCGGCAAAAGCTCGCACACAGCTCCAGGGGACTTAAGACCCATTAGTCTGTCCTCCTTCTGTCTAAAAATCCTGGAAAGGTTGTTAGATATTCATCTGAGGCTCACTATAGACAGACAGAAGCTGTCAGTCTCTCAGCATGCCTACGTTAAGGGTAAATCGGTGGAGACCGCTTTGCACTCCTTAGTCTCTAGGATTGAGTGCTCCCTGCACAACAAGGAGTTCTCCCTAGTGGCTTTCCTGGACATTGAGGGAGCTTTTAACAATATCAAATCAGACGCAATAATCGGTGCGATGCGAGACTTGGAGGTGGAACCCGCCATTAGCAGGTGGATTGAAAACATGCTTAGTAGCAGGATAATCAATTCACAGCTGGGGGCGGCGTCGGCCAAGAAGTCCGTGTGCAGAGGCACACCTCAAGGTGGAGTTATTTCACCCCTACTCTGGAATCTTGCGGTAAATCAGCTGCTTGTTCGACTGGAGAGGGAAGGGTGCAAGGTGGTTGCGTATGCGGATGATGTTGCTATTAGTATCTCGGGTAAATATATATCTACTTTGAGGGACTTGATGCAAAATATGCTGAACATTCTCTCTAAATGGACTACGGACTGTGGGTTGGGGGTTAATCCGACCAAGACTAAGCTGGTACTCTTCACTAGGAAGTATAAAATTCATCAATTTATTGCTCCAAAGCTAATGGGTGTAGATATTGACCTTGTCGAGGAGGCTAAATATCTGGGCGTGATCCTAGATAGGAAACTGAATTGGAAGGCTAATATAAGCGAGCCACTTAGGAAGGCTCAGGTAGCTCTGTACTCTTGCAAAAGAGTTATAGGCAAAAAAATGGGGGATACAGCCTAAGGTAGCCTATTGGATATATACAGCTCAGTCCTTTTCTATGGGGTGCTTGCTTGGTGGACAGCCCTAAGTAAGTCCACATACAATAGGCTGATAACAAAGCTACAAAGAACGGCAGAGGTATTCATAAGTAGTGCCATTAGAACGACTCCAACGGCAGCATTGGATATACTGCTCAATCTGCTGCCTGTTAGGTTTTTTGGCGAAAAAATGACTGCAAACTCAGCTATCAGGGTAAAAGCTACGCATCAATGGGATGCCAGGAATATAGGTCATGCGTCCATTTTAAGACATTTTGGTGGTATTCCTGATTCTTTCGAATACATCACACCAATGTAAGCCTTCAATGGTATGCGCAAGATCTCCATTCCCTCCATGGACGAATGGAAGGATGGCATCCCCCCTCATGTAGAAGGGGTTCACATCTACACAGATGGATCCAAACTACAGAGTAGGGTCGGAGGTGGTGTATTCTCAGAAGATTTGGATATTAACATGTCCTTTAGGATGCCCGACCACTGCAGTGTTTGTCAGGTAGAGGTCGCGGCTATAGAGGCAGCGCTGTCTTGGGTAAGGAAGAAGAAGATATCTGGACTTGATATTTGCATTCTGTCCGACAGCCAAGCTGCTTAGCGCTCCCTGGATTCGGTTATTATCACCTCAAAAGCCGTCAAGAGCTGCCGCAAATCTTTAGACGAGATAGCTAAGCAGACCCGTCTGCATCTGTGCTGGGTTCCCGGTCACAGAGATATTCCAGGGAACTGCAAGGCGGATGAACTAGCCCCTGAGGGTACTTCCATACCGATGGAACCAGATAGGTCGCAATTCGGTATTCCTATTGCCACATGTAAGCTCTTAGTAAATACAATATCCTTAGGAACAGCGGGCAGGCGCAGGTCTGAACTTTCAGGATGTAAAATAGCTAGACAAACCTGGCCAGAGATAAATGTCAAGCGCTCTAAGGACCTACTGGCTCTAAATAGACAAAGCATAGGTCCCGTGATTAGCGTCTTAACGGGACACTGGACTCTAGGCACACACGGGTGTAGGCTGGGGATCGCCTCTAATGACTTCTGCAGGAGTTGCATGGACGAGGAGGAGGAAGATTCTACTGCTCACCTGTTGTGCACGTGTCCAGCTTTGTCCAGAAGGAGGCGCACTTTCCTAGGCGACTACTTTTTGGACTCTGTTTGTACCTGCTCCAACGCAAAACTCCAATCAGCAATTCCCATCACCAATGCCCGCTCGTGAACGCAGAATAAGCAGTACACCCGATGAACGGATATACAGCGTGTGAAGCCTCATCAGCATTTCCGTACACGTGCGGGCTAAAGTATTAATTTGCCCTACGTACGCACAAACGCTGGTGCCTTGCACATAATTGCAGACACCACAAATATATTTTTTTTGTTAGCGTAATCAAAATTATAATATAAATTCAATCAATTTATAAATAAAAATTGAGATATACTTTTGAAGTCAAACAGTCAACAGTGTTTTCTTTGTCGCCAATTATCAACCACAAGGTTAATTCAAGAATAATACTTGATTAGCCACAACACTCTTTCGGTACTGTACCCAAAGAGATATCAGACTTCAGTACTGCACTTGAAGTCATCATCACGATCCTTCGGTATTGCACCCAAGGAATCGGCAACCGATTAGTAAACCAACTAATCGGTATAGAAATATTTTGGAGGCCCCGGCGAGATAAGAACTCACGATCTCCTGTTTACCACAAGGCGAGATTCTGAAGGATGGCGCATCACCAAGAAACAATTGAGCAGTTGGACAAGTTGACCAGGGCACAGTATGAAGTGGGCTCGGCAATAGAGCAACTGGTGAGCAACTTTAAAAAGGACACACAAGACCGTAAAACCATCGAATATGCCAGTAAACGCATGAAGACTCTGAAGGAGGCATGGTCTACGTTCGAACATCAACATCATCTCGTACTCGAGCTAGACGAAGTTAATCATGAGTACTTCAAACAGGATTATAGAGGCAACGTAGCAAACCTCTACGACTGGCTGTTCACCAAATTACAGCACATCATCAATGAGGAAGGAGAGAAGCGTAAAACGCCAGTGCAACTTGAAGTTCCCTTGCACGTCCATCAAGGAGGCTCTAACCGCAAGGACAGCACACCGCGGACCAGCCATCAGGAAGGCGATGGACTCTTAGCCCTAGTACGGCAGCAAAAGGCGTTGGTGCGTGCAATTTCTCGAGTCATTGGGGATGTGCACTCGGAAACTGATCAGTCACATCCACCAGTGTACTATGATATCAAAACAAAACTATTGATACGTTACCACGATAATCTGGTGCAAAATAACCAATGGATATGGCAACGAACAAACCTGGCGGAAATTGATGGTTATGATGCGGACAAATTCTACGAGATCGAAGATGCGCTTCAAAACGTACTCATTAAGTTACGACAACATATTCCAGTCAGTACACCGAGCAACTCCTCGCCAATGCACACCATACCACAGGCATTAAATGTGCATTTGCCTAAAGTTACCTTGCCAGTTTTTGACGGTAGCTATTCAACGTGGATACCATTTCGCGATTTGTATGTTAAGATGATACATACTCAGCCAATAAGCAACACACAAAAAATGTTCTACTTGGCTGCCAATGTAACCGGAGAAGCTAAAGCACTCATCGGTCACTTGCCAGCATGCGAGGAAAACTATGACGCAGCCTGGCAAATCTTGTGCGATAGGTTTAACAATAAACGCAAATTGGTTAAAACTATCTATAGCAAGCTGTTTAATATAAAGAATGCTTGCAGTGAAATGGGCTCAACGCTTAAAACTATACACGATGCAGCCAAGGAATGCATTTACGCGTTAAAAAGCCAAGGAGTTCCCGTAGATAGCTTCCACACAATTTTGGAGTATCTTTTATTGCAGAAGTTAGATAAAACGTCAAGATCCGAGTATGAATTGACGCTAGATCAGCCTCAGGAGTTCCAACCCATTGACCGCCTATTGAAATTCTTAGAAAAACGTTTTCAATCATGTGAAGACCGAGAACCACAACACAAAATTATCAACAATAAATCGACAAACGCGAAATATCATTCAACGCTATTCTCAGCAACCAAGGCCGCAACGGGCTGCCTCGTATGCAAGGGCAATCACCAACTGTTTGCATGCGCACAATTCTTGGCGAAAACGCCGCATCAGCGTTTTGATATAATTAAACAACACAAGTTATGTGCGAATTGTATGAAAAATGGTCATACATCAAAAACTTGTTCAATGAGAGGATGCACCAAATGCAACAAGAAGCACAACTCATTAGTGCATTTTGATCAACAGCTAGCTAAGGGCCCATCCAATAACTCGGGTCAGTCCAGTCAAGGGTCATCTCAGACACTCACAACATTCGTAAGTGAGCCTATCGTGGAGTTACAGAGCTATTCCAGTGCCATAGAAAAACCACTCACCACTTCATTAGTGTCCCCGGTCAATCGTGCGGGCGTGAAACATGTGCTGTTGAGCACTGTCGTCTTAAAAGTCAATGACTTCCGTGGCAATGAATTTCAATGCCGTGCATTTTGGACGGCGGTTCGCAGACAAACTACATTACGGACAGGTTGGCAAAGAAGCTCGGATTACCAACACAATACAATCCGCAGTACTTTGATGGAATTGGGGAAATTCAACAACGCGCTACTCACCGAGCCAACATTAAACTTGAGTCACGATTGACTAGTTACTCAGCCCGAATTGAAGTTGTCATACTGCCAAAAATTACACATCCACTGCCAACACAGAGTTTCGACGTGACAGCCTGGCCTATTCCTAAAAATATTCAATTGGCTGATCCGGAGTTTAATCAATCAGGTCCAATTGACATTCTTATAGGCAACGAATGTTATCTGGAATTGCTAGTAGTCGGCCAAATCAAATTGGGAACCGGACTCCCCATATTGCAAAACACCGTGTTCGGATGGGTGCTTGGTGGACACATCACAGTTCCATCAACAGCTGAGACTACGTTCTGCGGTATTGGAGTTACGAATGAAGATGAATCATTAACCCAACAGCTCGAGCGTTTCTGGCAGCTAGAAGAATTTGACACCAACAGCCCGCCGCTAACAGCGATAGAAAGAACTTGCGAAGCATTTTTTAACCAAACGGTGTGTCGAGCAGCGAACGGACAGTTCGTTGTGCGCTTGCCTTTCGTTGATAACGCAAGCCCTCTTGGAGACTCGAAAGCTATCGCATTACAACGCTTTTACGCCATCGAACGTAAATTGCAAAGAAACCCCGTCATCAAAATGCAGTATACGGCCATCATGGAGGAATACCTGCGGCTAGGTCACATGGAAGAAGTTAGCGGAAGCATAAACCAACCCCACTACTTCTTACCTCACCACTGCGTTCTGAAGCCAGACAGCACCACCACAAAGTTGCTTGTCGTGTTCGACGCATCAATGAAGACGTCAACAAATGTATCATTGAACAATGTGCTACTACCAGGTCCAAAACTTCAAGAAGACTTATTTGCGGTTCTTTTGAGATTTCGAGTACGCAGATATGTTTTTACAGCAGATATCGAGAAAATGTACAGACAAATTATCGTGAACGAAGCTGACCGCAAGCATCAACTAATCTTGTGGAGGAACACGCCAAGCGAACCTCTGAAAAGTTACCAATTAAACACAGTGACTTATGGAGTCACATCGGCACCATATTTGGCGATAAAATGTCTACGCATATTAGCCAAGGAACATAGCACACAATATCCGCACGGCTCCAGATGCTTACAACGAGATTTTTATGTGGACGATGTTATGAGTGGAGCCGACACGTTAGCAGAAGCCTTGCGCGTACAGGAGGAATTGAACTCCCTCACCAAGTCAGCAGGTTTTAAGTTGAGGAAATGGTGTGCGAGTAATAAAACACTGTTAACGAACATCAACGCAGAGGATCGAGCAATCCAATTGAATTTTGACAACGATAGTTTTACCATCACAACGCTTGGGTTAACGTGGCAACCTGCGACTGATTACTTCCTAATAAGGACCAAATGGAGCACAACAGCCAAAATAACGAAACGCCAAGTACTGTCGGACATCGCGCATATTTTCGACCCAATAGGTTTTTTGTCACCAGTTGTCTCATGTGCAAAAATATTCATGAAATCGCTGTGGCGTCTAAAATTAAGCTGGGACGAAGCACTCCCTATGGACTTGCATACCTTCTGGAGCCAGTTTAGAGAAAATATCCAGGAACTTGAAAACTTGCAAATTCCACGCTACGTATTTCCAACCACAAAGGACAATGTGCATCAGAGAGAATTACACGCTTTTGCCGATGCATCCGAGCAGGCCTATGGAGCTGTTATTTATGCAAGGTCGATAAAAACAGATGGATCTGTGAGCGTTCAGCTGTTGTGTTCTAGATCAAAGACTACACCACCAAAACAACAAACGCTCCCTCGGCTGGAGCTCTGTGCTGCACGGTTAGCAGCCCAGTTATTGGACAGGGTAAAACATATTTTACAATGGACAGGCGAATGCTTTCTGTGGTCTGACTCTGAAGTGACGCTAGCCTGGATCTCTGCCAGTTCGTCTTCCTACCACACCTTTGTGGCAAATCGAGTGGCAGCTATACAAGAAGTAACGGTGAAGCAACAATGGCGTCACGTACCTACAGACAAAAACCCGGCAGACATGATCTCACGAGGCATCAACCCGGGTCAATTCAAACAACAAGGCATGTGGTTTTATGGACCACTGTTTCTATACGGACCACCGTCATCGTGGCCAGCGGCATCAGCCAATTCAACCACAGAATTAGAAAAGAGACAGGTATGTCTTACTACGTCACAGATTCCGTCGTTTACTTCAATGATTGATCATCGAAATTCATGGACACATCTTCAAAGAGTCACCGCATATGCACTTCCATTCATTAAAAATTGTCGTAATATGCCAGTTCAAACATCCATCGACCTCGACGCAGAAGAAATTAAAGGTGCTACTCAGACTATAATCAAGGACCTGCAGAGACAAGCATTCAATCCTGAATATAAACTTCTCAAGCACAACAAATCAGTTGGAAGGGGGATGGGTGATCTTACACTATTTCTGGATAAAGACGACATTATGCGGGTAGGAGGACGATTAGCAAATTCAGCCCTACCACATGAAGCAAAATATCAAGCCCTATTGCCATATCGGAGTGATATCACTAAAATATTGATGACACACATCCACATTGATAACAAGCATGTTGGCCCAGCAGGTCTAGTCGCAGCGACACGGGAAGCTTATTGGCCGGTTAATGCGAAAACAATAGCCAGATCAATCGTGAAAAACTGTGTATCTTGCACTAAAGCTATGCCGAAGCCATTGCAGCAACTCATGGGACAGTTACCTGCATCGCGGGTTCAACCAAATAAACCTTTCACTCACGCTGGAGTCGATTTTTGTGGGCCATTTAAATTTCATTACAATCAAAGGGGAAAGACGCCACAAAAGTGTTATGTGGCGATATTTTGTTGCTTTGCAACTAAGGCCGTACACATTGAAGTGGTAAGCAACCTTACGACCAACGCCTTTATCGGAGCCTTGAAGAGGTTTGTGAGCCGAAGAGGGAACTGTCGGCATCTTCATTGTGACAACGCGACTAATTTCGTAGGAGCACGAAATCAATTGAGACAGATTGCGGACATCATCCACAACGTAGATACCAAATCACAGCTGATGAAATTCTGCGGCCACAAGGGAATCGAGTTTCATTTCACACCTGCTAGATCGCCACATTTTGGCGGCTTATGGGAAACAGCAGTTAAATCGGCAAAGAATCTATTTTACAAAAGTTTGTCCAATGCCCGATTAACATACGAAGAGTTAGAGACAGTTATGGTTGAAATAGAAGCCATTCTTAACTCGCGGCCGCTGACTCCTATGTCAGATGATCCACACGATTACGCAGCATTAACTCCAGGTCATTTATTAACAGGTGCACCATTGACAAGTGTTGTCGACCAGCCCACTGAGAATCTGAACATAAATTTACTGAAGCAGTGGGACTTAGTCACAAGGTTGAAACAGGAATTTTGGAGTCGGTGGAGTAAGGAGTATCTAAACCAACTCCAGCATCGCTACAAATGGAAGACCATGCGTCATAATTTACAGCCTGGTACAATGGTATTAATGAAGGAGGATAACTTGCCAGTTATTAAATGGCGGCTTGGTCGAGTAACTCAAACATTTCCTGGTGCTGACGGCCTAGTGCGAGTAGCGGAAATTCGAACTTCAACAGGCCTCACCAGAAGAGGCGTCCATTTACTCGCGCCATTACCCATGTCTACCGAAAGTAATCCAGTAGAACAACCTGATAAGCATCCAGCTCCAGTAGAAGAAGCCACAAATCTCAAAGACGGCATAAGTCATACACCAGCTAAGCGAAGACGATCTGTGTCACCCTCGTCAGTATTGTTGCTATGCATATGCTTTCTAATTGCTCTAGTAGCAGGTGATGACCCCCTTACTAAGGTACCTTTCGGAAGTCAAACAGGACTATATTTCGAAAAAATGGGTCTGACTTACTTAACAACAACAGATTGGAATATAGTTGTGTATTACAATATGTCCCAATATTGGCTTGAGCGCAACAACATAATGCAAGGAATAACTGCAATGCAGCGAGCGTGTTCACATATCCAAAGCGGTGCAATTAATTGTGAGAAAACTGTGGACCAGTTCCGTAATAAATGGCAGCTAATCCAACAAGATGATGAGTACTTACAATACGACGAACAAATCCATCGTCAACGGCGAGACGCTCCATTAGCAATTGTTGGAAGCTTGTCTAATGCGTTGTTTGGAATTTTGGACTCCAACTATGCTAAAGAAATGTCTGCAACGATAAACGGCATATCCCGCAACGAAGAACATCTTCTGCACTTAATTCGAAACCAAACATCGGTAATTGACTCCACTAGCAATATTTTAAAGAAATCTGACGATCAAATTCAACAACTACACAAGCAAATAAAATATTTATATAGCCAGCAGGACAACTTTACAAAGTCAGAATCTCACCATGCAATAGCCGAAATGTTTAATGCGATGTCCGGTCGAGTACTTATGGCTATGCAGGACTACCAACGAAATCAAGAGCTGTTTTTAGATGTACTGACGGACACACATCATGGACAGCTCAATCCTCTTCTGCTGTATCCGTCTCAGCTGCAACAACAACTGAGAGCAATCAAAGACCATCTCCCACCAACGTTACAAGTTCCCAGCAAGAATACCATTGAGATCCTTAAACTCATCTCTGTGGAAGCACGCATCACGCCAACTGAGATGATTGTGCGTCTTAAGTTACCATTGACTAATCAAGAACCATTCGAATTGGTACATGTGACTCGACTACCTATTTTGGGAGGCAGTGGAATTTTCATGTTGGAAGGGACAATCGAGTATATAGTCACTAATCTACATCGAGACAAATATTATTCGTTATCAGCAGGAGAATTGTCAACATGCACTGCATTCAATTCTAATATGCATGTATGCAAGCAATTACATCCAACACATCGCATTACATCAACCAATCGACTATGTGAGATGGAAATATTATGTCAAACTCCAAACCCAAAAAGCTGCAAGGTTCATCGCACACACGACTCACCTCAATGGATTCCATTACTTAAAGAAAACTCATGGATCTACATCGCACAGCCAGCTCGTACAATCAGCGTCATTTGCGGTTCAGATATCCTTACAGAATTACTGGAGGGAATAGGAACCGTAACCTTGAGACAAGGATGCACCATAAGAGATGAGTATACAACCATAATGGCACATCGGACATATGTTTCAAAGGTCACCAGCACAATCATATCGAAAGTGAATCTAACTGAGTTGATCGCAGATTATATAATGGCTGCAACACACTCATTAGAACACCAGTCCAACCTGACGGACGATATTCAAGTACTACATGAACATGTGCAACAATTGCAAAACAATGAGCAAATGGATCTACCGCTTAAGAGCCGAGAAGTCCATCAGTTCAGCATTGGATATATCAGTTTGCTCATCACATTGATCTGTCTTATCTGGATCTCTTACCAGCGATATTCGAAGCAAAAGAGGCGACGAGCTCCAGATTTTCGAGTACGGGTTCGCGCAAACAGCATTTAATTCGAAGTTGAGAATATGCTCAACAGGCGGGAGGATGTTTGTACCTGCTCCAACGCAAAACTCCAATCAGCAATTCCCATCACCAATGCCCGCTCGTGAACGCAGAATAAGCAGTACACCCGATGAACGGATATACAGCGTGTGAAGCCTCATCAGCATTTCCGTACACGTGCGGGCTAAAGTATTAATTTGCCCTACGTACGCACAAACGCTGGTGCCTTGCACATAATTGCAGACACCACAAATATATTTTTTTTGTTAGCGTAATCAAAATTATAATATAAATTCAATCAATTTATAAATAAAAATTGAGATATACTTTTGAAGTCAAACAGTCAACAGTGTTTTCTTTGTCGCCAATTATCAACCACAAGGTTAATTCAAGAATAATACTTGATTAGCCACAACACTCTTTCGGTACTGTACCCAAAGAGATATCAGACTTCAGTACTGCACTTGAAGTCATCATCACGATCCTTCGGTATTGCACCCAAGGAATCGGCAACCGATTAGTAAACCAACTAATCGGTATAGAAACAGACTCCTTGGGAGATATCTCAAAAAAAAAGATTAGCTCCATCAACAGCTTCATTAAAAGCTCCAAATGGCTGGACCTATGAAAGGGATGGGACCTGCTGTCCCATGCGGTATCAGAAAGGGCCAATGTTGGCCTATGTGCGCCCGTTTCGGATGGCCTTTTACCTTCCTACCGCAATTATACGAAATATACATTTTTTAAGAAGATATGGCAGGCTGAATTAAAAAGTGCATAAAATCTACTGTCTCATTTTTGTATTTAATTCATAAACTGTACTGGGGGTTTAACATGGTTACACTTGTCATGCTGCTTTTCAAGTGTGTAAAGAAAGTCGTCAGAAATAATCTAATCTCCGAAATAAGGCAAGGGATGGACACAATTATGTAACTTATACATGTTTCAGTATAAATAACCGCAAATATACGAAATATACATTTTTTAAGAAAGCTACAATGTCTACATGAAGATTTACATATATTTGCGAACAGAATTTCCTAATTTGTTCGAAAAAATGCTCAGTCACATCTTGACAAAGTTTGCTAGTCATTATGTGTGGAAAGTCTTCTTGTGTCAAACTGCTACATTTCTGTTAAACTATTTATATTTATAACCCAACCTTTTAGAAAATTAAAAGTGTTTGTCAGATCAAAATTCCTGACATCTTTTATAATAATGAACTTCAAGAAAATGTCGGTGTCAAAAAAGCTAGTTGATCCGAAGATCCAGTAAACATGGAAATATAATTACTGCTTTTAAAAATATTATTATTATTAAGTGCTCATTTAAGTCGATGTGAAATCCGAAGTAATATGAAAGTTTGTAAATGTTGCCACTCTGAACGCTTAATAATCAACTGTTTTGAAACCAAAGCACTTCGAGCCAATAAGATAGAACCTGATCAGGAAACACTAAGAAGGTAAAAGCCGTTTGACATACAATCTTTCTGTAGTAAACAATTTCCATTTTAAGGGAAAAATAATATAGTTATTTTATTCAATCTTGGTTTTCGCCATTATTGCCAAATTTTAAAATAAATACATATTAAAGATATTACCCTTTTAGTGTATCTTGGCTTTGGGTGTTTATGTGGCAATTCTATTTTTTAGAATTCTGCAATTTATTCAGCGTTGGAAAATTTACAAAAAAAAAAAAATGGATGAACGATTTTTTATAACTATGAACTTGTGTGTATTTATATTTCGAATTAAATAAAATATAACTAAAATGAAAATTATTAGTGAAACAGTGTGGACTGTTATTTATATTTACGAGAATTCAAAAGTGATTCAGATAATATTGCAATAGATGAAGCTAAAAGAAGACTAGCAACTAAGGCCCTCAAAGAGAAAACCATTTACATAAAAAGAATTTCGCATAAGGTCGTGACTGTGACACAAAATTTTTTTTATTTTAAAACATGTTTCTTTATCACTCGTCCTTAACACTTCCTATTTATTGTCTGAAGTAGAAAAAAAACAATAAAAAAATTGAAAACTTTATCTGCCTCAAGACACATTTTTCCTACATAAAGTCAATTTAATATAAAATCACATATCCTTCTCTTACCATTAATTTAAATTAGATATAAAAGTAGAACTGCAACATTTATTTACTATTTCACAATGTAAACGAAAACCTTCAACACAGTTATAAATTAACAAAAACAATAAAGGTTCTTAAAATTTTTTTTTCTATATATGGAAGTTCTTTCGCAACCATAAAATAGTTTTAATTGATTAGAAAAGACAAATAATAAGCTGAATTGTAGTACTGAGTTCATTTAATGTTATATTTTTTCATTAATATTTCAGTATATTGATAGTAATATAAAATTAAAACCTACTACAAAATTATGTACTTCGGTAGCACTCTTTTGTAATAGGAGTAAAAATGGTGTATAAGTAGTTTATTCACCGAGGCCACTTGTGCTAACAGACCTCGGTGAAAAATGAAATTCTCTCATATTATTACTATCCATTTTGCATTGATTTTTTTGTTTGATTCGGCAAGCTGCGTATCTATTGGTAATCTATGATACTCCTAACCAGAGTATACAGAGTAAAGAAACTTGAACGTGAAAACGAGTTTTTTTTCTCTGTGTTCTCTGCTCGTAACGATGTGCTCGAAAGTTAATGTGGATAATATAATAATTTTTTATTTCTATCTATTAATTTTCCACAACACTTAAGAGGTATGCACAATGGAGCGTTACCGATTTTTTGTTGATGATGATGAAATCTGAATACGCGTGTTCCTACATTTATCCATACATACTTGTATGTATGTTCATATGTGGTGATTTCTTTTTTTTGTTTGTTTCTGAAAAGCAGCAATGAAGAGATTATCCTTAAATACATTTATTTTTAATTGTTATTAATTGCGCCCACTGTTTGTTCGCCATGTAGGAAAATTTTTATGAGTCAGTGTTATGTTAGATTGTTAGTGTAAAACCATCGAAGTTTCTGTTTCTCCAGATTGTTATATGAGCTGATTTTGACAAATACCACGCCCATCTCCTCTATATAGAACTTTTTCACCTTTTTTTACTTCGCTCCAATTGATGGAATACTGACGGAATTAGGTAGTTACAGTATGTCACAAAAGATTCGTTGCTGGGCTATACTAATATATTTACTCGATTTTACCAACTTTGGAAAGTTTTATTTGATTTCTTTCTTTTCTATTCATTGACTGATGCTTACGAAAGACAATACAAAAACTTCCTGAAAATATCTAACCGTTATCAAAAGAGAGCAGGAAACCCCTTATTTTCAACTCACAAAAGTATTCGTTTTATATATTTTTATTTATTTAAGCAAAAGAAAAAGGATCATTTAATATTTTGTATGGTGCCCTTAGTAGTTAAACAATGTATGTTTTGGCGCAAAAACGCGTGTATTTATGAAGGTCCAAATTCACCAAAAACCGTCACATTTATTATTTTAAGTAGACGCCATCTGGCGCTGAGTTTTTTGTTGGAAGATTTTGTGGAAAGCTGTGTTTTGGTTTGTGTCTTTGCTATGATGGAGGGAGCTTTTGTGGAAAGCTGTGTTTTGGTTTATGTCTTTGCTATGATGGAGGGAGCTTTTGTAGAAAGCTGTGTTTTGGTTTGTGTCTTTGCTGGATAGAAAAATTCACGTTAAGTTTAATGTGAACAATAAAAAGTTTTTTAACTTTTCTCATACCCCGCCCCTGTGTTTGCTTTTGATCAGAACAAGTTTCTAAAAGCTGAAAATTCAAGACAGTTTGGTATTTACCGATAAAATTCGGCTGCTTTCTGTTTAAATAAAAGGTTATTCAACTCAGATGTGTGTTTACTGATCAGAAAGCAGCTGCGTTATTTTATTATACATACATAAGTGACGACGGCATTTTGGAAATAAATTGAATACCTTCTTGCCCATCAAGTTGAATGCAGCCTACGTCACAGACGCAACTTGAACAGGTTTTGACAGACAATACATGTGAGAACTTGATGGGCAAGAAATTTATAGTGTGGTCGCAGTGATAAGTAAATATAATTATGTGGTTTTTTTATATTTTCCACAATAACTTTGAAAATTTAAATAAAAGTAAAAAATAAACTAAAATAATTTAAGTAAATATAGGGTGTTTTTTTAGTCGTGTGGTTTTCAATCTGGAGTACTTTTTTTCGGAGTTGGCCTTTTTGACAGCTGTTACTTGGTTTATGCTCAGTTTACTTTGCCATTTCACAGAATTGAAGCCGATCGACTATCAAGTGCGTCGCAGGTTGGGTGAATGGGTCCAAAACGAGATGGCCACCGATCCTGATTTTCACAAGAAACTTTTGTTAAGCGATGAACATTAATATGCAAAATTGTCGCATTTTGAGTGACGAAAATCCACCAGCCATTGTTGAGACGCCGTTACATCCTCAAAAAGTCACTGTTTGGTGTGTTCTATGAGCAGAGGAAATCATTGGTCATTATTATTTCAAAAATGAAGTCGGCCATACTGTTACAGTCAATAGGAAATGCTATAGAGCCATGATTAATGACTTTTTCGTGCCTGAATTGGCGGATGTTGATGTGGGCCACCTTTGGTTCCAACAAGACGACGCTACATGCCATACAGCCAACGAAACAATCAATTTATTGAAGGAAACTTTTGGTGAGCTCATTATCTCGCGTCGTGGGCCTGTGGCGTGGCCTCCAAGATCGTGCGATTTAACACCGCTGGACTAATTTTTGTGGGGTTATGTGAATTTGCTTGTCTACGTAGATAAGCCCGAGACGATTGACGCCTTGGAAGACAATATTCGGCGCGTTGTTACTGACATACGGCCCCAACTGCTGCAAAAAGTGGTCGAAAATTGGGCCTCGGCTGGAATTTATTCGAGGCGGCCGCGGCGTCCATTTGCCCGAAATCATTTTTAAAACATACTGGCAAACACTTATCTTTATAATAAAGCTAAATTCTTGGCCATAACATAAAATTATATGCATTTTATTTCTGCTTCAAAACCACATGTCTAAAAAAACACCCTTTATAATTATGTTTTTTTTTTTTGATTTTCTACAGAACTTTGAAAATGTTATTATGTCGATGGCATTGTTAAACATAATAAAAACTTGTTCTTATCAATATATGTACATTAGATAACAATATGAAAAATTAACCTAATCGTAATGCATATTAACATAATCATTTAATTTCAAGTTTCATAAATTTTGTATTTTTATATATTAACAAATAAATAAATATGAAAAAAATGTTTCCTATCATACCAGTCTCACAATCACGACCTAATGTGAAATGCTTTCTTTGTAAATCTTCTCTTTGAGCCGAGCCGCCCTATGTGGTCTAGTGGTAAGCATACTAGATTCACACCTCGAGGGCCGCAGGTTCCAACCCGCAGGTACCGAACGCCTGAACGCCTCTGTAGCTAGTACTCATTCCACCAAAACCATGCAGTCATAATTGATTGTGGTATGTATAATAATAATAATAATAATAATAATAATAATAATAATAATAATAATAATAATAATAATAATAATGTTAATAAATCTCTTTGAGTCGAAGGATATCTGAAGAAATGTTTTTCATTTTTGTCTTCTTGTAAATATAAATAGCGGAACTCACTATTTCATTAATAAATTTTATTTTTGTTATATTTTATTTCATTCGAAATATAAATTCCCTAATAAAATCTATTAAAGTTTTATTACTTATTTTTTACACACAGTTTCTTAGTTATAAAAATTAATTTATCCCTATTTTTTGTGAATTTTCGAACCCTGAATTAATCCATTTACTCACCACTAACAATGATTGGTTATAAATTACCGAACAAGATAAATTACTTACATGGTGGATGCAAGGTGAATTTCATACCTCCGGAATTGTCAAACATAAGCAATGAGCGATCAAAACAAACGAAATTGAGAGGAATAGAAGAATATAGAAGAGCTGCATAATGTAGTACACAATTTATATAAAATATATTTAATTGTTAAATAGACTCATAATTTCTTCATAATTTTCAAACATCACAAAAATAACAATTAAAAACTCATATTCACTCAAATCAAAACTCTATTTCCAATTGTTTGCAAATTAGTTTTGATCGCATTTTTCTATAATTTCAATTTTGATAGGTACTGAGGGAAAATTGATTCAAAAAAATTTGTTCTTGCTGCCACCATGTAAGTAAATTCACCTTGTTACCGAACTTTAAGAAACAGAGAGGAATTGTCACAATGTTGAATTTACTAACTGCTAGGTGAATTTCGTACCTCCGGTATTGTCAAACATAAGCAATGCACGATTAAATTCTGTTCGAAATAAACGAAATTGAGAGGAATGGAGAAATACATGAGCTGCTTCAAGTAGTACACAATTTATATAAAATATATTTAATAGTTACATAGTCTCGTAATTTCTTCTGAAAGTTCAAATTACACAAAAATAACAATTAAATAACTCTTCTTCAAATCAAAACTTTGTTTCCAATTGTTTGCATATTTGTTTTGATTGCATTGTTCTATAAATTTAATTTTGACAGCTACGTCGAGAAAATTGGTTTAAAAAATTCGTTCTGCAGTCACCATGTTAATGGCCCCGACACGCCCGACAGTATCTGTGCACCGAGACGCCACTGCATACTCTTCAATCATTCACTTTCGTTTACTCCTTCGGCGTGGAGACAACAATGTCAGACGCAGATAAAAGTAATTTTGGTAGCGGTTGCAGTGTGATTGAAAAAGAAACAAATGAATGAAACACAACAAAAAGCAATGAAAAAAAAAATCTGGATGAAAAATTGCTATCGAAAAAGTAAAGAGATTTCCCATCAAAATATTGAGGTAAAATTCAATGAATTTAATGAGAAATGTTTTTCTTTGTTTTCCGCCATGACGTCCGCGCGCTACGAAATTCTGTTTCGAATGAATGAAGTTTCAGTCACGCAAATACACTTGACGTATTGACTAAACACTTCATCCATGCAGTAAGAAAAATCCGAATGATTTGGATTTTGCTTACTGCATGACTTCAGTCATTGTATGTTAGTCGCATACATAGCTATTTTACTAATTCTTTTTTACGATTCTTTACATCATTCAATAACGTGTCGGGGCCGCTTACACTGCGGCCCCACTTTCAATTTCCTTGCCCATCAAGTCAACATACAAACATACAAACTTTTTACTAACAATATATATTTTTAGTACTTGACCGTGGACTTGATTATCAATTTATGCTTCCAGCGGAGAACCCATTCGGCCTTCAATTATCTGTCAATTGTTACGTGAGTATTAAGTAAAAAATAACGGAAAACCAGATAAAATTTTAAAAAATCGATCAACAAATAAAAAAGGCAGAAATGATTAAATTTATTGTTATATATGGGGGGAGGAAATTAGGGGACTCAGACAAAACTGTATGAGACTTTTCAACAGCGCAAAAAAGTCTAGAGATAGTGCAGACTAGGCTTTATATAAGGCAGCACTCAGAGCCTTCAAAAGTAAGCTTAGGAAAGCACGGAGAGAATCGTGGAGGAACTTTTGCGGTGACGTAGAATATATCTCTGAGACCTCCAGGTTGAGGAAGATCCTATCAACTGCTTCAATGGTACCTGGTTACCTGAGGAGGGAGGATGGATCCTGGACTACTAATAGTAATGAGACTCTAGAGCTTCTTCTGGAGACTCACTTCCCTGGTTGCTCGAGTACCATTCCGCGGAGAACGAATCCCAGCGGGAATGTAGTTGAAGTCAACTCAGACATAGTCACGAAGCCAAAATTGCAATGGGTTATCCATAGCTTCAAACCATTTAAAGCATCTGGCCCAGATGGTGTAGCTCCAATTGAAATTCAGCAGTCAGAGAATCTTATAATAGAGTGGCTGTTAAAGATCTATAATAGTTGTCTTGAATTAGCGTATATTCCAGACACATGGAAGCATGTGAGGGTAATTTTTATACCCAAGGCCGGCAAAAGCTCGTACACAGCTCCAGGGGACTTAAGACCCATTAGTCTGTCCTCCTTCTGTCTAAAAATCCTGGAAAGGTTGTTAGATACTCATCTGAGGCTCACTATAGACAGACAGAAGCTGTCAGTCTCTCAGCATGCCTACGTTAAGGGTAAATCGGTGGAGACCGCTTTGCACTCCTTAGTCTCTAGGATTGAGTGCTCCCTGCACAACAAGGAGTTCTCCCTAGTGGCTTTCCTGGACATTGAGGGAGCTTTTAACAATATCAAATCAGACGCAATAATCGGTGCGATGCGAGACTTGGAGGTGGAACCCGCCATTAGCAGGTGGATTGAAAACATGCTTAGTAGCAGGATAATCAATTCACAGCTGGGGGCGGCGTCGGCCAAGAAGTCCGTGTGCAGAGGCACACCTCAAGGTGGAGTTATTTCACCCCTACTCTGGAATCTTGCGGTAAATCAGCTGCTTGTTCGACTGGAGAGGGAAGGGTGCAAGGTGGTTGCGTATGCAGATGATGTTGCTATTAGTATCTCGGGTAAATATATATCTACTTTGAGGGACTTGATGCAAAATATGCTGAACATTCTCTCTAAATGGACTACGGACTGTGGGTTGGGGGTTCACCCGACCAAGACTAAGCTGGTACTCTTCACTAGGAAGTATAAAATTCATCAATTTATTGCTCCAAAACTAATGGGTGTAGATATTGACCTTGTCGAGGAGGCTAAATATCTGGGCGTGATCCTAGATAGGAAGCTGAATTGGAAGGCTAATATAAGCGAGCCACTTAGGAAGGCTCAGGTAGCTCTGTACTATTGCAAAATAGTTATAAGCAAAAAATGGGGGTTACAGCCTAAGGTAGCCTATTGGATATATACAGCTGTGGTACGACCAGTCCTTTTCTATGGGGTGCTTGCTTGGTGGACAGCCCTAAGTAAGTCCACATACAATAGGCTGATAACAAAGGTACAGAAAACGGCAGAGGTATTCATAAGTAGTGCCATTAGAACGACTCCAACGGCAGCATTGGATATTATGCTCAATCTGCTGCCCGTTAGGCTTTTTGGCGAAAAAATGGCTGCAAACTCAGCTATCAGACTAAAAGCTACGCATCAACGGGATGCCAGGAATATAGGTCATGCGTCCATTTTAAGACATTTTGAGGGTATTCCTGACTCTTTCGACTACATCACACCAATGTACGCCTTCAATGGTATGTGCAAGATCTCCATTCCCTCCAGGGACGAATGGAAGGATGGCATCCCCCCTCATGTAGAAGGGGTTCACATCTACACAGATGGATCCAAACTACAGAGTAGGGTGGGAGGTGGTGTATTCTCAGAAGATTTGGATATTAACATGTCCTTTAAGATGCCCGACCACTGCAGTGTTTTTCAGGCAGAGGTCGCGGCTATAGAGGCAGCACTGTCTTGGCTAAGGAAGAAGAAGATATCTGGACTTGATATTTGCATTCTGTCCGACAGCCAAGCTGCTTTGCGCTCCCTGGATTCGGTTATTATCACCTCAAAAGCCGTCAAAAGCTGCCGCAAATCTTTAGACGAGATAGCTAAGCAGACCCGTCTGCATCTGTGCTGGGTTCCCGGTCACAGAGATATTCCAGGGAACTGCAAGGCGGATGAACTAGCCCCTGAGGGTACTACCATACCGATGGAACCAGATAGGTCGCAATTCGGTATTCCTATTGCCACATGTAAGCTCTTAGTAAATACAATATCCTTAGGAACAGCGGGCAGGCGCAGGTCTGAACTTTCAGGATGTAAAATAGCTAGACAAACCTGGCCAGAGATAAATGTCAAGCGCTCTAAGGACCTACTGGCTCTAAATAGACAAAGCATAGGTCCCGTGATTAGCGTCTTAACGGGACACTGGACTCTAGGCACACACGGGTGTAGGCTGGGGATCGCCTCTAATGACTTCTGCAGGAGTTGCAGGGACGAGGAGGAGGAAGATTCTACTGCTCACCTGTTGTGCACGTGTCCAGCTTTGTCCAGAAGGAGGCGCACTTTCCTAGGCGACTACTTTTTGGACTCCTTGGGAGATATCTCAAAAAAAAAGATTAGCTCCATCAACAGCTTCATTAAAAGCTCCAAATGGCTGGACCTATGAAAGGGATGGGACCTGCTGTCCCATGCGGTACCACAAAGGGTCAATGTTGGCCTAAGTGCGCCCTTTCCGGGTGGCCGCTTTACCTACCTACCTACCTATATATATATTTTTTTTATTTTATACCATCTTGCCCATCAAAGGCAGGCTACGTCAGAGCCGCGACTAGAACAGGTTTTGACAGACAATACGTGTGAGTGCTTGATGGGAAAGAAATTGAACGTGTGGCCGCAGTGTTAAGAAAATTAACCTTGGAATTAACAGCTCAAGCCAAGATACACTATTAGGGTAGCAGTTTTAAGATGGTTTTATTTTAAAAATTTGGTAATGGCAAACCCAAGATGGATTAAAAGAGCTACGTTATTTTTCCCTAACTATAGAGAGTTTTTACCAAAGAAAGCGGGTGAATCCACCTTTACTTTCTTAGTGTTTCCTGGTCAAGATCGATCTTATTTCATTTGCATCAAAGAACATAAACGTAATAAGAAGTATCATCAAGATGAAGAACAAAATAATTGATTCTCTATTTCACATTACGAGTTAAATGGGCATCCCCACAAATCAAAATAACTACAGAATCATGAAAACTACAGAATTATGAATACATACATGTTCATTTTTGTGTTTGTTTTCTTTCTTTTTATTTTTCTCATGAGTATACAAGCATACGCTTGTATACTCATGAGAAAAATAAAAAGAAAGAAAACAAACACAAAAATGAACTCTGAATACACACGTTCCTATATTTAAACAAGCATACATACATAGTTCTGGCAGGTAGTGATGCAATAAAATAGTATGAAATGAAAATAAAGCGTCTTTATGTCTAGTATCATTTATATTTGCATATCATTGGAGTTATTTTCATTTTTTGTGTGGTAATATAAACACATATGTTTGTCTATTGCTTATTCCATTTAAACATTTACATAAAATATTTCTAAACACATACATATATATGTATACGTACTAAACTAAACTTACTTGCTTCATAGTTTTTTCCCCAAAAGCCGTTCGAAATACTCCTCATAGATTAATGTAGATATGCAACTCTTCTTCTTCCTCCTCAGCTGTTGAAAAAAATCCATTTGTTTTCCCTATCCGTGTGAAACAATAACAACACAATGTATAGCGGCCATCATATGGTGAGAAAGTAAAATTTGCCACAGCTGACGGTAAACATGGGAGTAGAATTTAGAGTTTCGTAGCTTAAGAATCAAAAAGTACTTTGAATGTGAAATCGGTTAGATACATATTATTTTGTAGGGTATTCTAATGTTTCATATGTAAGTTATATTTACATATATATGGCAGGCTGCATTAAAAAGTGCATAAAATCTGCTGTCTAGTTTTTGTATTTAATTGATAAACTGTACTGGGGGTTTAACATGGTTACACTTGTCATGCTGCTTTTCAAGTGTGTAAAGAAAGTCGTCAGAAATAATCTAATCTCCGAAATAAGGCAAGGGATGAACACAATTATGTAACTTATACATTTTTAAGTATAAATAATCGCAAATATACGAAATATACATTTTTTAAGAAAACTACCTTATCTACATGAACATTACATTTATTTGCAAACAGAATTTCCTAATTTGTTCGGAAAAATGCTCAATCACATCTTGACAAAGTTTGCTAGTCATTATGTGTGGAAAGTCTTTTGTGTCAAACTGCTACATTTCCGTTAAACTATTTATATTTATAACCCAACCTTTTAGAAAATTAAAAGTGTTTAGGTAGGGCCAAAATAGACGAGATGTAACGATAGCGATTTTACGAACGTCTGCACTCGTTACGTTGATTTCGACATTTAACCCAAAATTAAACGCAATGAAACGCATCGATGGATGCCTTTTTACATAAATTCCGAGCTCATCCCCCACAGCGGCGATTAAGTTGTAGCAAAATTCCGTCATTCTAATTTTAATTTGTTTAAAAAACAACAATCGTGTCTACAAAGAAGAGGTTGTGACGAGTAGCAGACGTTTGGAGTTCGGTTCTTACGGAACGAACCACACGTCTAAGTTTTTGGCTATTAGTGTTGATTCACATATGCTCGAACTTACTCGTCACGTTTCGTCTCGTCTATTTTGGTCGGCCCTTTGTCAGATCAAAATTCCTGACATCTTTTATACTAATGAACTTCAAGAAAATGTCGGTGTCTTTCAAAAAAGCTAGTTGATCCGAAGATCCAGTAAACATGGAAATATAATTACTGCTTTTAAAAATATTATTATTATTAAGTGCTCATTTAAGTCGATGTGAAATCCGAAGTAATGTGAAAGTTTGTAAATGTTGCTACTCTGAACGCTTAATAATCAACTGTTTTGAAAACAAAGCACTTCGAGCCAATAAGATAGAACTTGATCAGGAAACACTAAGAAGGTAAAAGCCTTTTGACACACAACCTTTCTTTAGTAAACAATTTCCATTTTAAGGGAAATATAATATAGCTCTTTTATTCAATCTTGGTTTTCGACATTATTTCGCCAAATTTTGAAATAAATACATATTAAAGATATTACCCTTGGCTTTGGATGTTTATACGGCAATTCCAGTTTGTTTTTTAGAAGTCAGCAATTTATATCCAGTCATTATTCAGCGTTGGAAAATTCACAAAAAAAAAAAATGAATGACAGAATTTTTATAACTATGAACTTGTGTGTAATAAATAAAATTTATATCTAAAATAAACTTTATTAGCGTATTTATATTTCGAATTAAATAAAATATAACTAAAAGAAAATTATTTGTGAAATAGTGTGGTCTGTTTTTTTATTTTTATGAGAATTCTAAAGTGATTCAGATAATATTGCAATAGATGAAAGAAGACTAACAACTAAGGCCTTCGACTCAAAGAGAAAAACATTTACAAAAAAAGAATTTCGCATAAGTTCGTGACTGTGAGACACAATTTTTTTTTATTTTAAAACATGTTTCCTTATCACTCGCCCTTAACATTTCCTATTTATTGTCTGAAGTAGAAAAAAAACAATAATAAAATTGAAAACTTTATCTGCCTCAAGACACATTTTAAAATCATATATCTTTCTCTTACAATTAATTGAAATTAGATAGAAAAGTAGAACTGCAACATTTATTTCATATTTCGCAATGTAACCGAACACCTTCAACACAGTTATAAATTAACAAAAACAAAAAAAGGTTCTTAAATTTTTTTTTCTATACATGGAAGTTCTTTTGCAACCATAAAATAGTTTTAATTGATTAGAAAAGACAAATAATAAGCTGAATTGTAGTACTGAGTTCATTTAATGTTATATTTTTTCATTAATATTTCAGTGTATTGATAGTAATATGAATTTACAACCTACTACAAAATTATGTACTTCGGTAGCACTATTTTGTAATAGGAGTAAAAATGGTGTATAAGTAGTTTATTCACCGAGGACACTTGTGTTAACGGACCTCGGTGAAAAATGAAATTCTCTCATACTATTTGCTATCCATTTTGCATTGATTTTTTTGTTTGATTCGGCAAGCTGCGTATCTATTGGTAATCTATGATACTCCTAACCAGAGTATACAGAGTAAAGAAAGTTAAACTTGAAAACGAGTTTTTTTCTCTGTGTGCTCTGCTCCTAACGATGTGCTCAATGCATGACTCTTCTTGTCTTGGAGATTTGGGCAATGGAAACTAATAAATTGCAAAAAATTCTTAGAGCTTCGTTCATATTGTCTCTGGGTACTTATGCACTTATGTATATGGGGAAATACTTTGCATCTAATTATATATTTTCACCTACATTCATACCTTTAATATTTGGGAGTTTTTTTTTATTTTCCTTTTTTTATTTTTGCATTATCACTACTTCTTCTATGCATGTATATATTATTTTATGTTAATATATTTGTATAATTTATTATATAATAAGTTAATGGAAATGAGTTTATATATATAATGTATGTAAAAAATACTTTATACATATATGTATGTAATAGATATATGTAGTATGTAATTTATTTTTAACATAAGTTGCATATATGTATATTGCATATATAAAAAACAATAATTCCTCTATTATTCATATTGAAATAGTAGATTTAATTAATTTATTAACTGGCTTGTCAAATATGTGTTGAGCAATTGTTTGAAATTAAAAGTGATTTTTATTTTAAACATTTCATTGAACAAAATTCATGAGAGTAAACATTATTTTTACATTTTTTCCTTAAAGAAAGTTAATGTGGATAATATAGTAACTTTTTATTGCTATGTTTTCATTTTCCACACCACCTAAGAGGTATGGAAAATGGAGCGTTACCGATTTTTTGTTGATGATGTGAAATCTGAATTCGAGCGTTCCTACATTTATCCATACATACTTGTATGTATGTACATATGTGGGGATTTCTTTTTTTTTGTTTGTTTCTGAAAAGCAGCAATGAAGAGATAATCCTTAAATGCACTGTTAGTTTTTTTGCGCAATTATTTTTCATTCTCGTATTTCAAGAGTAGATTTCATTCATATATTAACTGGCTTGTGATGTGTATTTTGTGCAATTGTGAAAATTCTAAAGTGATATATATGTACATATATACATTTATTACTAATTGTGCCCACTATTTGTTCGCCATGTAGGAAAATTTTTATGTGTCAGTGATATGTTAGATTGTTAGTGTAAAACCAAATAGCAGTTTCTGTTTCTCCTTCGTATACTGGAAATTTTTAGACATTGTCCGTTGGGCATTTGCTGAAAATTAGTTTATTTGAAGTTTTGATAGCGAAAGGAGGAGAAAACTGCGGTAATGTCATTTAGTGCAGATAAATGTATATTTTAATTTGTTCTTTTTTAGAAATAAACCATCGATAACTGTCATCCAGTTTGGTGTATTTATTCCGGATTTTTTTAAATGGTGCTGTTGTATAGGGTAACCCAAAGTAGCCCTAATATTTATTATAGTTGGCAACACAAGCGGTTGCAAGTATGAAAATATACAACTGTGTATTTATTATTTTTCTTCTTTATTCGTCCCTTCTTATTCTTTTTTGGTCAAACTGAAAACACCTGAATAAAACTAATTAAAATAAACTTAATTTAAGTATTAAATAAATGTGTTTTATTTAATACCAAAACATGGTGGCAGCGGTAAAAATATTAAAAGACCATAAGAACACATAAAGCGTAAAAAAATCTTTATAAAAAAAGGAAAGTTGAACAGTGACAAAGCAAAAAAAAAAAAAAAAAAAAAGGCTTTGTTAAATGTTGTCTTCAATGTAACTGTGGATGGTGACAGCCATTTTGTGGAAAAAAACGTGATCATAACCAAGAAAATTAAACGAGCAGCAAAAGTTAAAGATGACGGTGGCAACCAAAGAAACCGTGGTCATGATGGCACCAAATAATTTGAGTCCTCCAGAAGAATTAAATTTTCAACAACCTGAAAAGTGGTCTGTATGGCGCAAGCGTTTTGAAAGGTACTCCACAGTCTCAAAATTGAGTGCTAATACGGATGAAAAAGTGAAAATTGATACGTGCTTGTATTGCATGGGTGAAAAAAGCGAAGAGATTTTGTTGCAAATTGGGGCACAGCCGAAAAGTTTAGCAGAGCTGCTGAATGCGCTGGATAAATATTTCCTGCCTCAGAAAAATATTATCTTTGAAAGATTTAAGTTCAATTCTCGAACTCAGAGACCAGGAGAACCTGTAGATGAGTTTATAACAGATTTGCATGCTATTGCAGAAAATTGCAATTTTGACTCCTTGAAGGAACAACTCATTAGAGACCGCATAGTCGTTGGGATGCAAAATGTCAAGGTTAGTGAACAATTGCAAATGAGGTCAGATCTGACGTTGAAACTAGCTGTTGATTGTGCCACACAGGCGGAGATTCAGTCCAAGCAAACAAAGGCTATTCGAGATGAAATATCTGTGAACTTTGCGAGAGACGGAAGAGGCGAAAGATGCGAAAATTGTGGTTATGGTCAATATAATCGTCAGCACTGTCCAGCACGTGAGGCGGTATGCAATGGGTGCCGGAAGGTAGGACATTATAAAAAAATGTGTAGGCAAAATAACTTTCGTAGTACTAATAGTAGTAACATTAGAACAAAAAACAATGTAAAATTTTTTCAGAAAAATAATAGTCATACTGTTGCGTTTTGTAAGAGTGATCGTGATCTTGGGCTGAATAATCATAGTGGGTGTACAGACAGCCAGGATGAGTTTTTTATAGGCAATGTCTCCAGTGAGGGGAAAGAATCATGGCAGGTTAAATGTTTTGCAGAGGAGCTTATGAAGTTCAGTTCTTGGTGGATACTGGGGCAGATTGAGTGTGTTTACCTTCAGAATTCAAAATACCTTCTAGTTTGCTGCAAAAAGCAAGCATCATGGATGATTATCCCAAAATAAAGGGCGCGGATGGAAACCTCCTAAAAGTGGTAGGAAACGTTGAACTCACACTCAAGTATGCTGAGAATGTGAACAAGTTTAAATGTTATTTGGTGGAGGGATTAAAAATACCCCTTTTGGGTTTAAATGCTATTCGTAAACTAAAAGTTTTATATCCTCCAAGTAATTGTTTTTTCGTAAATGAAAGCAACGAGTATGAGATATTGTTACAAGATTTTCCAAGTTTGTTTAACGACTTAGGCGAATTCCGAGGTGACGTAAAAATAAGACTCAAACCTAATTATGAACCAAATGTTCAATCAGTACCACGAAACGTAGCTATCCCCCTCTTACCAAGACTGAAAATAGAATTGGATCGGTTGGTAAAATTAAAAATTGTTGAACCCATCCAAGAGGTCACCGAATGGGTAAGCCCGATTGTGGTGGTACCCAAAGAAAAAAACGAAATTCGTATTTGTGTAGATTACACACATCTTAACAAGGCTGTAATGCGTCCTTATTTTCCAATTGATAAAGTCGAGATGAAGCTGGCGAGAATAAAAAGTTCAAATTATTTCTCTAAAGTTGATTATTAAATTAAATGAAGAAAGTCAGCATTTGACTTGTTTCATATGTCCGTTTGGCAGATTCATATTTAAAAGATTACCCTTCGGGATTTCCTGTGCTCCAGAATATTTTTTAACGAAATTTAGTCAAATACTAACAAATATAGAAAACGTGCTTATTCACATTGATGATATACTTATTTACGGTGATACTAAGCAAGCGCATGATAAATCGCTACGATTAGTTTTAGAACGTTTATCTCAAGAAGGCATCACCATAAATAAGACTAAATCAGTTTTTGGAGTTGAAAAGGTTACATATCTGGGATATGTGTTGTCCAAGGAGGGTATTTCTGTTGATCCCGAACGCGTCGAGGCAATAAAAAAATTCCCGAGACCCACCTGTAAAGTAGAGGTCCAACGATTTTTGGGGATGCTAAATTACCTTGCTGGATTTATAAAAATGAGGTCATCGGTGTTGGAATCATTTAATGACGTAAAGGAAATATTATCAGAGTCGCCAACATGATCGTTTTTTGACCCTGAAAAGCATGTCGTTATTAGTTCAGATGCTTCAAGCTATGGACTAGGAGCCTGTTTAATGCAAATTTGTGCTGATTACAAAAGAGAGTTAGTAGCTTACACATCACGAAGTATGACTGAAACTGAGAAAAAGTATTTTCAAATCGAGCGTGAAGCTTTAGCCTTAGTATTGGCAGCTGATAAATTCTCGGAATATATAAATGGATTGCATGTCACATTTGAAACAGATCACAAGCCCTTAATCCAGTTATTGCAATCAAAGCCCATAGATACATTAAGTCTTAGAATTCAAAGATTTAGAATGAGACTTATGCGATACACATACGAAATTGTACACATTCCAGGAAAGGAGTTAATTATAGCAGATGCCTTGTCTAGAGGCCCTCTTCCAAAGTCTGCTGAAACACAAGAACTGATGGAAAAAACTGAATTGTATGTAAAATTTATTAAAGGCTGCTTTTCAGTAAAAGACGTATATTTGGAAAAAATTAAAAATTCTCAGAGTAACGATGAAATAATTAAAAGACTAAGAGTTTTTTGCTGTAATGAATGGCCTTCAAGGAATAAATTGCCAGATTCAATGATTTCATATTATCAATACAGAAATGATATTAGTCTGGTAGATGATATTATGGTTTACGGAAGCATAATAATAATCCCTTCGGAGCTACAGAATGAAGTTTTAGATTTTATCCATCTGGGTCATCAAGGTCTGACCAAATGTCGTCGTAGAGCTCAGACAAGTGTTTGGTTGTTCGGATTGTCACCTCAATTAGAAAGATTGATTAGAAACTGCAATGTGTGCATAGAACATCGTATTAATCCAAAGGAACCATTTTTTAAAGATGAAATTCCTTCGAGACCTATGGAACGAGTAGCTGCAGATTTATTTAAAAGCAAATACGATAACTCATGGTATTTAATTATTACAGACTACTATTCGCGATATTTTGAAATATATAAACAAAAATCTTTAACTGATGGGGAAGTTATTCAAAACATAAAAAAATATCTGGCTACGTTTGGAATCTGTTCAGTATTACGAACTGATAACGGTACACAATTCGATTCGCACAATTTTAAAGACTTTTGTAAAAGTTATAACATCGTTCATAATTCTAACAGCCTTACTTTAGTCAGTCCAATGGAGCTATTGAGGCTGCAGTAAAACTTGCAAAATCCCTTTTGTACAAGAATAAAGAAAACTTTTATGAAGCATTGCTCAGCTACAGATCTACGCCTTTAGAAAACGGATTTTCTCCAGCAGAACTGATGATGGGACGAAAAATAAAAACCCAATTGCCAATGCTGCAAACAAATTTGGAAGTGAATAACCAAGAGGTCATGAAACGTGAAGAAACTGCTAAGACCAAAAATGAACATAATTACAACAAAAGGCATAAATCTGTCGCTCTTTCAGAATTAAAAGAAGGGGATAGAGTTTGGGTGACCAATCTTAAAACCTATGGCACTGTGGTCGAAAAATTAAAATATCCTCGGTCTTATCTGGTAGAAACCGTAGAAACCGATGGCATCTTGTGCCTGCTATGATTAAACAGCATCAAAATCACGATCACTCAAATGAAATTTACATCAATAAAAATATTGAAAATTATAATTGTAACGAACCTACTGTAGTAGTTGAAAATTTTAATATTGAAAATCCTAATGTAAACGAGAATACAGCCCATACGCAAGATGAATTAAATAAAAATATGGCTGGATCCTCGGAAAGTATTTCTAAAAAAGGTAGAAAAATAAATCCTCCTTCTTATTTAAAAGACTATGTTCCCGAATAAAAGAAGGGGATGTTGTATAGGGTAACCCTAAGTAGCCCTAATATACAAGCAAGTATGAAAATATACAACTGTGTATTTATTATTTTTCTTCTTTATTCGTCCCTTCTTTTTTGGTCAAACTGAAAACACCTGAATAAAACTAATTAAAATAAACTTAATTTAAGTATTAAATAAATGTGTTTTATTTAATACCAAAACAGGTGCTTTAAATTTGCGTCCCCTAATTTAAATTTCAACACTAATTTAATTTGGCTTGATTTGGTGGGTTTTTTAAAATTGTAAATATGTTTTATACCCTTTATGTTAAAAAAGATAAATAAGGTTCATTCATTTCTCATCTACAAGAAGGTGGCAGGTGTGGAAATAAGAATACACGCATATGCTGAAAATCACTCAGCAATTTTGATTTTTACCATCCGTTTATCTGTGGCTACTTTTTTTGTATACCGTTAGAGATATCTTAACGAAAGTTTGCAAAAGTTGGACAAAGATACAATACCAGATTGTTATATGAGCTGATTTTGACAAATACCACGCCTACCTCCTCTATATGGAACTTCTTCACATTTTTTTTACTTCGCTCCACAGTATGTCACACTTCGTAGTTAAAGTATGTCACAAAAGATTCGTTGCTGGGCTATACTAATATACATACTCGATTTTACCAACTTTGGAATGTCTTATTTGATTTCTTTCTTTTCTATTCATAGACTGATGCTTACGAACGACAATACAAAAAAAACTTCCTGAAAATATCTAACCGTTATCAAAAGAGAGCAGGAAACCCCTTATTTTTAACTCACAAAAGTATTCGTTTTATATATTTTTATTTATTTAAGCAAAAGAAAAAGGATCATTTAATATTTTGTATGGTGCTCTTAGTAGTTAAACAATGTATGTTTTGGCGCAAAAACGCCAAAGGCCCAAATTCACCAAAAACCGTCACATTTATTATTCTAAGTAGACGCCATCTGGCGGTGAGTTTTTTTGTTGGAAACTTTTGTGGAAAGCTGTGTTTTGGTTTGTGTCTTTTCTATGATGGAGCGAGCTTTTGTGGAAAGCTGTGTTTTGGTTTGTGTCTTTGCTATAATGGAGCGAGCTTTTGTGGAAAGCTGTGTTTTGGTTTGTGTCTTTGCTATGATGGAGGGGACTTTTTGAGGAAAGCTGTGTTTTGGTTTGTGTCTTTGCTGGAAAGAAAAGTTCACGCTAAGTTTAATTTGAACAATAAAAAGTTTCATGAAATTTTCCATACCCCGCCCCTGTTTTTGCTTTTGATCAGAAAAAGTTCTTAAAAGCTAAAAACTCAAGACAGTTTGGTATTTACTGATAAAATGCGGCTGCATTCTGTTTAAATAAAATCTTATTCATCTCAGATGCGTGTTTACTGATAAGAAAGCAGCTGCGTTATTTATGCGTTATTATAAATTGAATACCTTCTTGCCCATCAAGTTGAATGCAGCCTACGTCACAGGCGCAACTTGAGCAGGTTTTGACAGACAATACATGTGAAAACTTGATAGGCAAGAAATTGATCGTGTGGCCGCATTGATAAGTAAATATAATTATGTGGTTTTTTTATATTGTCCACAATAACTTTGAAAATTTAATTAGAAGAAAAAAAATTTTAATAATCTAAGTAAATATAGGGTGTTTTTCTAGACGTGTGGTTTTCAATCTGGCAATACTTTTTTCGGAGGTGGCCTTTTTGACAGCTGTGACTTGGTTTATGCTCAGTTTGCTTTGCCATTTGACAGAATTGAAGCCGAACGACTATCAAGCGCGTCGCAGGTTGGGTGAATGGGCCCAAAACGAGATGGCCACCAATCCCGATTTTCACAAGAAAATTTTGTTAAACGATGAAGCTCACTTTTGGTTGAATGGGTACATAAATAAGCAAAATTGGCGCATTTGGAGTAACGAAAATCCACAAGCCATTGTTGAGACGCCGTTACATGCTCAAAAAGTCACTGTTTGGTGTGTTCTATGAGCAGAGGAAATCATTGGTCATTATTTTTTCAATAATGAAGTCAGCCATACTTTCATAAATTTTGTATTTTTAAATATTAACAAATAAATAAATATGAAAAAATGTTTCCTATCATACCAGTCTCACTGTCACGACCTAATGTGAAATGCTTTCTTTGTAAATCTTCTCTTTTAGCCGAGCAGCCCTATGTGGTCTAGTGGTAAGCATGCTAGATTTACACCTCGAGGGCCGCAGGTTCCAATCCTGCACCGAACGCCTGAACGCCTCTCTAGCTAGTACTCATTCCACCCAAACCATGCAGTCATAATTGATTGTGGTATGTATAATAATAATAATAATAATAATAATAATAATAATAATAATAATAATAATAATAAATCTCTTTGAGTCGAAGGATATCTGAAGAAATGTTTTTCATTTTTGTCTTCTTGTAAATATAAATAGCAGAACTCACTATTTCATTAATAAATTTTATTTTTGTTATATTTTATTTCATTCGAATTATAAATTCCCTAATAAAATTTATTAAAGTTTTATTACTTATTTTTTACACACAGTTTCTTAGTTATAAAAATTAATTTATCCCTTTTTTTTGTGAATTTTGGAACCTTAATTAATCCATTTACTCACCACTAACAATGATTGGTTATAAATGACCGAACAAGGTGAAATTACTTACATGGTGGCTTTCATACCTCCGGAATTGTCAAACATAAGCAATGAGCGATCAAAACAAACGAAATTGAGAGGAATGGAAGAATATAGAAGAGCTGCATAATGTAGTACACAATTTATATAAAATATATTTAATTGTTAAATAGACTTATAATTTCTTCATAATTTTCAAACATCACAAAAATAACAATTAAAAACTCATATTCACTCAAATCAAAACTCTATTTCCAATTGTTTGGAAATTGCAAATTAGTTTTGATCGCATTTTTCTATAATTTCAATTTTGATAGGTACTGAGGGAAAATTGATTCAAAAAAATTTGTTCTTGCTGCCACCATGTAAGTAAATTCACCTTGTTACCGAACTTTAAGAAACAGAGAGGAATTGTCACAATGTTGAATTTACTAACTGCTAGGTGAATTTCGTACCTCCGGTATTGTCAAACATAAGCAATGCACGATTAAATTCTGTTCGAAATAAACGAAATTGAGAGGAATGGAGAAATACATGAGCTGCTTCAAGTAGTACACAATTTATATAAAATATATTTAATAGTTACATAGTCTCGTAATTTCTTCTGAAAGTTCAAATTACACAAAAATAACAATTAAAAAACTCTTCTTTAAATCAAAATTTTTTTTCCAATTGTTTGCATATTTGTTTTGATTGCATTGTTCTATAAATTCAATTTTGACAGCTATGTCGGGAAAATTGGTTTAAAAAATTCGTTCTGCAGTCACCATTTTAAGCGGCCCCGACACGCCCGACAGTATCTGTGCACCGAGACGCTACTGCATACTCTTCAATCATTCATTTTCGTTTACCCCTTCGGCGTGGAGACAACAATGTCAGACGCAGATAAAAGTAATTTTGGTAGCGGTTGCAGTGTGATTGAAAAAGAAACAAATGAATGAAACACAACAAAAAGCAATGAAAAAAAAAATCTGGATGAAAAATTGCTATCGAAAAAGTAAAGAGATTTCCCATCAAAATATTGAGGTAAAATTCAATGAATTTGATGAGAAATGTTTTTCTTTGTTTTCCGCCATGACGTCCGCGCGCTACGAAATTCTGTTTCGAATGAATGAAGTTTCAGTCACGCAAATACACTTGACGTATTGACTAATCACTTCATCCATGCAGTAAGAAAAATCCGAATGATTTGGATTTTGCTTACTGCATGACTTCAGTCATTGTATGTTAGTCGCATACATAGTTATTTTACTAATTCTTTTTTACGATTCTTTACATCATTCAATAACGTGTCGGGGCCGCTAAAACATACAAACTTTTTACTAACAATATATATTTTTAGTACTTGACCGTCGGCTTGATTATCAATTTATGTTTCCAGCGGAGAATCAATTCGGCCTTCAATTATCTGTCAATTGTTACGTGAGTATTAAGAAAAAAATAACGGACAAACCAGATTAAATTTTAAAAAATCGATCAACAAATAAAAAAGGCAGAAATGATTAAATTTATTGTTATATATATTTTTTATTTATTTTATACCATCTTGCCCATCAAATGCAGGCTACGTCACAGCCGCGACTAGAACAGGTTTTGACAGACAATACGTGTGAGTACTTGATGGGAACGAAATTGAACGTGTTGCCGCAGTGTTAAGTAAATTAACATTGGAATTGCCTATAAACAGCTCTAGCCAAGATACACTATTAGGGTAGCAGCTTTAAGATGGTTTTATTCAAAAATTTAGTAATGGCAAACCCAAGATGGAATAAAAGAGCTACGTTATTTTTCCCTAACTATAGAGAGTTTTTACTAAAGAAAGCGGGTGAATCAACTTTCTTAATTTCTTAGTGTTTCCTGGTCAAGATCCATCTTATTAGAATTTGCATCAAAGAACATAAACGTAATAAGAAGTATCATCAAGATGAAGAACAAAATAATTGATTCTCTATTTCACATTACGAGTTAAATGGGCAAACCTACAAATCATGAAAACTACAGAATTCTGAATACATAATTAAGTATGCTTGGATACTCATGAGACAAATAAAAAGAAACAAAACAAACACAAAAATGAATTCTGAATACACATGTTCCTATATTTATACACACATACATACATAGTTGTGGCAGGTAGCGATGCAATAAAATAGTATGAAATGAAAATAAAGCGTATTTATGTCTAGTATCATTTATATTTGCACATCATTGGAGTTATTTTCTTTTTTTTTGTGGTAATATAAGTACATATTTTTGTCTATTGCTTATTCCATTTAAACATTTACGTAAAATATTTCGAAACACATACTTGCTTCATAGTTTTTTCCCCAATAACCGTAACTCTTCTTCTTCCTCATCAGCTGTTGAAAAATCCATTTGTTTTCCCCTATCCGTTTGAAACAATAACAACCCAATGTATAGCGGCCATGCTATGGTGAGAAAGTAAAATTTGCCACAGCCTACGGTAAACATGGGAGTAGAATTTAGAGTTTCGTGGCTTAAGAATCAAAAAGTACAGTGAATCAAAAAAGTATTGGCACAGGTCAATTTTCAAAGTTTATTTGCTAATAACTTTTTTTCCACACCACTTACAAAAATAATTAGTATACCATTTTTAAAAAGGAACATTTTATTATATAATTAAATCATAACATATTTCATATTTCACTTTTTTCCAGGTGTAATGTTATAAAAACTAAAAAAATTCATTATTTTTCCTCAAAAAAGTATTGGCACACGTTGTGTGATTGTAATGTTTTTGCGCAAATAACGGTAATCCTTTAGTTTTCTTTGCTCCGTTCCTTTTCTCTCTACTCAATTATTGCGTTTTAGTTTTTATTTAAAATATTTCAAGTTAGTGTAGATACTGATTTCTTGAAAGAATAATCAAAATGGGCAGAGGTTCTGAAATTCCGGTAGACGTCCGTAAAATTATAATAAATCTTTACGTACAGCAAAAATCGTATCGAGAAATTGGAGTTCTATTACAGAGGCCATATTCAAGTGTACGAAACATTATAAAACATTACATAAATTTCGGAAAATTACAGCATGAGAGCAGATCAGGAAGGCCAAAAAAATTTACACCACGCCAGGAGCGGATTGTAATAGCTGCAGTGGCTCAAAATCCAAAGACTTCGGCCGTCAAATTATGCCATGAAATGCAGCAAAGATTTAAAGAAAACTTGGATCCCCAAACAATACGGAACACCTTAAACAGAGCTGGTTATCATGGACGAGTTCCTCGACGCAAACCTTGCCTGTCGCCTGTAAATATAAAAAAGAGGCTGGAGTTCGCCAAACTCAATATTAATCAGTCGGAATCATTTTGGAATCGTGTGATATTTAGTGACGAATCGAAGTTTAACCTATTTGGTTCAGACGGCGCACAAAAAGTTTGGCGAAAGCCAAACAAAGAGCTGGCAGAAAATAATGTACTAAAAACAGTGAAACATGGCGGTGGCAATGTCATGGTATGGGGGTGTATGGCGGCTTCTGGCGTGGGAAATCTCGTCTTTATTGATGAGAAAATGGACAAGAAATTATATATGAATATTTTAAAAGAAAACTTGACTCCAAGTGTTGAAAAGTTGGGGCTAGATGCGAAAACATTTATGTTCCAACAAGACAATGATCCGAAACATTCGTCGTATCTTGTACAAGAATGGCTAATTTACCACTGCAAACAATTCAAAACACCTCCACAGTCGCCAGATACGAATCCTATAGAACATGTTTGGGGTTTACTGGAAAAGAAAATACGTCGTCATCGCACAACATCAAAGAACTCACTCAAGGAAGCCATACGCACAGAATGGGAAAACATAACACCAGAGGAGACATCTAACTTAGTAAAAAGTATGCCTAGACGCTTAGCGGCAATTATTAAGGCCAAAGGAGGACTAACCAAATATTAAATGTTCATAAATCTTACCTGAAATCAAATTTTTTACATGTGTGCCAATACTTTTTTGAGGAAAAATAATGAATTTTTTTAGTTTTTATAACATTACACCTGGAAAAAAGTGAAATATGAAATATGTTATGTTTTAATTATATAATAAAATGTTCCTTTTTAAAAATGGTATACTAATTATTTTTGTAAGTGGTGTGGAATAAAAGTTATTAGCAAATAAACTTTGAAAATTGACCTGTGCCAATACTTTTTTGATTCACTGTACATTGAATGTGAAATCGGTTAGATACATATTATTTTGTAGGGTATTCTAATGTTTCATATGTAAGTTATATTTACATATATATGGCAGGCTGAATTAAAAAGTGCATAAAATCTGCTGTCTAGTTTTTGTATTTAATTGATAAACTGTACTGGGGGTTTAACATGGTTACACTTGTCATGCTGCTTTTCAAGTGTGTAAAGAAAGTCGTCAGAAATAATCTAATCTCCGAAATAAGGCAAGGGATGAATACAATTATGTAACTTATACATTTTTAAGTATAAATAACCGCAAATATACGAAATATACATTTTTTAAGAAAACTACCTTATCTACATGAACATTACATTTATTTGCGAACAGAATTTCCTAATTTGTTCGAAAAAATGCTCAATCACATCTTGACAAAGTTTGCTAGTCATTATGTGTGGAAAGTCTTCTTGTGTCAAACTGCTACATTTCCGTAAAACTATTTATATTTATAACCAACCATTTAAAAAATTAAATTTGTTTAGGTAGAAAAGTAGAACTGCAACATTTATTTAATATTTCGCAATGTAACCGAACACCTTCAACACAGTTATAAATTAACAAAAACAAAAAAAGGTTCTTAAATTTTTTTTTCTATACATGGAAGTTCTTTCGCAACCATAAAATAGTTTTAATTGATTAGAAAAGACAAATAATAAGCTGAATTGTAGTACTGAGTTTATTTAATGTTATATTTTTTCATTAATATTTCAGTATATTGATAGTAATATAAATTTGCAACCTATTACAAAATTATGTACTTCGGTAGCACTCTTTTGTAATAGGAGTAAAAATGGTGTATAAGCAGTTTATTCACCGAGGACACTTGTGCTAACAGACCTCGATGGAAAATGAATTTCTTTCATACTATTGCAATCCATTTTGTATTGATTTTGTTGTTGGATTTGGCAAGCTGCGTATCTATTGGTAATCTATAATACTCCTCACCAGAGTATACAGAGTAAAGAAACTTAAACGTGAAAACGAGTTTTTTTCTCTGTGTTCTCTGCTCCTAACGATGTGCTCAATGCATGACTCTTCTTGTCTTGGAGATTTGGGCAATGGAAACTAATAAATTGCAAAAAATTCTTAGAGCTTCGTTCATATTGTCTCTGGGTACTTATGCACTTATGTATATGGGGAAATACTTTGAATCTAATTATATATTTTCACCTACATTCGTATTTAATATTTGGGAGTTTTTTTGATTTTCCTTTTTTTATTTTTGCCTTATCACTACTTCTTCTATGCATGTATATATTATTATATGTTAATATATTTGTATAATTTATTATATAATAAGTTAATGAAGATGAGTTTATATATGTGATGTATATAAAAAATACCTTTACATATATGTACTAGTATGTATTAGATATAGTATGTAATTTATTTTTAGCATAAGTTGCATATATGTATATTGCATATATAAAAAACAATAATTCCTCTATTATTCATATTGAAATAGTAGATTTAATTAATTTATTAACTGGCTTGTGAAATATGTCTTGAGCAATTGTATGAAGTTAAAAGTGATTTTAACTTTAAACATTTTATTGAACAAAATTCATGAGAGTAAACATTATTTTTACATTTTTTCCTTAAAGAAAGTTAATGTGGATCATATAATAACTTTTTATTGCTATATTTTCATTTTCCACACCACCTAAGAGGTATGCAAAATGGAGCGTTACCGATTTTTTGTTGATGATGATGAAATCTGAATTCGCGCGTTCCTACATTTATCCATACATACTTCTATGTATGCACATATGTGGGGATTTCTTTTTTTTGTTTGTTTCTGAAAAGCAGCAATGAAGAGATAATCCTTAAATACATTTATTACTAATTGTGATTAAGTGCGCCCACTGTTTGTTCGCCATGTAGGAAAATTTTTATGTGTCAGTGTTATGTTAGATTGTTAGTGTAAAACCAATTCGCAGTTTCTGTTTCTAATTCGTATACTGGAAATTTTTAGACATTGTCCGTTGGGCATTTGTTGAAAATAAGTTTATTTGAAGTTTTGATAGCGAAAGGAGGAAGAAACTGCGATAATGTCATTTAGTGCAGATAAATGTATATTTTAAATTGTTCTTTTTAAGAAATAAACCATCGATAACTGTTATCCAGTTTGGTGTATTTTTGGCTGCTCGCGTGCTCAACGTTGCGTTGCCAATAAAAAACAGAAATATATATTATATCTTATTTTTAACATATAATAAAATACGTGCCTGTGGATTTATTTGTTATATCGTACTTACAATAAGTGATGAATACGATTTTTACAGATTTCTTTAATTGCACAAAACGCTCTATGACACGTCACCACAGCTTCAGCACAGAAACAGAAAGAGATCGAATTAAAGGCCGGAAACACGAAGTGTGTTGCTCAGCAGCCAACACAGGCTAGTTCCGGTTTTTCCATAAACACGCTGTGCGACAGCGACAGCGTGTTAATAGATGGCGCGCGGAACTAACGCCTGCTTGCGTTGGCGTACCCGACAACTGGGTGGGGGTAGTGGTGTCGCCACAGGTATTCCTCCCCCAGTGATCGGCGCAGGAGGCGCGGAGAACGATATCCGTTTCGTCGGTCGGCTCCCCGGCTGTGGTGAGGGTTGGTCCCCTGAGCGGGGCGGTGGTTGACTCCTCAGATGACTCCTTGGATGGATCGCTGGCGGGTCATTTGTCGCTGACGACGACGACGATTGCGGCGATGGCGATCGGGTTGGCGATGGTGATCGGGATGGCGATGATGAACGGGATGGTGATCGGGATGGCGATGATGATCGGGATGCCTGCAGCGATGGCGACGATGTTGAGTCACTCACCTCGAGGTGGGCCGGCTTCAAGCAATCCGTAGAGATGGCTTTCTCGACGCCGTTCAAGTCGATGATGAAACTCTTGTCGTTGACCCGGCAGATTACCTTGTGGGGGCCCGTATATGGCGGCTCGAGTGGCCTCCGGATTTTGTCCAGCTTGCAGAATACGTGCGTGCAGGTGCGCAATTCTTTGAAGACGAACGGCTTCTGTCTCGAGTGGTTGGACGCTGGTACAGGCTTGATCGCTTTTACCAGCTTGCGCAACTGCTCGATGAAAACCGGTTGGGTGGTAGGGGCAAGCGTAGTTGGGTGTCGAAGAGCATCTCGGCTGGAGTTGCTTTGAGGTCCTCTTTGTACGCCGTCCGCATCCCCAATAGCACTGTTGGCAAGGCGTCTGGCCATGGTGTGTCTGGACTGCACATCAAGGCCGCTTTTAGTGTGCGGTGTAGTCTCTCCACCATGCCGTTTGACTGTGGGTGGTAAGGCGTTGTGTGAACATGGTTAGCACCCGTCATTTTCGCGAGAGCCGTGAATAGCTCCCCCTCGAATTGAACCCCCTGGTCGGAGGTGATGGTGAGTGGCGTGCCGAAAGTGCAGACCCAACTGTGGAAGAACGCTCGTACGACGGTCACAGCTCGAATGTCCGGGAGTGGCACAGCCACTGGCCATCGGGAAAAGCGGTCGATGATGGTCAGGCAGCGCGACAGTCCTCTCACCAGCGGTAGCTTTATCAGGTCAACATGAACGTGGCAGAACCTGTCATCTGTGTCCCCGAAGCTTTGCAACTCGGCGCGGTTGTGGCGATGGATCTTCGCGCGTTGGCATGGTTGGCATTCACGGGCCCAACGGAGCGCGTCCTTGCGCATGCTTGGGCAGAAGTATTTGGCCACCAGATGTTTCGCCGGTGCTCGACCACTCGGGTGGGATGATCCGTGTACGATGCCAAACGCCGCTCGACGCAGGTTGAATGGCAAATAGGGCCGTGTCGCCCCATCGGTAACCAGACAGTAGATCTCGCTGTCGTTGAAAGCGAGGCGATCTAGTTGGATAAGCGGATTCTCCAGCAGGTGAGGCAGCTCTACGTCAGAGGCTTGCTCCAGGCTGATAGTGGCTTCGTCGAGGATGGAAGGCATCGAGACGGTACAGGTTCCCGAAAGTGCGTCTGCCACAAAGTTTTCTCCCCGGCAACGTACACAAATCGTGTGATGAACTGGAGGATGTAGTCCAGGTGTCGGCTCTGCCTCGGCGTTGCCTTTTCCGAGCGTTGGTGTGCGGCGAAGGCGAGCGGCTTGTGGTCCGTGTGGATTGTGAAGACGTGTGCCTCCAGGATCCTACTGAAATGTCTGACTGTGGCATACACCGCGAGCAACTCCCTGTCGTAGGCGCCCAGAGGCTTCCAGGTCCCATCGGGTTGCTCTTGGTTGAGTGCCGCTCCGATGGCGGTGCTCGATGCGTCGGTGTAGAGAGCGATTGGCGCGGTAGGCGAGAGGAAAGCTGAATCTGCAGCTGCTGCGATACTCGCCTTGCACTGCTGGAATGCCTGCTCCGTTTGCGTCGTTCAGCTATCGCCTTCTTCTTCGTTAGGTTCCTCAGAAGCTCGTTGAGCGGGGCCTGTAGTTCCGCGGCGTGCGGTATACACCTGCGGTAATAATTAAGCATACCCAGGAAACGTCTCAGCTGGGTAGAGTCTGTCGGGCTTGGAAAGGCGTCGATCGCCTCGATCTTTGGGCGCGGGGCCCTGAACCCCTCTTTCGAGACTCGCTACCCAGCGAATGTAACTTCCTGGGCACCGAGTTGGCATTTGTCTAAGTTGTTGCGTAGGTTCGCCGCTTTCAGCGTCTCCAACAATTGACTCAAATGATGCAGGTGCTCGTCATGCGTCTCGGATGCGATGAGCAGGTCGTCTACGTAGCCCTTCACGAAGGGGAGTTTCCTCAGTAGGTGATTAATTACCCGCTGAAGCGTTCGCGCGGAGTTACGCAGACCTAATGGCATACCCACGAACTCGAAGAGGCCGAAAGGTGTTGTGACTGCCGTTTTCGGGATGTCAGCTTTGGCAACCGGGATTTGGTAGAAGGCTTTCTGCAGATCGATTACAGAGAATACTTTTCCCCGGCTCTCCTGGATCAGGTCCTCGATGATCGGTAGAGGATATCGGTCTGGCAAGGTACACGCGTTGAGGCGGCGGTAGTCGCCAGTGGATCGCCAGCTTCCATTCGGCTTTGGTACCATGTGTAGCGGACTAGCCCATATGCTCGATGATGGGCGTACCACCCCCTTGTCGAGGAGGTCAGCGAACTCTTCTTTGGCAGCAGCGAGTCGTTCACCGACGAGTCTACGGGGGCGCTCGAAAACGGGAGGGCCCTCCGTGACGATGAAGTGTTGTACCGGCAAGTCTGGTACAGTGGCCATGACCCCTGCTGGTGAAGCGAGTTGCAGGAAGCGCTGGACGAGCTCTCTATACCGGTCGCCGTGTGGTCCCACAGGTGCATCAATGCGAGCCACTGTGGAAATGCCGTAGATTCGAGCCGAGTCCATGCGGCCCGTTGCCGCGATATTGGTAAGGGGGTCTACGATGCGTCGTCCACTCAAGTCTACCAAGAGCCCATAGTATGCTAGAAAGTCCGCCCTGAGAATGGCGGTTTGCAGATCGGCCACAGTGAACGCCCAAGTAAAATCCCGACGCAGGGCGAGGTTCAGCTTCAGCGTGAGCTGCCCGTATGTGGCTATCGGCGACGAGTTGGCGGCGTACCGCGTGAGGCTGTTTCGCTGTAGTTTGCGGGCGACCGTTCCCCTCGGCAGTAAGGAGACCACTGAACCCGAGTCCACGAGAAAGCGAGTGGATGTTGTTCGATCCGTTACGTGTAGGCGTTTTTCGGTTGGTGGTCGGCCGGCGTCGACAGCGCTAGTTTCCCGACGGCGTCGAGGCGGCGGCCACGGCGGCGGCAAAGATACACGGTGGTCGGCACTGCTGTGCTGTCGCCCCGTATTTCAGGTGGTACCAATATTGGCCAGGCGCTGTAGAGCGATCTCGATGCCGGCTGGGGCTGCGGGTTTCAGCGCGACCCCTCTGAAGTGGGGGCGTTATTTTACGCAGCAGCTCCTGATTCTCCCGCGTTAGTGCCACGAGCTGTGCCACTGACTGGCGCAGTGCGGCAAGCTCTGCGTGCACGGAGTTACCCGTTGAATCCTGCGACGATCTGTTCGCGAATGGAGAGCGGGGTCTCGGAGACGAGAGTGGAGGTGACGTAGCTGCCACTGTATGTCAGTTGTCGACCAGCTCGTCCGATGCCTCTGCGAGCACCTCCAGATAAGTGCCCTTCAGGATTTTGATGGCGGCATCAGGTCGACCCACTTCACGCGGATGATGTCATCCGTGGCCCTATCACCTGCTAGGGAGCGCATCTGTCGCCGGAGTTGAGACGGCTTCCTGTCCCTCAGCTCGAGTTGGGTGAGTAATTTGTGGAGCTGTCGATTCGCCGAGTCGGTGAGGCGATTTAGTATGGCTGTCTTCAGCGCCTCATACTTGCCCACGGGAGGCACTGTGCGGAGTACATCCGCAACCTCGGAAATAGTCTCCGGGTCGAGCGCCGCAACTACTAGATTGTAGCGGCTGTTGTCGTTGCGCACATGGTGGACCTGGAACGCGGCCTCGATCTGGTAAAACCACAGATCGGGGTTTCTCCTCCAGAAAGGTGGGAGCCGGCAGTTGTTCACCGCGTCGATCGCGGGCGGCGGCGAAAAGGAGGCGTGACCCCCAGGTTCCCCTGCACGGTGTGGCGGCGGGTGTGTCGGTATCAGCAGTGGCGTGGGCATAACCAGCTGTGCTTGCGCATGCACGTGCGGTGGCTGTGGCTGCTGGTGTGGAGCGTACGTTGCTCGAGTCGGCAGCTGTTCCGGTGGTGCCGGCGGCGCCGGTCCTGAGGCTGTTGGCGAGTGGAGCATCCTATGTGTATGTTTTATACCCCTCTATATGGGGCGCGAATGTGTTTAAGATCACGTCGGGGTCACCAATTTGGCTGCTCGCGTGCTCAACGTTGCGTTGCCAATAAACAACAGAAATATATTATTATATCTTATTTTTAACATATAATAAAATACGTTCCTGTGGATTTATTTGTTATATCGTACTTACAATAAGTGATGGATACGATTTTTACAGATTTCTTTAATTGCACAAAACGCTATATGACACGTCACCACAGCTTCAGCACAGAAAGAGAAAGAGATCGAATTAAAGGCCGGAAACACGAAGTGTGTTGCTCAGCAGCCAACACAGGCTAGTTCCGGTTTTTCCATGTCGCTGTCGCACAGCGTGTTAATAGATGGCGCGCGGAACTAACGCCTGTTTGCGTTGGCGTACCCGACAACTGGGTGGGGGTAGTGGTGTCGCCACATATTTTTTCCGGATATTTTAAATGGTGCTTGAAATTTGCATCCCCTAATTTAAATTGCAACACTAATTTAGTTTGGCTTGATTTGGTAGGTTTTTTAAAATTGTAAATATATTTTATACCCTTTACCTTAAAAAAGATAAATAGGGTTATACAAAGTTTGTTCGCTTGAGACATTTTTCATCTACAAGAAGGTGGCAGGTGTGGAAATAAGAATTGGGCGAAAAGCAACACTGAAAAAGCCCAGATATTTGCTGAGCACCTAAAGAATACATTTACAACGCAAAGTAGTGATAACTCTTAGGAGCTTCCTCCAACTCATGAAGAAGATGAAGACATACCTTTCGCTACCACTAAAGAGGTTAAAAACATTATAAAGTTCCTAAAGCTAAAAAAGGCCCCTGGCTATGACTTGATAACAGCAGAAATACTGAGGCATTTACCATACAAAACCTTTAGAACCTTGACGAATCTGATCAATACATGCTTCAAACTGAAACACGTACCCATGTACTGGAAGGTAGCTGAGGTCATAATGATAGCAAAACCTGGCAAGCCACCGTATGAAATCTCTTCATATAGACCAATCTCCTTGCTACCGTTCTTATCGAAAGTGATGGAAAAAATGTTTTTAAAGCGACTAATGCCAATAATCGAACGGAAAAAATTGATTCCAAACCACCAATTCGGCTTTAGAACCAAGCACTCAACGTTTGAGCAGGTCCACAGAATTGCCAGTAACATTGAAAAATCTCTAGAAGAGAATCAAGTCTGCTCGGCAGTTTTTCTAGACGTATCTCAGATCCGTATTTGACAAGGTCTGCTTGACAAACTGCGAAACCAAATTCAAAAGCAGTATTGTGATTTCTTAAAATCATATATTTCTGACCGTTCCTTCCGCGTTAAACAGGAATACTGTTACTCCAAATTAACAGAAATTAAAGCTGGTGTGCCGCAGGGAAGCGTTTTGGGACCTATACTTTTCCTGCTATACACAAACGATGTACCCACGACAGAAAATTGTACTATCGCAACGTTTGCAGATGACACAGCCCAATTTTCCACTGGACGCAATGTAGAGGAATCTACCAATGTGTTACAAGCAGCGGTCAGCAATGTGTACACTTGGACAAAGAAATGGCGAATCAAGCTTAATAATGCTAAATCAACTCACATTGATTTTACAAACAAAAAGATACTGCACCATAAGATTTTCATAAATGGACAAGAGATTCCATACGCAAATACAGCCAAGTACCTAGGCTGAATCTTGATGCAAAACTTCGCTGGAAAGTGCATGTTAAACAAAAAGGAAGAACTAGCTATCAAATTCAAACAAATGCAGTGGCTTATTGGCAAGCACTCAGTCGTATCGACATCCAACAAGATATTAATTTATAAGCAAGTCCTTAGACCGGTGTGGACTTATGATATCCAACTGTGGGGATGTACCACCAAAAGCAACAAGTTGATAATTCAGCGATTCCAAAATAAAGTATTGAGATGCATTGTGAATGCTCCTTGGTACGCACGTAGTATTGATCTACACCGCGATCTAGCTGTAGAAACAGTAGATGATATTATAAAAAAACATGCGATTGCCCACGCAGAGAAACTAAAGCAGCACACTAACGTTGAAATTGTTAAACTCGTTAATTGCGCTGATACCGTGCGAAGACTGAAACGCACAAAACCTACCGACCTTACTAGGTAAACCAATAAACATTTGGAACCTTATAATAAATACAAAATGCTTGTTAGTTTATAGTTACTAGTTGCATTAGATTATTAACATACTTACGAGTATATTATATACGAGTATATGAAATTTGTAATATATTTTGTTAAATAAAATTTTAAAAAAAAAATAAAAATTTACATTTAAATGTTGATTATTTATGCTAATACCAAGGGTTTTACTTATAATTGTTTTTAATTCTGAATCGTTAAATCGTTGATTAACTGCACTTTCTCCAAATTTATTTATAAAAATCATTTTGTGTTTTACGAGCACATTTTTTAATTTAGACTTTATAGAATTATATTGGCTTCTTTCAGTTCTTCGATAATAGAAATTATTTCGCTTTTGTGATTATTATGTCCAACGCTTTCTGATGATCTTTTATTTTTTTTAATTATTAATTTTTTTTTTGTGGGGTAAGGGGGTAACAAAATGCCTACCGCATCGTCAAAGGGGTCGTCACACCGATGGTATGTGGAGTTTGCATCCACTAAAAATCTTCCCCCTCCTTGGACTTTCTCCCACCCGGGGACCGCGTATACATGCCTTCAGGGTGGTGTCCCTCTCTAAACCAGTGAAAAGTTACCGGCTAGATACCTGCATCCAGGTACCATTTTTTGGCACGTAAAATGCGCTCAGTAAAGTTGGCGATCAATTGTCAGTTTTCTGGATTCTCAAGCATTTTGTCCACTATGTAATCGGCATTAAGAAGTCCCAGCCTGTCTTTGAGGATTTTGCGATCTTCTGTCCATATTTCGCACACAAAGAAAGTGTGGTTTGCATCATCCATGGGCGTGTCGCCGTAGATGCAATCTTGGCTTTCTGCTTTTTTGATGTGGTATTTGCGGAAATACCCGTGTCCGGAAAGCAGCTGCATTATGTAGTAGTTCACTTCTCCAAAGGGTCTACTACACCATTTTTCCACGTGTGGGATTAGTTTCGCTGTCCATCTGCCTTTCGTTTCTGCCGTCCATCGCTTCTGCCATAGCTTGATTGTGCAAGCTCTAATCCGCAGCCGTGTATCGTTTGCATCCCTGTGGGCTGGACCTCCCCTCTAATTGTTTGTGTCGCCATCTCTTGTGTTGGAAGTGGCTTCCTTTGCAGTGTTCGTGTGTGATGCGTGTTCCTTGTGGACAGCCTCATTTGTAGCGCTCTCAGGTTCGTATTCTTTTTTGTGCATCCAAAGCTATTTTCTCTCTCGCGCTAGCAGATCTACCGGTATCGCTCCACTAAACACTAGCACTGCGGCTTCTGAAACTGTGCGGTATGCTGAAGCTACGCGAAGGGCAGCAGTCCTTTGTACCTTAGCGAGCATTTTTCGACAGTATCGATTGCGTCGTGTACATCAGAAGCTTCCTTCTGCTTGCGAGCAGTCCTCCGATATTTGCCATCAGTCTAGCCAGCGCCGAGGTTATTTTGGCTGATTTTTTCGCTGCATGTTTTATTTGCGCCCAGTAGGTCAGTTTGTTCTCGATTCTGATTCCTAGATATTTCAGCGTCTTCGAGGTCTTTATGATTTCAGAATGGACCCGCATATCTACTTCCAAGGGTATATGCTTCCTCGTGAGCAGGATAAGCTCCGTTTTCTCAGTAGCCAGGCTGAGACCGTGCGAATCGAGCCATGTTTTCGTTCTGATCATCACCTGCGTCAATTTTCGTCTAGCCGCATCGAGATCGCGTGAGGTTATGACAGCTGCGATGTCCTCTGCGTATGCCACGAGGTAGCAGTCGTCAGGCATATCCATTTCCAGTAATTCATCGTAGCTGACGTTCCAGAGGTCTGGGCCGAGGATTGACCCTTGTACCGCACCTGAGGTTATCACCTTCTTTCGCTGCCCCTTGCTTGTGTCATAAATAAGCACACAATCCTTTAGATAGCTGCGTACTATTTTTATTAGATAAGCGGGTGTTGTGAAGCGCTTCTCAAGGACGTCAATGATGCTTGTCAATTTTGCGCTGTTAAAGGCGTTTTTTACGTCAATCGTAGCAAGGAGCATCACCGGTCTGGAAAAACGGTTTATGCTCCGTGCGATTTCTACGCTCCTCACCACATCCATCACTGCTCCGATTGTCGACCTATCCGGTCTAAAACCGTGTTGTCTATCGGAAGTCCTGATGATTTTTGTTCTTTTTAAGGGTGCATGTCGCAGTCATCATTTCCTCATGTGTAAAGAGCGGTGGTAGGTCATTTGTTTGTTCCTCTTGTCTGTCTATTCTTAAATCATGCGTGGGAAAGAGGGTGTTCACGATGTTTTCCATTGTAGCTTCGCAGAGCTCTGGCGGTTGCTGCTATGCTGCAAGTTTGTTCATGACAATTTTGTATCCCAGGCCCCAAGGGTTTTGGTTGATGCGCGACATCTCAATTCCTCCCATTTTTCTTTTTTGCTGCTGTAAATAGCCGGTTTGAGTTCCCTTTTCGCGGACTTGTATTCGGCGTGCTCAGCCACTGCTGGGCCCTTTTTCCTTCCTCTGGTATACTTCCTTCTTTTTTTATAGCATGTTTGCCGTAGGTCACAAATTTGGTCTGTCGACCAATACACTGCTTTCTTTGGGTGTGTGCTTTTTATATTGGCATAGCTGCCCACAGGCCCGTGTTATGCTGTTTAAAGTCTTCTCCACTCTGACTTTGGCTGTGCTGTCAGCGTAATACATTGGCGAGTTTGAATCTATTTCAGCCAGTAGCTTTTCCGTGTTTAGTATCGAGGAATTCCATTTCCGCATACCTTTGTTTCCTTTCACTGTTGTTGTGTTTGTGTCCTCTCCGACACAGTAGGTTATGTACTGATGGTCGCTGCCTGTGTAGTCTTCAAGTACAGTCCACTGGCGTAGATTGTTTGCGTAACCTTCGGACACTAGGGTTATATCAGGGATAGTGCCCTCGCATCCTGGCCTTCTCAAAGTCGCCTTAGTTCCCAGGTTTGCAACAAGGAGTCCCAGCCTTGCGGTCATGTCAATTATTCGCAGCCCTCTCGATGTTATCCATTTTAGCTTGAAATTCGGCCATAGTGTCGCTCGGTGTTAAATAGCAGCTGTTACTTGAAAGCCTCCATTTTTTGCCAGCCATATCGCGGCCGTCGAGGAGAGGTCTTCGATCCATATTCCGTTGCTTGGAGCTGAATATTGTTCGCTATTGACCACCGCATCCGCCTCGTGTTCCAGCATGAGGAGTAGGAGAGAATCTGCGGTCTTGCTTCTATGCATGCTGCATTAAAGTATCTTCATTTCTTCCCTGTCTGGATGTGTTCTATGTGAGTCTACCCCTTCTCCCGGCACATACAAAAATCTGACGGGTTCTCGCAGTCTTTAAGTTTGTGGCCCTGATTTCCGCATCGTATGCAGAAACCTTGGCCTTTTCTGTCGGGTCCTTTGCATTCCCATTGCAAGTGTCCGAAGCCGAAACATCGGTAGCATTTCTTTATATCTGTGCAGAGTCTCATTCTGCAATTTATCCATCCTACTTTTATGCGCCTTCCGTTTTTTACATCGGTATGTATGTTTTTCTGCTTGATAACCGTGAGTTTCATTTTTTTGAGAGTAACGCGGCATTTCGTGAGTGCCTCAAGCTCTCCTGCTCTCATCTTTGCTATGAACTCCTGCTTTGGGGAACTACTTTTGTTCTGCGCGTTTTGCTCAATACCACCATATCGTTGTGCTAGCATCCTGCTACCCCTGTCATCGATGGTGTGTGGAAAACGTCTGCCTGCTCAGTAGGCCTGCCTTTTTCGCCGAGGATTTCCTGTGGTGAGCGCTGAATTCTGTTGCTCCTTATGAAGGGATTTGCAGCACTATCCTCTGCTAGTGTTTCTTCCTGTTGTTGTGGTGTTTGTTGTTTTTTGTTTGTTTGTTTTTCTGTGTTTGAATTCATGTTTAAAGGTATCTCCGCTCGAATGTACAGTTGCTTTAACGATCCTTGCGGTTATCTTTGCATTGCAGGGAGTCCGCACAAGGGTTGACACAAGACCTTATGGGATTTTGTGTTCAGAGCCAGGACCATGGCATTAGTCAGGCTGAACTCAACTGAGCCTGTACCGCCAACTTAATGGCGGCGTAGCTCTGAACGTACTCGAAGACCCGCCATGGCTTAAACAGGACGAAGGCGATTGTGGCCTGGAAGTAGTTTCTACAAGATGCCTCTCTGGTATGCTAAGGTAACAGAATGCCACAACAGTCAGCCCAGGTTTCGTCGGTTTCATATAATGTAGTCAATAACGGTGCCAGTTTCATTGCCAGGTTCGTCGCCTTAACTGGGGTCCGCGGGATCGTTACCCCCTTCATCTCTCCATAGAAGAACCCTCGCGGGTCCTTAACTAGGGTCCACGGGATCGTTACCCCCGTCATCACTCCATAGAAGATGCCCTCGCGGGTACGCTTTCTGATGATAGAAGCAAACTTAATCTGTCTACTAATCCATTAGGATCATCCCAATATAATTAATGATTTTAATCCGCTAACTATCGTTAAAGCGGTTATTTTTGAATCAAACAATTTTTTAATTATGCAGTGATATTTAAATGTTTTTGTACCTTTAATTTGTGCATTTGCTGGATAATGACGTTTGTGCGCATTTGTATTAATTAAAATTTGTTTATAATTTTTTAAATTATGTTTTTTGAAATTTAGAGGTTTGGTGTGAAATACTAATTCAAATAACTCTGGTGTCACTTTCCACCTTTTACCACCAACATTAATAGAGTTATCATTATAAAATTTTATTTTCTTATATCCATACCGCCATCTTCCTTTTTCATCAACATTAACACCATATAGTGTATCTGTGTATCTAACTTTTTACTATCTTTGAGTAATTCTAAATTTTTTTTATAATTTATTTGAATTAGTGATACTGCTATCATACAATTTAATTCGTTTTCTATCATTATTTAATTGTCCATTACTTTTTCGTTTCGAAAACAAACGATTTAATTTTTTCCGTCTCTTATCATCATAATTAAAATCATTTAATTTTGTTTTAATGTTTCGTTTCGTTTGTGTTGCAATTGTCGATTGTGATGTTATTAAGGGATGTATTGTATTATGCAACACGAGTACATTGTTGTCATCACTTTTTCTTTTTACTTGCTTACTCTCTATATATCTTTCATAAGATTTCCTTTAAAATTTTTCTATTTTTTTAGATTGTTTTCATATCTATCGTCTGTTGACGTGCTAGCTTTTTTCATTGGAAATGGTGCTTGTGATGTAATTAAAGGGACTATTGTATTATGAACTACATTCTCTTTATCATCATCATTTGCACTTTTTACTTGTATATGTTCAGTAATTTTATTATATCTTTTCTCTTTTAATTGTCTATTCATATTTAATTTTCTTTTATTTGGTTTAAAATAATTATCTTTTAATATTATTAGTCTGTTTTGATATAAATTATTTTGTTTAATTTTTTTTAGTTTGCTTTGATCAGAATTATTTTTTTGTGATTTCTGACTATTTGTTAATGAATCATTATCATATATGAAAGAAGCCATATTATAATCATCGTTTTTGTTATCATCATTATCATCATCATTATCATAGTTTTCATCATAGACAGTCCTTTAAATATTTTCATTATTTTTCAAGTTTCCAATTATTTAATTCAGAGGTGTTATTATAGGTTGAAATGTCTCTTCCAGCATATTTACCCTATCTATTGCATTTGATTTGAAATTTTTTAGTTTTTCTTTTAATACAGCTCTTGTCTTTACTATATCTTTTAGTAGTTTATTATTTTTATTCATGATGCTTCCTTTACCTGATTTCTACCACCTAATGTTCTCTATTTAGTATCTGCTTTCAATCTGCTATCGATCCGATATTAATCTGCATTATATCTGTTATCAATCTGCTATCGAACTGCTATTGATCTGATTTACATCAGGTCTCTCATAATTGAAAGAAATTATCAAATCCTTTTCGATATCGTCCTTTATTTATTCAATCATCCTTACTTACCCATACTTCTCTCTCCAAAATTCACTACACATTTTCATAAATTGATTAAATGACATATCACCGATAATATGATCATTATATATATGCTTAACATTCATTCCATCTTGTGTAAATATAATAATCATATTTGCATTATCACGTATTAAATGTTTTGGAATTTTCGTATATGTTTGACATAAATAAAAAAAATCAATATACTTGTGTCTTCCCATACAAAAACAATCTCTTATTGTGTTTTGTTTATCACAAATTACATCATCGAATATTATTATGGAGTGTGGTTTAGCTTTAACTGGACTTATAACTTTTTCATTTTCCGAAAATGTAAAAAGATTTATTCCTTTTATTGGATCAATCAATTTCTATAGGTAGCAATATATTGGTTGATACAAAGATTTTTAATATATGTAAATATTTTTGAAATTAAGACCATTAGGACTTTCTATTAGACTAAGCATAACATTAGTGTTACCACATTCTGATGGTCCTACAATAAGTGCCCGTATTGAATTTGGTAAAAGTGAACTATGAATAATTTTTTGTTTTTCCCTTGCATATAGATATCATCAGCATTTCTTACTAAAATTTGCTTATGTAGCTTCTCGCATATTGATAACTAATATGTTTTCAATATAAATTCTCTATTATATGGAGAAAGTATCTCATTTCGATTTGTAATGCTAACACGAATGGGCCTTGGCTATTTCATATAACAAAAATGGTTATAAACTATAACAAAAGACATAAACATTATCAGATTAAGATTGGCAGGGGACTCGTAAGCAACTTAATAAACGCATTACCTTTTGAACTACAATTACCTGGTTTTCAATTTTGTGGACCAGGAACAAAACTTAAAGAACGTTTAGCAAGAGGAGATAAAGGAATAAATCCATGGATGCAGCTTGCAAAGAGCATGATATTACATATTCACAATCAAAAGATATAAATAAAAGATATTACGCTGACCAAATATTAGATGAAAAAGCTTGGGGACGAGTAAAATCAAAAGATGGTAATTTAAGAGAACGAGCAAACGCTTGGTTTGTAATAAGCGCTATGAAGACAAAAATTAAATTTGGATTAGGAATGAAAAATAACATTTGTAAAACAAGAAAGTTAAAGAAAAAAAGAAGAAGGAGAAAGACAAAAAGATATAATAAAAAATCATTTTCAACTACTGTCAAAAACACCCTGAAAATCTTAAAAAAAGAAAAACCTGATAATATAAATGCTGCGATTAAAATTGCTCACAAAGCTGTACATTCAAGTTTTAGAAAGAAAAAAATCTAATATTGCTATACCGAGAGTTATTCCAGTACCAAAAATTAGTGGATTTCTTCCATTAATTCCAGTTTTAACAGCGTTGTCTAATTTAGGTTTAGCTACTGGTGGATCAGCTATTGCTAAAGCTATAGATAATATAAAAAGTGGAAAGGAACAACTAGCAGAGGCTACGCGTAATAATAGATACATGGAGTCAATTGCTATGGGTAAAGGTTTCTGTCGTAAACCTTATAAGAAAGGATTTGGAATTTATTATAATCAACACTCAAAAAACTTTTAAAGAACCTACCCAAACGACCACTAACAGATATAGATTTGAATAAATATGACAAACAACTCAATCATTTTAGAGGTGTTTTTATGCGTGATTGTTTACCTAAAAAACCATTACCTCAAGAATGTGGTATTGTTAATTTAGATGACTGAAGCGGTCCTGGAACACATTGAGTAGCGTACCACAAAAATCACAACTATAAGAAATATTTTGATAGTTTTGGAGACTTACAACCACCACTTTAAATAGTTAGTTATTTAAAAGCACCTATTGAATATAATTATAAACAAAAACAAAAATTCAATTCTTTCAACTGTGGACATTTATGATAAACATTTTTTTTTTCAAAATACAATTTAAATAAAAAACAAGTTTTTTATTTATTTAAAAAAGGAAGCTACTATTTTTCAATAAATATCAATAATCAGTAAAGAGAAATATATAAAGAAGTGTAGTTTTCAACAATTAATTCTTATCAGTAAATAGAAATATATAATGAAGTGTAGTTTTCAAGCATATAGTATATACTAGCTTTAGTATAAAAGTAAGAATGTTTTCCATAGTTGGAATATTTTTCATATAAACCATTTAATGGCAAACGAAGGAGTTAAAGCATGCAGACATTTACATACTCTTAAAATGCAACTTGCTAGATACATATATATATATATATATATATATATATATATATATATATATATATATATATATATATATATATATATATATATATATATATATATATATATATATATATATATATATATATATATATATATATATATATATATATATATATTTATACGTATACATATATTTACGCATTGTATTTCATTGCATAAACTGTCTGTCGTATGTATGTGTGTATATACTTTACGTTTAGTTTTATATTACTTACCAACGACAGTCTTATGATTTTTTGTTAAATTTTCAATGAACCCTTTTTTATTATTTAATATTTAAAAAAAAATAATAATTTCTCTACTGAGATTCATTTGGCTATAGTGCATAAAGAGTATATTTATATTACGTCAATTTTTACTCGCCCGAGTTTAATTGGCACACTTCTGCTGACATTGACTTTGGAAGTCGGAACTGTGATATTTGATATATATATATGTACGCGATATCAATTTGTTTACGTTGTTCTTCTTGTGTTTATACTTGTGAAACACTGTCAATACATGTCTTTAATTGTGTTGTCTCGTATGAAACATTTTCAATAAATTATTATGTAGCTTCTTATGCTTGCCCTTAATTGTTACGACTGTTGTAACTGGACTGCGGATCTCTGCGACTAAATATGGACCTATCCAAACAGGTGAGAACTTGTTTCTCCTAGCCTGATTCTTCATTAGTACTTGGTAATCCACATGAAAGACTACTGGGTTTAGTACCTTGTTGTAGGCTTCCCTGGCTAACTGTTTAGCACAATCCTGGTTTTCTCTAACCAATGCGCTCGCTGTAACTGATAGTTTTGCACTTTATTCGTGTCTTCAGCATTGTATACTGGCGTACATTTGCGCTTCAGATTTTCTGGCATGTTGAAATCAAACCCGTAGAGTGTTTTATACGGAGTTTGCTTCGTTAATACATGCAGAGTATTATTGTGTACATGCATTGCAGTGGTCAACCATTGATCCCAATTCGAGCCTTCTTCCTTGGCAAAACTACGCAAGTACTCGGCCAGAGGTTGATGACTACGTTCCAATGAGCCATTTTCGTGTGGATGATATGGTGTTATATGCAATTTATTGATTCACAGAATCTTACAAATTTCTGAGAACAATTTCGATAAGAAATTTGAACCATTGTCGGTTATCAAAACCTTTGTTATGGTGTACCGTGCCACAATTTCGTTAAAGAATGCCCTGGCTACCGTACTTGCTTCAGCGTCGGGTATAGCCACGCATGCCATATACTTTGAGAAATCGTCTTGGAACATCAAGATGTATTTATTTCCCGAGACTGTCTCAGGTAAAATACCTACAATATCCATATGAACTTTATCAAATGGCTGTTTTGGTGTGTTAGTTATCACCATTGGTATCTTTGTTAGCCTCGAACTCTTGTTGGCCTGACATTTTGGGCAACTCTTTACATATTTTTTTATGTCTCTGAGCATATCTTTCCAGGCGTATACCCGTCTGATTCTCTCGTGGGTTTTCCAGAATCCCTGGTGTCCACCTAGAGGTGAATCATGGAAACCCTTTAACACAGCCTGGATATCTTTTTCATCCTCCAGCCACTCCACCCTACTAGCTGTTCGTTTATTCGTTTGACCATCACTATTATCCTCTTGACTTCCCCTGGCCTTCTCCTTCTCTGACTTTGCTTTGGCCCTCGTTTGCACTACTGATACCTTCTGTGCCTGCGGTACTCTGCAGAGCTCATCCGCATTTAGATTCTTTTCCCAAAGTTTGTATATGATTTCAAAGTCATACTCAGACAATTTGTGTCTGAACCTGGCTAGCCTAGACGTTTGGTCTTTCAATTTGGCTATGCCTCTCAACGGCTGGTGATCGGTATATATTTTAAATGGGCGACCTAGCAGATATGCCCTAAAATTCTTCGTAGCCCACATTATGGCTAGAAATTTCTTCTCTATTGTGGATTATCTTTTATCCGTATCGCATTGACATATTTTCTTAGACACTCTGTAACATTTCCGCCCACCTCGTCCAAACTCTGCGACGACCCATTAGTCCGAGGTCCGCCCACTGTATGCGGATGAGTTATCTGGTTGAGGCTCGATCGGAAGCAACGTAACCTTGGAAATTGGGCGCTTGAGAACAGTGTCCTTGGTCCTGATAGTGACAACCCGGATTTGCCCGTCTTCTCCTGAAAACGTCTCGACGATTAGACCCATGGCCCATTGAGTTGGGGGCAAACGTTCATCGCGGAGTAGGACCAGTAGACCAATGGCAATGTTCTTTTGCTGTTGTTGCCATTTTGGTCGGGTGTGCAGCTGGTGTAAATAGTCGAGCGACCATCTGCCAATAATCTTGATGCATTTGGCTGAACTGCTTCCATCGACTCAGCAGTTGAGGTTTCAAATCTAGGCTGGAAGGCTCTGGAAGCGATGTAAGACCTCGACCCGCGAGGAAGTGGCCGGGGGTCAAAGCCGTGAGGTCAGTGGGATCATCAGTTAAAGCTGATAACGGCCGTGAGTTAAGGCATGCCTCTATTTTCTTCAGCACCGTGTAAAACAATTCAAACGCCAGCGAGGTTGCACCAGCTTCAGGTGAAATTTCATGCTCTTCACCCCAGCTTCCCAGAGACCCCCAAAGTTAGGGGCAGCTGGGGGAATGAAGTGCCAGTTCACGCCAAGCTTAGAAACATGTAGTGCAGTTGCGCTCTGTTGGGCGTGAAAAGCATGTAATTCTTCTTTTACAAAGGTGTTCGCGCCAATAAAATTCGTTCCGCGATCACTGTAGATATCGAAGCAGATCTCACGCACTGAAATGAATCTGCTCAATGCGGCGATGAAAGCTTCTGCTGTCAAGTCGCTTACCAGCTCCAAGCGGATCGCTTTGGTTGGCAGGCAAACAAAAGTGCGACGTAACCTTTGTAACTTCGGTGTCCACGACCTTTGGAACTGCGAACGCTAAATGGCCCGGCATAGTCCACACCGGTGTGTATGAAGGGCAAGGATGAATTGCAGCGCTCAGATGGCAAGTTTCCCATAATTTGTGTCAGCGGCGCACATGATTGGCGAAAGCATGGGATGCAGCTTCGAATTATTCCTTTGACCACAGTGCGGCCGTTGATAATCCACCATCGTCTGCGAAGGAACTGCAACGTTGCTTGTGTGCCTCCATGTAGCGTTCGTTGATGTGCGTCTTTGATGAGTAGTGCGGTCAAAAGGTTGATCTTTGGTAGTAATATAGGATAACATTCGCTGAAAGGAATGTGCGCGATGTTCAATCTCCCACTGAGGCGCAGATTCCCTCAGCATCTTATGTCGGATTCAATTTGATAAACTGGCCGCTTACGGGAAGCGGGGGGTTGCGTTGCAGACAATGAATTTCTTGACGAAAAACAGCGTGTTGAACTCGCTTGACCCAAAAAAACAATGCTGCGTTGCGCTCAGACCATAAGCAGAAAGACTCAGTCGCATGTGGTTTTTTGCGGACGGCATTGACAAACCGCTGACACCAAGCCGTCGTGGCGACAAGTTTCTCAAGTGTGGAGTAGTTCTCCAATAGAAACGATGGCGAAGCCTCGGCTTGAGCTATGCAAACTTGTACCTGTTTCAGTTCGGGTAGCTCGTCAGGAAATTGTGGCTTTTGTTGTGGCCAGTGTGCTTGGGATAGCTTCAACCAGGAAGGACCGGACCACCAAAGCGGGTGGTCAATCAGTTCGCTTGTTGTTATGCCACGGCTGGCACAATCCGCCGGGTGGACCTTTGTCGGGACGTAGTTCCAAACCCATGTGGATGAAATATCCTGGATTTGTATAACTCGGTTAGCTGCAAACTCTTTAAGCTTACCAGGACTTGTTCGAATCCAATAAAGTGTTGTTATGGAGTCCGACCAGAGGTAAGTTTTGGTCTGATGCACATCGAAATGAAAAGCGCTGTGTACATTTCGAGCGAGCTTAGCTGCGAGAAGAGCTGCACACAGATCTAGTCGCGGTATGGTGACACGCTTCAAGGGAGCAACCTTCGTTTTTGCCGTGAGCAACTGCACGGTTGTGTTGTTCGATCAAATGAGTTTTAGATATGCAACTGCTGCATACGCCTGGGTAGATGCATCTGCAAATGTATGAAGTTCATACGATGAACTGTGTGACGACATATGTATCACGCGGGATTTTGACCTTAGCGAGGGATCCAAGGGGGGCGAACCGTTTAGATACGTCCGACAGCAGCTGTCGTTTTGTAAAAATCTGGATTGTATAGTCAAGGCTAACTCTGTAGCTGAACTCGTCCGTCTGAGTGTACCAGATGATGCCAAGAGCAGTAGTTGCTTCATCGAATGATACCTCTAGCTTATCCGCTGGTTTGTCCTCATTCGGTGCGTTGGTCTCCAAAAACGATGAAAAGTTTGAATTCCACTTCCTTAACGTGAATCCACCTTTTCGCAGTAGTGCCTTGTGCTGCTGGGCTTCCTTGACTGCAGCAGCTAGGTCATCAGCGCCAGACAGCACATCATCGACGTAAAAATTATTTAACAGTGTTTTTGATGCATCTGGATAGTGCAGGTGTTCATCGCTAGCGAGCGTGCGAAGAACGTTAACCGCAAGGTACGGCGCGCAGTTCGTTCCACAGGTGACGATCAAGAGCCGAAAAGGTGTCGGTACATCACGCGTACTGGTTCGCCATAAAATTCGTTGAAGATCAGCGTCTGTCCTGTCGATCCAGATCTGGCGATACATCTTTTCGATATCACCACTGAAAGCTATCTGATATCGACGCCAGTTAAGAACAATTGTTGTGAGGTCGTTTTGCATTTTGGGGCCAACATGCAAACGATCATTAAGCGACACACCCAAATCGCTCTTTTGCGAGGCGTTAAAAACCACTCTCAGTTTAGTGGTTGAGCTTGATTCTTTTATTACGCCATGATGTGGCAAATAGCAGACATCGTTCGTAGTTGAATGATCCGCAATTTGTTCCATATGGCCAAGCATCAGATACTCGTACAAGAATTTGTCGTAGCTTTGCTGCATGACTGCATCGCGAAGAAGTCGGCGCTCCAAGCACTTCAAGAGATTCAAGGATGCATGATATGTTGATCCAAGCTGTGTTACGTAAGCGCCTTCCTTCACTGGCAATCTGACAACGTAGCGACCGCTATCTAGACGCCTGGTAGTTTTGTCGAAGAATTGTTGACAAGCGCGTTCATCCTCCAAAATCTACGCAGAGATTCATCCAGGTCGACGATAGTGAAGTTGCAATTGTATGCTCGTTCGTTTGTTGCAAGCTTGTGCTTCGAGGTGAGACCGCCAAACACAACCCATCCCAGATGAGTATTTTGAGCAACGGTGCTGTTGACTTTACTCCGTTTAACATCATTCTTAAGCATCACGGTATAGTCTGTAGCACTCAGAATAAGGTCAATACCTCCTGGAACATTAAGCCTGGGATCTGCCAAATCAAGCTCTTGAAAGTCGATAAGTTGATTAGGTGGAATTCTGAATGTTGGAATAAGATTCCCAACAGGAGGGAGAACTAATGCCACGCATGTAGCCTCAAATGATGATGATTTAAGAGATTTGATCGTGAACTCAACGATACCTCGCGCGAGTGCGATTTTACTGCAACTGGCTCCATTCACTGGAATATGAGTGGCCACTCGTGTTAATTGTAATTGTTTCGTAGCAAATTCGCTTATAAATGACGCCTCAGCTCCGCTATCGAGTAATGCCCTGAGCGTGAGTTTGTGTCCACTGTTGGAGACTATTGGAACTAAAGCTGTTCCTAGTAGCACCGGTAAAAGCTCAGGAATGGATTTTGGTGATGAATCGTTGGAAATCGTAGCATTATTTGCATTTACGTTTGTCGGTTTAGGAACTGTATGCGTTTCTGGGCTCGTGCTGACATTAGTACTTGCTTCTGAGCAACTCCCAAGCAATAGAAAAGTTTCCATCAGTCATTGTTAAATTCTCGAGTGCGTGCGCTACTGCACCGGTAAGGCTATCTTTCAGATACTGCAACCGCTGAATGTTTGCAAGTGATGTGTTGTTGATGACCACAGACGTGAAGAGATCCTTGAATGGATACCATTTCAAAAAGGATCCGTCGAATGGAGGAATCTTCAGTCGAGGTAGACTCTGAGCTGGGCTATGGTGAACGACAAATGATGATTGTTGTTACGTAGCATCCAAATTTCACAGTTCGAAACAGAATCAAAATAGTCGTCGAAATTTATTATTTTCTCCTTTTACAGCAAACAAAAAAAATGACGAAAAGAAAGCAAAATATGCAAGTAACACAGAAAATATGGAATGGAAAAAACGAAAATGTTAACTGCGCGCACGTCTCACACTTTGCTGTGCTTTCTTTCTCCTTCCCTGTTGTTCTAGCTGAACTTGTTGGTGTTTTATGTTCGATAGAGACGGATATTGCCGACGTCGCTGCGACGCGCTAAACGGAGACTGCTCTGACCTTACAAACTTTTACGAAAATGTGATTGCGCAGGTTTGAGGTTAGGGCTTTCGCGATATGAGGAAAAGTTGTCCCACTCTGCCCAAGCAAATGTTCAACTTTGGAGAATAACGTTGCACACACGCACTGCGCTCACTTTGTCAAATAGATTGAACCCGCACGGATAAGATTATTTGAAGCCCGTTGTGGAAACAGATTCCCTTGTTTTGAACATCTTATCACAGCCGGTGGAGGTAGACTCTCTTCGTCACGCCACGCACGGAATAGGGTTTAGGTTGTAGTCACTGGCGTAAGGAAACAGGTTCACTTGAATCGATAGGTTGAAAGTAGATTCTTTTTTTTTCTTTTTAGTTTGGAAGTAAATTCATTTTTCACTTTTGCTTAAAGGGACCAGGTCACCGCAAGGGATGCCAATGTTTGGGGAAAATTGTCCAAATAAAAAAACCAAGAGATTGTTTGTATTTTAACACTTTTACTGTTCACTTAATTTTAACAACTTTCATCTAAGACTAACTCCGCGTGTCTCCTCTAAACTCAACTAAAACCGGAAAAAACCCCAAAAAAAAGAGAAACATGTATATTGTATAACACAAAAAAACGAACCTTAGAATAAAGGAATCAATAATAATATAAAACAGGGCTGCATTGACATATTTTCTTAGACAATCTGTAACATATGGATTTGTATATATGTATGTATATGTATATGTATATGTATATGTATCTGTATACTTTTTTTCCTCCGTTGGCAGACTTAAAATCCTCATGGAGACCAGGTGGCTCCTGCCGCGCTGGTAGTATGAGTCTCCGCCGAAGAGGCCTACGTCACTTAAATAGTCTCCTTTTCACCCACATCCCCTCGGAAAACGATCTCTAGAGCAGGCGTCGGAGTCAGGGCGCTATGCTGCGAAAAGCTGCCTCAGCTATTCTGCCGCATCCATGCGACTTTCTCTGGTTTTAATTACGTCGATTCTTTCTAGCTTATGTAGATCTTTTAATGCGTCTTCTGCATATATTTGGAACGGTTTCCACTTGCTAACTGATGAGGTAACTGCTTCGAGAAGTCTGGGCATGCAAAGACATTCTTGTACCACAATTTGATATCTGGGATCAGTTTATGGGTCCATCTACCCTTGTCCGCATCATATGCTCTGTGGACTCTTCCGCCGTCGTTGGTCTTTCACAATGTGGTTTATATAGTTGACCCAATATCTCCGCCCTCATTGCAACCGGCGGCTTTTTCGCTACTACCGCAGCGGCCTCATCGGACACAGTTCTAGAAGCACTCACAACCCTAAGAGCGTTAATCCGAATTGCCTTCTTGAGAGGCTTAAGAGCCATGATACTTGCATCACACCAGATTGTTGCCGCATATACTGCAATCGAGTCATTCACCGTAGTTGCCGCTGTAACCATCCTACTCACCTTGTCCGCAGTTCTCTTCGTGTGTTCCTTATAATTCAGTCTTTGGTCAAGTAGGACTCCAAGATACTTTACCGAGCTCTGTGACCTAATGTCAATTCTCGCTACATTAATTGTTATGTATTCGGCGGTTCTCCTTGGTGTTATGAGCTCTGCCTCCGTTTTCTCTACCGCGAGTTGCAGGCTATGTTCGAGCAGCCAGAGTCGGATGCGTGCGATTGCAGCACTGCAGGTAAGCTCAACTGTTGAAATTCTTTTCGATGTGACGACTAGCGCAATGTCGTCAGCATATCCTACTAAGGTCGCATGTTGTGGCATTTCGATATGAAGTACCCCATAATACATTATATTCCATAGTGTTGGGCCCAGTACTGAACCTTGCGGCACGCCACCCATGACCTTGTGATACTTTGGGACTTCTTCTATCTCGTTCTGCAGTACTCTGTCCCTGAAATATTCGCGTATGATTTTGACTAAGTATGCAGGAGTCTGAAATGATTTCAGCGCTTGTGTGATGAGGTCCCACTTTGCGCTATTGAAAGCAATTCGGATGTTCAACTTGATGACAGCGCAATATCTCCGAGTATTTATACTGCCCTCTATGGCGTGTGAAGCGATCGTTGTGACTCGTTTTACGGTGTCTATCGTTGATCTATTGCGTCGGATCCTTTGATAGCTTTGGATCGACTATGTTTTATAAGCGGGCGAAGAGTATGCGTTCGAATACTTTGCCTGCAGTGTCTAGCATAGATAAGGGCCTGTACACCGATGGTTCATCTGGCTTCTCCCCGAGCTTGAGCAAGAGAACCAGTCGTTGCATTTTCCAGTCCCTTGGAAACCACCCTTCTCTTAAGCACTCGGTATTCATGCTTGCAAAGATTTGTGGGCGCTCGTAGATTGCAAGCTTCAGAGCAATGTTCGAAATACCGTGTGATCCTGGAACCTTCTTGTCTCCCATTCTAGCTGCCGCATCTAGTACTTCCTGTGAAGTTACCTCCGGGAAATCATTGACCGGTACATCATGCTTTGGAGTTTCTTCCTGCATTGAGAATAATATCGCCACTATAACCCTTAGCAGTACAGGGCTGTCGACCTGCCACATAATCACCTTATATGCCTTATCCTATGTGTCAAGTATTAAGTTATTTAAATACATGTTAAGTACTCTTTACGGTATAATAACAGGTTAAGGTGTTGTATTAAGTTAAATGATTTAATAAATCAGTTCAGTACCAACCACCTAAGCGACTACATTGCACTATGGATCGGTCATTTGCAGAGTCGATGAGCTCACGGTATGCACGCTTTTTACTAGCTGCAATTTCCATTCGGAGCTTCTTCCGTAACTTGGCGTTGTTGGAAGCCAGATTTTCGCAATGCTATTTGGATTTCCTCCTAGCATTGATGCAATTTGCTCTGATGTCTGCTATCTGGTCACTCCACCAGTAGACAGGCCTTCTTGGCAATGTGCCCTTTCTGGCTTGCATTGCTGCGTCACACGATTTCCTAACTGCTGCCATTGTGGCTGTTGCATTACTTATGGTCTGCGTAAAATTGTGAAAGATATAAACGAAACTTCTTTATCAAGCTTTATCGACACCCATCCCTTAGGTGTCGTGGCCTTGGGTTCCGTTCGAATACTGCGACTTGGCTGCAGTTCCTTTACTAGCGCCCGGTGATCGCTCTGTGTGTGCATGTTGCTTTTCCTCCAGTGCATTTTCTTTGCCATGTTACTGCTGGCGAAGGCCAGGTCAATGTAAGACGAGCTTCTGCCATTCTCAAATGAAGTCACGCCAGGGGTGCTCAGCAGCGATAGGTTTAGGGCTCCGACGAACTCCTCCAGTGCAGCTCCTCTTTCATTTGTGCTCTTGCAGCCCCAGGTGGTGGACCAGGCATTGAAATCGCCTAATACTCCTATATTTATTTTCCCTTGTACCTCCATTTGTACTGCGGTAAGCTGAGTTTCGAATTCGCGGATATTGAGACGTGGAGGAGTGTAAATACTAAAAATGTACACTTTTCACACGGACCCATATATAGATTTCGGCCGCTGGTGCCATCACTGCGCTGGTAACCGATTTGCCTATGACCCGTAATGACGCTGTACCCATTAGGTCCGCATACCATAAGTGCATACTTTCTGCCTTGTATGGTTCTGCTATAACAATGACATCCGCAACCACCTCAGCCGCGCTCTGCCAAAGGAGAGCTTGTGCCGCGATGCACTGATTTAGATTTATTTGCAGTAGTCTCATGATGCTGCCTTTGCACCTGCCTTGCATCTGCTGCTGCCAGATGGGTGTGGACCGCTGTATTGTACACATTTTGGAGTATTTGTGCACTCCGCCGCCTTGTGTCGCGGTTTTGCGCATTTTCTGCAAAGGTCTGACCTGTATGTACCGGTGCATTTGAAGCACTTGGCTAGCTGTTAGACTACAGCTATCGGACATCTTGCCCAGCCTAGACCGATGTATTTCTCAGCCAGTACTTTCTTTGCAACGCCGTCTCTCAGTTGTATATATACGGTGAATGTGCCGTCTCGCCTAGTCTTCGCCATATGCTTAGCTGTTTGTTTAGATCAACTGCGATGTCTACCGGTGATTTTAGCTCCAGCATAACCCCTCCAACCCCACCCCCTTCAGCTCCATGAGCAAGTCCCTGTTCTGAGTCCGCCTGAGCCTGTTGATCACAGGGCCAAGTTCCTGCAGTTTATGGCTGGTCTCTATTTTTCTTATTATTTCCACGAGGGATTCCTTGCCATCTGACTTTATAATGATGGCATCGGACTTTATGCTTAATCCTGTTCTGTGTTTTCGCTTGCGATTCGAGCTAACCTTCTGCCACCTATTTTTACTTTGCGCTTTTGTCGCTGTACACGCTACCGGCACTGGCCCTTTTCTCGGTGTATTTTTATTTCCCATAATTTTCGCGCGTTTCTCTGTTGGTGCTGGGGTCTTCTTATCTGTCGCTTCCGGCGCACCTATCGGTATAATCGTTGTTACGCCCTGATCCCTTTTGGAAATGCGCTGCATCTTAGATTTGGGCGTACTGTGGATTTCTTTTGGCGAAATCGGTGGATTCCTGACCCTGCTTGCTGATACCGGCGTCGCGGTGAGAAGGTTCGCCGTTACTGTCGCTCTTCCTCTAATCGACTCCGCCTGCTGTTTTCCAATTCTATCTAGAACTAGCAACTCCGAGTGCTGCCGACGTAGATCCAGCGTAGCCTCCACCACCCCCGTTTCAAGATTTAGGCGTCTCTTTACCACATCCTCTAGACTTTTAATAGCAGTTCCCATTTGTGTCAGCAAGATTGTCCTGCTATTGTTAATGCTGGCCAGAAACTTGTTCTCGTGTACTGATGTACATGATCTGTAACTTTTGCTCAGATGCACCTATCTGTGGGTTAGTTGCAGCTCCTGTGATTCCTGCTGCCACCTCTGATTATGTTATAGCTTTGTCTTTTTTTGCTCCTTCGGAACTATCCGGCTCTCTGTGCTCGTGCTTATGGCTATCGGTTGAGACATAATGCCTTCACCGCAATTTCTTTTTCTGATGTCTCTGTGTGCTGAATTCTAGTCTGCGGAGTATCCGTGATTGTCAGCAGCTCATCATTGCTGCATTCGCAGAGATATTCGCTGTCGGATTTGCACTGGACTGGAATGGCGATTTGAAGCTCCAATTCCTCTGTTACTGTTTTTGTTTTGGAGTTCTTTGTTATGTTTGCTTTCTCATTTTGTTTCATCTTTTCTTATAGGTCTCCCCTCACAACCGTTGTCCGTATTCGTGTATTCAGTCGCCTTTTATGACCGTGGTTATCCGTGCCCGCTATTCGTCGATGTTACAGCCGCCGTAGATCTCCAAGATCCTACAAGCCTCAGATCACGGTTGTGGATCACGCTACTCCCACGAAGTCTCTAAATGGAGGACGATGTCTCACGTCCATCCATCGATGATCCCTCAATGTCCACCGGTGCCCAAACAGCCGCTCCTCCGCAGTCATTGTCCGGGGTCCCCGCGAGGAGGTACTGAGGCTTCTTGGAGGAGTTCTCTGTAAGGATCGCCCCTGGCGCTTTCCTAGAGGTGGCAGCCAGCAACTTAACCTTAAGATTATCTTCCCTGACCCCTGATATATATACTCGTATATATATATATATATATATATATATATATATATATATATATATATATATATATAAATATATATATATATATATATATATATAAATATATATATATATATATATATATATATATACGAGTATATGTGTGCACTCTCTGCAATCCCAAGTGGAAAAATTTGAAAGTGATGTTGTCTCAACGGATATACTAATTAATGGAATAGCTGAGATCGAAATCTGTCAATCGGTCAAATGTGACTCGCCGCGGTTTCGGGAAGTATTCCGTCTGTGCTCGAACCGTAGCCAATCTCAAAAAGAGGCTGTGCCGGTTTTGGTGTTACTGCAAACGGCAAAACAAAGGAGTATTCTCTTTCGGGCTATTGCTGGGTTCTGCAGGGAGAACAAAAGACCCATCTGGCTCTCTGATATTGGTGTAGGCGGACAAACTACCGTATTTGTACATGAGAGCCTAACTAAGAGCAATCGGGTAATTATGCAGTAAGAATCGAGGCTTACTGCATTCTCCGTGCGAGGCATGATCTATGTTCGAGTGAATCGAGATTCTGAAGCGAAACTATTTACGAGCAAAGAGGCCGTGGATTCGCTCGTTGGCGCACCAGTAGCTACTAATTTACAATAATGTTGTCTTTTCCTTCATTCCTTATGCTTATTTCAAACTTAGCTATAAGTTTTCTTTTTTTTATTAATTTATTCTGTTATATATTTTTAACTCTTTACTTTTCATATAGGTATATCTACTCTTCCATTTCTTTCTATACATTTAATTTGCTTTCTGTTGTTGTGGCTGCTGCTTATTACTATTTCGGGCTCTGAGCTCTGTGGTGGTGCTAGTGATAATCATAAAGTATTGGTTGATGTATTGTGCAAACAGCGTTGTGGCTTAAACATTGTACATTTTAATGCTAGAAGTCTCAACTCTTCTAAACTTGATTATGTGAGGTACATTTTTGCTGATTCCTCTGTTGATGTGATTTGTGTGTCTGAAACTTGGTTTGGGGGTGGATCTAGTGACCTATATTTTAATATACCCAATTACAAGCTTTTTAGGAATGATAGAGTCGGTCGAAAAGTAGGTGGTGTTGCTATTTTTGTTAAAACTTTTCTAAAGGTTAAAATCGTAAATAGGTCTGATGGCACCGCAGTTGAGTTCTTAAATCTGGAAATATCTGCCAATAATTCTAAAGTCATGGTTTCATGTGTGTATAATCCTAATAAATGTCACAGTGTTGAGCCGTTTTTCTCTGATTTGTCGTTGCGTTTAATTGACTATGACTATTATATTGTGTGTGGGGATTTTAATGTAAATAAACTTCGTGACATGTGGTGTTCATGGCAAGGATAGTACTGATTGTGTAGTGGAACCGAATGAATTAAATAATCATTTCCTGAATGGGTTTCCCCCGGAGAATTCTAGTGAGTGTGAGCTGTCTGTTGTTGATGGACTTTTCTGTCAAAGTTCATTTGAGTTTCATGCAGTTGGTGAGTGTGATGTACACAGAGGTATTATGCGGCTAAAATCTAACGCTGTAGGTCCTGATGAAGTCTTTATTTGGTTTATAAAATTAATTATTACGTTTGTCTTGAGTCCATTAACTCACACTATAAATCACTGCTTTACCACTTCGTGCTTCCCAAGTCTATGGAAATTAGCGACTGTTGTGCCGGTTGCAAAAAAGGCATCTGCCGCTGCTCCTGGTGATTCTCGGCCAATTAGTTTGCTCTCATGTCTTTCTAAGGTATGTGAGTCGCTTGTGGCTGATCAGATATCTCGATACCTGAATGAGTTTAAGCTGCTGTCACCACTACAGTCTGGTTTTCGTAAGGGTCATAGCTGCTCGACTGCTATGCTGAAAGCTGTTGATGATATTCGGATATCATTTGATGATGACCAAATAACTCTGCTCTGTTTATTGGACTTTTCTAAGTCTTTCGATAGTGTCAACCATAGACTATTATGTTTTAAGTTAAAGACTTATTTTGGTTTTACTGGCAATGCCTTGTTGCTTATGACGAGTTATTTGAGTGGTGGATCTCAGCGAGTGAAGATTGGTGAAATCTTCTCTGATTGAAGGCGAATTTTTTCTGGGGTTTCACAGATTTCAATCCTTGGACCACTACTTTTCAGTATATTCATCAATGACATTTTTTCACTTAATTGTAATGGAGTGATGCATGCTTATGCCGATGACATTCAGTTATATCTGTCACGCAGGGTAGGCCTTATGGATGATCTGGTTTGTAGACTTAATGAGGACCTTGATATTCTTAGTGGTTGGGTTCGTAGCAATGATCTGTGTCTAAATCCGACGAAATTTTTTGTTTTGCCTATTTACAAAGACAATATACTTTTTACTGAGATCCCTCCGATGTTTATTTGCTGGTTACCGCCTTACACTTGTTAACAAGACTGTTGAGCTTGGGTTTCATTTGAACTCTTCATTGACTTGCTCGGATCATATCAACCATGTGGTTTGCAGAATGTATATCACTCTGCGCTGTTTGAGGATGTCTGCTCGATTTACTCTCATTGAAACCAGGCGCAGGTTGTTTGTGTAATTGCTTGTGCCTATTATTACCTACTCTGAGGTGGTGTATAGTGGTTTGGACTCTCGGTCTTTACATAAGCTGCGAGTGTCATTCAATAATGCTACTCTTTACGTTTATGGCATGCGCAAATATACCGAAGTTTGCGTTCCGAAACTCGGCTAGAATGTTTTTCGTTGGCACCACTAGACTATGGAACTCTTTACCTAATAATTTAAAAAATATTGTGAGTCACAACAACTACAAGCATCTTATTTATCTTTAATTTCCTAGTAACACTTGACGCTTTATTTCTTCTCTTTTCCTTCCTAGTTCTACTACTCTATTTCTTTTTTATTTTTTTTATCTTTTGTTTTTATTTTATTATATATTTTTCTTGCTTTTTGTTATATTTGATTGTTGTTTTCTAATGATTGTCAATAGAATTAATTTTAGCTTTAAGTTTTTAATTTAAGATACAAATGTGGCTAAGTTCAATGTACAGCATAAGTATTTATAATTTCTTGTATGATTAAATAAAATAAAATTAATTAAATTAAATATATATATACATATATATATGTATATATATATATATATATATATATATATATATATATATATATATATATATATATATACATATATGGTCGTTGTTCCGGCAGTTGCTCAAGGGGACTAACATGTATTTGAGTACATGCAGTAAATGAGTTCAGTCGGAAGTTGGGTCTATCACCTCCACGTGGTAACGGCTGGTAACAATTGTGCATGCGAAACATTGTGATGTGCGATCCATTCCTGACAATGGATCAAACAGCGTATCCATTGCACGGTTGGCTAAGGTAAGTCGGGCGGAGGGAGAAAACCCTGGTAAAAAATACGTCCTAACTAAAGGTGTTATGCGACCCGTGCCTATAGGTTGGTTTGCAGCCAGGGGGTAATACCGGCTGTATTCCTACGGAGCTACTAGATACCGGGTCATCTTGAGGTATACTCACGACGTTGCCACGGCCGACCACTATGTTTCCCCTTAGAAATTGAAGATCACCATGTTTGCTAAGGTGGACGGTGATCGTAAGAAAAAGATGGAACACAACAATAAAAAAACAAACAAAATTTCTTTGGACAAGCAGTCCCTAAATGCAACGGGGGCTATTGCCTCCATTTCTGAATCGGGCTCAGGCCAGAAAAAAATTCGTACGGCGGAAGCTGGCGCCAAAGAACCTAGTGGAAGTGGCGGTACTAATAATCCAAGTACGGCTGGCCCATCTCGTACGGTGGAAGCTGGCACCGGAGACAAACCTGGTTCCAGTGGAAGTGGCAGTGCAAAAAGTTGTCTTGAGAAAGAGTCTGCATTGCATACAGCGGATACCGGGATTGGCCCTGGTAGACATAGCGGTAAATCAATGTATAAAGCGACTAAGGTCTCCTCGGTGCTAAAGCCAGTTGATCTAAACAAACAGCTAAGCATATGGCGAAGACTAGGCGAGACGGCACATTCACCGTACAACTGAGAGACGGCGTTGCAAATACATCTGGCTGAGAAATACTTCGGTCTAGGCTGGGCAAGATGTCCGATAACTGTAGTCTAACAGCTAGCCAAGTGCGTCAAATGCACCGGTACAGACAGGTCAGACCTTTGCAGAAAATGCGCAAAACCGCGACACAAGGCGGCGGAGTGCACAAATACTCCAAAATGTGTACAATACAGCGGTCCACACCCATCTGGCAGCAGCAGATGCAAGGCAGGCGCAAAGGCAGCATCATGAGACTACTGCAAATAAATCTAAATCAGTGCATCGCGGCACAAGCTCTCCTTTGGCAGAACGCGGCTGATGTGGTTGCGGATGGCATTGTTATAGCAGAACCACAGGAACTGCAGCCAAGTCGCAGTATTCGAACGGAACCCAAGGCCACGACACCTAAGGGATGGGTGTCGATAAAGCTTGATAAAGAAGTTTTCGTTTATATCTTTCACAATTTTACGCAGACCATAAGTAATGCAACAGCCACAAGGGCACAAGCCACATTGCCAAGAAGGCCTGTCTACTGGTGGAGTGACCAGATAGCAGACATCTGAGCAAATTGCATCAATGCTAGGAGGAAATCCAAATAGCATGGCGCCAAGCTACGGAAGAAGCTCCGAATGGAAATTGTAGCTAGTAAAAAGCGTGCATACCGTGAGCTCATCGACTCTGCAAATGACCGATCCATAGGATAAGGCATATAAGGTGATTATGCCGCAGGTCGACAGCCCTGTACTGCTAAGGGTTATAGTGGCGATATTATTCCCAATGCAGGAAGAAACTCCAAAGTATGATGTACCGGTCAATGATTTCCCGGAGGTAACTTCACAGGAAGTACTAGATGCGGCAGCTAGAATGGGAGACAAGAAGGTTCCAGGATCACACGGTATTTCGAACATTGCTCTGAAGCTTGCAATCTACGAGCGCCCACAAATCTTTGCAAGCATGAATACCGAGTGCTTAAGAGAAGGGTGCTTTCCAAGGGACTGGAAAATGCAACGACTGGTTCTCTTGCTCAAGCTCGGGGAGAAGCCAGATGAACCATCGGTGTACAGGCCCTTATGTATGCTAGACACTGCAGGCAAAGTATTCGAACGCATACTCTTCGCCCGCTTATAAAACATAGTCGATCCAAAGCTATCAAAGGATCCGACGCAATAGATCAACGATAGACACCGTAAAACGATTCACAACGATCGCTTCACACGCCAAGGAGGGCAGTATAAATACTCGGAGATATTGCGCTGTCATCACGTTGAACATCCGAATTGCTTTCAATAGCGCAAAGTGGGACCTCATCACACAAGCGCTGAAATCATTTCAGACTCCTGCATACTTAGTCAAAATCATACGCGAATATTTCAGGGACAGAGTACTGCAGAACGAGATAGAAGAAGTCCCAAAGTATCACAAGGTCATGGGTGACGTGCCGCAAGGTTCAGTACTGGGCCCAACACTATGGAATATAATGTATGATGGGGTACTTCATATCGAAATGCCACAACAAGCGACCTTAGTAGGATATGCTGACGACATTGCGCTAGTCGTCACATCGAAAAGAATTTCAACAGTTGAAATTACCTGCAGTGCTGCAATCGCACGCATCCGACTCTGGCTGCTCGAACATAGCCTGCAACTCGCGGCAGAGAAAACGGAGGCAGAGCTCATAACACCAAGGAGAACCGCCGAATACATAACAATTAATGTAGAGAGAATTGACATTAGGTCACAGAGCTCGGTAAAGTATCTTGGAGTCCTACTTGACCAAAGACTGAATTATAAGGAACACACGAAGAGAACTGCGGACAAGGTGAGTAGGATGGTTACAGCGGTAACTACGGTGAATGACTCGATTGCAGTATATGCGGCAACAATCTGGTGTGATGCAAGTATCATGGCTCTTAAGCCTCTCAAGAAGGCAATTCGGTTTAACGCTCTTAGGGTTGTGAGTGCTTCTAGAACTGTGTCCGATGAGGCCGCTGCGGTAGTAGCGAAAAGGCCGCCGGTTGCAATGAGGGCGGAGAGATTGGGTCACCTATATAAACCACATTGTGAAAGACCAACGACGGCGGAAGAGTCCACAGAGCATATGATGCGGACAAGGGTAGATGGACCCATAAAATGATCCCAGATATCAAATTGTGGTACAAGAATGACTTTGCGTGACCAGACATCTACACCACGCAACTCATTTCAGGCCATGGGTGCTTTCGCCACTACTTGAATAGATTCCATATTGTAGAGGATCCGCTGTGTCCGACGTGACGAGTGAGTGAAGATGCAGTACACATCATCTACGCCTGTCCAAGGTTCGATACGAATCGGTGGATATTGGATGCAGTGACTGGACCCATCTTACAACCACTAACCTTATCGAAGCTGTTACCTCATCAGCTAGCAAGTGGAAACCGTTCCAAAGATATGCAGAAGACGCACCAAAGAGCTACATAAGCTAGAAAGAATCGACGCAATTATTACCAAAGAAAGTCGCATGGATGCGGCAGAAAAGCTGAGACAGCTTTTCCCAGCATAATGATGGGTTATTATGTGTGAATATAGAAACTAATGGTCTATGATCTGTATCAACAGTAAATTTTTTACCATAGAGGTATGGTCTAAAATGTGTTATATCCTAATGAATTGCAAGTAGTTCTTTTTCAATTACTGGTTTATTTATTTCATGTTTATTTTATGTTCGACTTGCATAAGAAATAGGTATATTGTTACCAATATTACCTTGTGATAATATAGCACCTAACGCATAATCTGATCCGTCGGTTGTTAAAACGAATTCCTTATCAAAATCTGGGTATTGTAAAATAGGTGGTGGTGTTATATGGTTCTTTAATGTCTCGAAGGCGTTTTGGCATTTTTGTCCCATATGAAACTCTTATTTTTTTTAGAAGGTCATTTAATGGTTTTGCTATTTCCGCAAAATCTTTCACAAGTCTTCTGTAATAATTACAGAATGCGACAAATCGTCTTGTTTCGTCTGCGGTTGCTGGTACTGGCAATTTGATTACTGCTTTACATTTCTCCGGGTTTCCTGTGATTCCTTTATTTGTAATTAGGTGGCCCAGATACACAACTTCTGGCTTTAGGAAATTTCAGTTTTAAATTTAGTTTTAAATTGTATATATGCAATCTTTCAAAAACACGTATTAAATTTTCGTTGTGGTAGTTTAAAGAACACCCGAAGACTATTATGGCGTCGACATAAAGAAATGCGCTTGAATCAAGGCCGGAAAGTGCTATTGTTAGCATGCGTTGGAAACTGATGTTTTTAGGCCAAATGGAAGTCGCTTAAAATGATAATGTCCATTGTGTGCTGAAAAAGTGTGAGAGGTCTAGATTTATTTTCTAACTCTATTTGGTGGAAAGAGCTAGTCATGTCTAGAATTGAGAAATATTTTGCTCTGCCTATTGTGTCTAAAACGTCGTCTAGTCTTGTCAATGGAAATTTATCGTTTGTTATTTTTTTTATTTAATTGTCTGTAATCTCCAGTTCTTTGTGTCAGTATCACTTCTTTTTGGAACAATTAATAATGGTGAATTGTAAGGGCTGCAGGATGGTTCTATTATGTCTTTTTCTATGAGGCCGTTAATTTGATTTGTTGTTTCAGTTTGTTGGACGTGAGGAAGTAAGTTGTTCATTATGAAGGTGAAATATGTTTTCATAATGTTTGGAAATTTCTGTAATAGTGACTTTCGTGTGAGGTTCTATGTCATTTAATTTTAAAATGTTTTAGTTTTTGTCAACAGTTATTATCGTGATATGAATAGTTTTGTACATATTAGTAATTGGAAAAGGGTTTAATATCGAAAATCAATTCATTATCAGTTTCTTCCTGGCTAGATGTGTTAACTATGCAAATGTGTTTCATGGCTTTGGCTGGAATTATTCTATTCGCTATAAATATACCATATGTTCTGTCAACTCTTTGCTACAAACTTAGCTGTCTTCAGAAATATTAATGTTGATAGGGTGTCTGATTTCTGATCTATCTGGTATTGTTATTTTATATATTTTACTGTGTATTGGAATTATATGTACAATGTACATGTTCGTCAGTGTATAGTGATAATGTATACGTTTCGTAGTCTATTTTTGTTTTGTATTTGTTTAAAAAGTCACGTCCTAATATTCCGTCAGTTATAAGTGTAAATTCTGGTTTAACTATTTGGAAGTCAGGGTTGATTTTGCAATCTTCGCTGTTCCAAGCGTTTTGATAGGTATATTTCATATGCCAGGTAACTTGCATGACTCAGTGTCGTTAATATAATTATTAGCAATGTTTTGTTGTTTGCAGATTGAGATGTCTGCTCCAGTATCTATTAAAAATTTTAGACTTTCTCCGTTAAAATTAAATTTTATGTAATCTGGTTCATTTTTACCTCCTTCGCTTGTTTTTACTTTGCATTGTTTTGTATCTATTGGCCTCGCATATCCTAGATTGAATTTAGATTTTGGATACAGTGGTCGGTTCCGTTTCCCTGGTCTTCTATCATGTATACTCTATTTTGGTTATTTGTCCTATTTTGATATCTTATATTTCGGTATCTATTATCTATTTTGTTATGGCTGTTAAGTGTTAGTACTGTTTCTGATAGCTTTGCCTGTTTGTATTATAATTATTATAATTATGGTTATTTTTCCTGTGATTATTGATTGTATTTGGATTATTGTTATTAAAGCTATTATTTCTATAATTATTTTTATAATTGGAGTTATTTCCGTAGTTATAGCGTCGATAATTACTTTGCTTTGGGTATTGGTACTGATTCTTATGAAAGTGGAATACACCATTCCGATGGTTATTATTCTCAGTGTTTATCTCTGTGGCTATGCTTCGTTTAATGTATTTGTTCTTCCAGCTATAATTACAGAATTGAATGGTTCTGATAATCCATTCTTGAAAGCACTTATAACAATTTGGTCGTTTAATTTGACAATTATTTTCCTATTCGAATCTCCCTGTTCACTTATTTGTTGTTCATTTAGTTGGGACAATAAGTTTTCTATTTTTGTTGCAGATGTATTGACTGTATTGTGTGCCTGATACAATTTAGTTACCTCATTATGAATTGTGACTGCAAGTTTTTTTGATTTAATTTTGATTTATTAAAATTAATTTTAATTTATTAAAAGTTTTTGGAGTGTCTTCCATCACTATTCTACTTTTGACATTATCTGCTAATTTTGTTGCTATTATAAATTTAATAATAATTTCTTTATTTTCATTATCTAAAGTGTTGTAGAATTCTACTAACCCTAGGAATTTGTACAATTCAGAATTCTCTGCAGAATTCTGGGATTACTTTGGTTATTGTAATTAAATCGAACGTTGCCATTGTGTTGCCTTTATATTTTAGTATTTTTTTATCTGTTCGTCGAATTCTTCATGTTCAGTCTCGTCTTTTATGTTAATTAACAACTGTGCCTTAAGGTTTTCTAATGTTATGCATATATCATAAATGTATTCTCTAGATTATAGCCGATTTGGACTCTTTTTTAATTTTTTCTAAATATTTTTGGCGGTCCCCATAAAAAAAAAATTATTTCATTATTTTTATTTTATTTTAATTCATTCTTAATTTAATTTAATTATTTGGTTTCGAAAACTATAAATATAAATTTTACATTTTTAATTTTATAATAATCTAAACTAATTGGAGCTTATGACTGGAGTATGTTTATACCCTTTACTTTAAAAAAGGTAAATAGGTTATACTAATTATGTGCTTTTGAGAGGGGTTTCAACTTCCAGAAGGAGGATACCCACTATTGACATATTATTATAACTTGCGACCTATACAATATTTGGGGTCGATCAGAGGAAGGATACGCCTCCTTCCCATATGATGAACTTTGGGGACCCCACTTAAAGACAATTACCCTATCTATGCTTCTAGTGATGATATATGAAAACAAATGGGTGGATGTATACACTGGGTCTGTACTAGCATGCATTCCAAATATGGGCAGATAATTACTACTGCCACGCCCACAATCACCCAAAAATCATTACTCGGTTCCTATTAAAGATTTCTCAACGAAATTTCACAGGAAGGTTGCTGGTAGTAACATTAAACACTACACAAAAAATGGGCGTGTTATTTTTACAGCCACGCCCACTATTTCAGCCCGATTGGTTGCAGATAGCTTTATAATGTCCACATGTTCCTTCCCGTAAAATTTCGTCCGTAAATCTCTACCAGATCTTAAGTTATAAATATTTGTTAATAGTGGGCGTGGCAGTTATTATGTACTGCCACAGTGTTTTGTAGGACCCACATCTCCATAACTGCCAAATAATGTCACGATTCCGTCAATTGGACCGAAGCTATAGTCATTTTAAAAAAGGTGAAAAAAGTTCCTTATATGGGAGGTATGCGTGGTCTTTGTCCAAATCGGCCCATATAGCTAACTGGTTCTGAATCTTTGTGCAGGCTACACTTTTGCAAACGTTCATTAAGATAGCTGTAACGGTGTAGACAAAAAGTGGCCACAGACGGACAGACCGACGGACAAAATAAAAATTGCTTAGAAAGTGATTCTGATCATATCTGTATATGTCCATACCTACCACGCCTCCTTCTCGAAGTTTCAACCCCTCTGAAAAGAACAAAATTAGTATACCCTATTTACCTTTTTTAAAGGTAAAAGGTATAAACAAAATTAGTATGCCCTATTTACCTTTTTTAAAGGTAAAGGGTATAAACACATAGTACAAGAAAATTATGAAAAATCCCAAATTCAAGCAACAAGCATAACAATACAGGGCCAATATGGGCCGCTAACCATAACATCAGTGTATTGCCCTCCGAGGTATTCCATTAAAAATGAGAAATATTACCAGTTTTTCAAACACTAGGTGTACGATTTTTAGCTGGTGGTGATTACAATGCTAAACACCAATTTTGGGGTTCTTGGACAATCAATCCGGAAGAAGACAGCTACTAAAAACAATGCAAGAACACAACCTTACACACGTATTAAGAGATCAACCCACATACTGGCCATCTGATAGAAACAAATTCCAGATGTCATTGACTTCTGCGTGATGAAAGGTGTTCTCAGATTCTGTGTTGAGATATCACCGTCGCTGGATCTGTCGTCAGACCACTCTCCTATTATTGCAAAACTGAACTCGAAGGTAGAATGCACAGTAAAATCATCCACACTACATACGCAACAAACAAACTGGTTGTATTTCAAGGAAATTGTAGATGACATTCTGCCCCTCAATATTTGTCTGAACTGTCCTGAAGATATTGACTCTGCCGTTGAAAATTTTAACAAAACTGTCCAATACGATGCATGGAACTCTACTCCGGAGCCTAAAGCTCAACTGAACAAGCATCCTTGCCATCCCGTGATTAGGGAGATGGTTGATGAAAAACGCAAACTAAGAAGGGCGTGGCAAAGTACCAGGCATCCGAAAGACAAAAATAATTTTAATAGAGCTACAAAAAACCCTAAGTGGTACTTGGCGCAGAAGCAGAATGAAGAAATACATCACTACTTGTCCACTTTGTCATCAAAAGAGAACACAGATAACTCACTTTTGAAAGCGACAAAAAAGCTGAAGCAACCGACCACGCGTGCTCCTCCTATCAAAAGCACAAATGGCTCCTGGGCAAAAGCTGATAAGGAGAAAGCAATTACATTTGCCAAACACCTTACTTACCTTCACAGCAAGAGGAACATTTTTTATTTATTTTTTTTTATTAAACCATTTATTTGTTTATTGTGTCTTACTCCATTAGAAACTAACAATCAGTTATCAAATCTTAAAACTAATGTATTAAATATGCTCTTTGCTCATTGCTTGTATTTGGGTTCTATTAGTGTATTCATACATAGGCGTATATATTAATTAATTATAATTTAAAAAAGAAGGGGGACACAAAATTTAATATAGATACATATTACAGATTATTTTGTAAATAAGTTTAGAAACATGGTTTCTTTAGACGTGAAGCAAAATTCTGCTGGAGTAGACTTCTTGCAAGTATGTTCGGATGATTTTGCAGACGATTCAGGATCTTCTGCCTTACTTCTATGATTTCTTCTTCTATAGTGGATATATGTGAATGTTTTATTTTTGACAAACATGGTGCGCTGGTAATTGTTGTCAGGATTTTCGACTGTGCCCTTTGGATAAGTTCTAGGTTTGAGGTTCTCGCACTACCCCAAAGTTGCACCCCATATATCCATATGGGCTTTATTATAGCTTTGTATAGAAGGACTTTGTATTCCAAGCGCATCTTTGATTTTTTGTTGATTAACCAATTCAGAAAGTTTGCTTTTAGTTTCATTTGAGTTTTTTCACTTGTATGTGCTTCCTCCAAGTTAATCTACGGTCAAGATGGATTCCTAAATACTTACTTCTGTCGCTTAGGTCAGGAGAGACGATATGCGGATGTTGATAGGTACTTAAAATAGCTGTGTCTGCAGTAAATGTGGAAGTAACTAGTCAGTTATTTATTGGACGTAGGACGTATATATTAGGTAGAGATTAGGACCAAGCACACACCCTTGTGGTACTCCAGCCAATATTTGAAATTCGGGGTTTACAAATTGCTTGTATTTCACTTTGTATCTCCGATTCTCTAGGTAAGATTCCAGCACTCTGTATGTGTTGTATGGCAGAAACTTTTTAATCTTGTGCACTAGCGCCTCATGCCAGACTTTATCAAAGGCTTGGGCAATGTCTAGAAATATTGCTGAACAGTATTTCTTCTGTTCGAAAGCTCTTCTAATTTCGCTTGTGCACCTGCTCTATTGTACCGTGCTCTTTTCTGAATCCGAATTGATGAGTAGGAATGCTGCCATTTTGATTTAGATAGGGCATAATTTTCCCAAGTAACAATTTAGGCTTATGGGCCGATATGAGGACACCTGCGTTGGAACTTTTCCTGGTTTAGGAATCATCGTAGTTTACGATATCTTCCATATATGCGGGAAATGACCCAAGCGAAGGACAGCATTGAACAATTTGGTTAGGTGTATTAACGCTATGTGTGGTAATTCCATGACCATTTTATTTGTGATTAGGTCATATCCAGGGGACTTTTTTGCATTAAGACCTGTTTTAATGACACAGTCTAAGTCTTTGATTTTTAGTTGAAGCGGCTGAGTCACTTTGGTTCTAGGTAAAGTAGGGATCTCGAAATTATTGTACGGAGCATTAGGGCAAAAAACTGTTTGTAGATGCGCAGCAAACGCTCCTCCTTTTTCTTCGTCGCTTTTGGCCCAACTTTCATTTCCAAACTTTACTGGTGGCTCACTTTCCTTTGGGCTTTTTGCAACCTTTGTAGCTCTCCAAAGTGAGTAGTTGGTGTATTTAAGCGGGCCCAGATCTTTAATAAAGGTGTCAATACTTGCTTCAGCTTCCTTTTGAAGTACATCTCTAAGGTGATTTTGTGACAATTTTAATTTCCTCTTTAGGGCAGGTGACTTATATTTCTGCCATTCTCGTCTTAGGCATCTTTTCTCCTTAACAAGGCACTGCACATGGGTTGAAGTTATATAAGGAGTAGCAACCTGCATCGTTTTTTCTGCTGGTGTTGCGCACGCAGCCGCTGATGCTCACAAGGAATTAAACTTGTGGAGCTCTCTATCTAAGTCATCTTTGTTTTTAGGAGGAGATTCCAGGCCAATATGTGTACTCTTGTATTTCTTATACTTGAGCCAGTTCGTTTTGTTAGTGGTCAATTTGGGCGATTTATGTACAAGTTCATGAGTTTTGTTGAAGTACATGATGACAGGTGAGTGATCGGAGGACAAGTCGAAAATTGCTTCAGAGGAAAACAGTGCCGTGTTTATGTTTTTGATAACAGCGAAATCAATAAGATCAGGGATTTTACGCTGGTCCGCTTGCCAGTACGTGGGTTGACTACTTGAGACAAAATCTAGATGATTTCGATAATCAATGAACACATCGTACAACTAATTGTCTTTAGGGTTGACCAGACGAGTGCCCCAGTAGGTATGCTTAGAATTATAGTCTCCTGCTGCTATACATTTTTTTCCGAGTGTTTGAAAAGACTGCAGGAATTTGTCTGACTTTACTTGGAATCTAGGTGGACAGTATACTGCAAAAATTGTTATAATTTCGCCCCAGCACTGAAGGGAGATTGAAGTGACTTGGATGTGTGTTTCGGCATATTTATCACATAGGAAATGGTTTATACGGGCATTACTGACAATTCCTGCGCCTCCGTGCGCTTTATCGTCTGGGTGATTGGTTTTGTAGAAATTGAAAACGGCAATACTGAAGTTATACTTATGTGTTAAATGGGTTTCTGAGATAAACATTATGTCAATTTCGCAGTTGTACAAAAAAATCTTGATTTTTTTTTTGTGTTGGATAATACCATTGGCATTCAAGTAGCATAACTTGAATTGATTCATTTATTTTTAGAGGGCAGTGTTTTCATCATTAGATTCTGATTTTCTATGAGTTCATGAATCATTGTTTGCATGGTTGACATAAATTGGGTCATACAATACGTTAGGTTACAAATCATTACTTCTATATTTTGAACGGGTGGAGAACTAGCTAGAGTTTCAGTAGGTGCTTTTTTCAGTACGTTTGCGTACGTCATTGGGGAGGGCGAGGGCCCAGCATTGGCTGGATTTATGCTAGGGTAGTTAGGTGCAATATTACTACGTTCACAGCGAACTAGCTTTTGTGTTGTACGTGTCTTCATCTTCAGGTCTGTGTAAACTGGACACCCTCTATAGTTGGCCGTGTGGTTACCACCGCAGTTGCTGCATTTTTTTACATTTTTATCGAATTTGTCAAATTTGCAACCAAGGGGTGAAAATCGATGCAAGCGACACATATTGAGCGTAGAGTGCAGTAAGATTTCGTGTGCCCAATTTCCTGGCAATTTTTGCATTGTACCGGACCTTTGCGTTTGTGGGGCTCCTCAATTGAAATTCTACGATGTATTAAGTAACGTAGACTATAAACAGGGTGGGTTTCATTTTTTTCAGATTTCTCGTCTCTGAAGGAGTTCCACCTTACATAATAATTGAGGTATTTTATCCCTGTCTTTTATGTTAAATATTGTTTTTGCATTGAATCCGGCATCTGCCAGCGCTTCCATTATTTCATCTGGTTCGACTTTTGGTTCTATTCCCTTTATTACAAAAGCTAGGCCTTTGCTGCTTTTCAATTGGTACGTGTAATAGTTTTTTTTGCTATCGTCGAGGGAATTAGCAATATAGCGAAAAATTTGTTCGTTATATATTTGGATTTTAGTCTCTTGTATGTTACCTTTTTTGAGTGAGTTTATATGAAAATTATTCTTGCCTATTAGGCGTGCAATATTTTCAACCAGAACGTTAGAACTTTTTTCACGCAAGTAGATTGGCGGCGGTTGGATGATTTTTTCAAATGAATTTATTTTACTTGAAACATTTCATTTTCTTTGGCTGGCTCATCATTAAGTGCGGCAAACATGTTGTAGTAGTAGTAAGTAGGCTGATCAATTTCATTTCTTTTATATATTTTTGCTGACTTATGAATAGAATTTTTTGGGGGGCTCCGTTTCCGTTTAATTTGAATATACCGATCCATGCCTCTTTGTATAGTTGCAGACTGATCAGAAATTGATGTATTTGTTGTATTTGTTGTTTTTGATTGTCTCTCAGACGATATTGAGCTTAGCAAGAGTGTGATAGCTGTATTTGGATGAGAGTGCATTTGTGTGTTTGGGTAGGTGCGAGAGCGGCTGCTTTCTACTCTTTGTTCTTTTGCTTCTTGCGTGGAATTATCATTGAGAGAGTTTTGTTCAATTACCGTCTGATTTGACATATGTGTCGATTGCTCTAGTTGAGCAGCAGTTTGTTGTTCCGTGTTTTCTGCAGGGGCGCCTGCTGCTAACGTTTGCTGAGTTGGTATACTTGAATGTGCATGCGCTGCTAGCTGATGAGAAGACAACTACGTTCGTTTCAGTGAAGTTTTTGGTATACTGCTTATTGCTGATGCAGAAAGACGCGCACGGGTGAGACATCGATCTCTAGCTAGAGATGGAGAACGCTAAATGTTCATGTATAGTTTGTTTTTGTTTTATGTTTGGTTATTACCACTATTTGGACTTTTGCTTATTATTAGTTTTGATTTTTGGAAAGCAGAGCAATATGACGTATTTAATCTTCTCAATAGTCCAGGAGAATTAGAGTTACCTATCACGCTCTTTACAAAAAATGAAATACATAACGCTGTGCAGAGAACACTGAATGTGAAAAAGGCACCGGGATACGACCTGATAACAAGTAAAATATTAAAGGAACTACCAAATAAAGGAATAAAATACCTTACTTATCTCTTAAATGCAAGAATTAGATGTGGATATTTTCCGCGTCAATGAAAAGTGGCCGAAATTATTGTCATCCCTAAACCCGGGAAGCCCTTGGAGGAAGTCACTTCTTATAGACCAATTAGCCTTATGCCAAATGTCTCAAAAATGTTTGAAAAGCTCCTGTTAAACAAACTTAAACCACTTCTGCTCAAAAAGGAATCATCAATTTGGATTTGGGGAATACTACACCACAACAGAAGAAGTGTACCGAGTGTATAGCATAATAAGAAACGCTCTTGAGGAAAACCGTTATAGTACAACTGCTTTCGTAGATATAAAGTATGGCACCCTGGCTTATTCTTTTACCTGAAAAAGTTACTAGCTCAAACGTTTTATGATATCTAAAGATCATATCTTGAAGAGCAGCATTTCTGAACTGTTCCCTATAAAGGCGGGTATACCACAAGGCAGTGTTCTAAGTCCTGTGCTCTACACTATCTACACTGCTGACCTTCCACTGACGGAGAATACAAAAATCGCAATCTACGCGGATGATACTGTCATAATGGCTATAAGCAGCAACAATATAATCGCTACAAATTATCTCCAAGAAAGCTTGGATAAGCTCTAAATCTGGCTAAATAAGTGGAGAATTAAGGTGAATGCAACTAGGGCTGAACAAGTAATCTTCAATTTAAAACAGAAGACTTGTCCATCAGTGATACTAAATGCAGAGAATATGAGAAATGAAACTTACTTATACATTCACAGAATACACTTGTATTGCTGGCAATTTTTTCGCCACTGGATGTAAACAAACCTATTTTTCATTCCCCACTGGATGTAAATAAACTGGTGAGATTCGAAAAAAACACTATTTGGGGTTGTCGTTCGTTAATATTTTAATACTATTCTCATTCCAAAAAGTACCAAATTCAATTTTAGTGAATACTACTTCTGATTAATAATTTCATTACTGATATTAGGTATACTACTCTATATGCTAAAATAAATTTATTAAAACTATTATTTAATTCTTATGTTAATTTATAATTTGTTTGGCTTGTTTATTCTTTTTAATGAACTTAATGCCAACAAAAGTACAAAAAATTAAAGAAAATATTTATTTCTTATAATAAAATATTGATCTATTATCATTAAAGTATGTTGTTAAACTTACTTTAAATGTTTAGTAATAAATATAAGAGAAAAAAGCAACAAAATTATGTACGTATATTTAATTAAATAAATGTTATAAGCAGGCAAATTACAATGTATTAGTCAAATTATGAAATACCAAAGCAGAAAGCAGCATATGAAAATATATAAAGCACCATATAAAATTATATATATATATATATATATATATATATATATATATATATATATATATATATATATATATATATATATATATATATATATATATATATATATATATATATATATATATATATATATATATATATATATATATATATATATATATATATATATATATATATATATATATATATATATATATATATATATATATATATATATATATATATATATATATATATATATAATGCTTCTGCGAAAGCATGTCTACATTTAACAATGTATTCAGTATTATTTCAATTACTAATTTTTCATATAAATATATTTGATAGTTTATATAATTACGTTATTTTATGGGATAAGCATGGCCAGGCGCAAGGCTCGAAGTCGTACCTAGGGAGCTGATACCTAATAGACCTAGAGCGCGTGCTTGGATCCCAGCCGAACCGTCTTACCCTGAGGCTATCTTGGAGATCTTTAGGTTGAGCCAGCAGCTCCCGACTAAAAATTGGAATGTGACTAAGGTAGAGGAACCAAGAGGGGATTACAGGTCAATAACCCTTGTGGTGAACGCCGAATCTCTGGCGACTCTAGCTGAATCCAATTGGGTCGTGGACTATGGCTTCTCATCCACAAGCCTCAAGGTCTATAAAAAGGACGGGCAACCGACTGAAATGGATCAAGCGGTAGTGAATCCTTTAGGGGTAACTTCTGATCCTACTGCTGCTGAGGACTCCGCCATGCACCCGAAACGCAGTGACTCTATGTCAACTGTGAGGGAGTTTGGAGAGTCTCCTAGGGACAACCACGCTCAGTGAGGAGGAAGTCCCCTTGGAGTCAGACTCGGAGTCTGAGGCTGATGTCACGGTGGTGGAGGTTGTGACCAGCGGTACTAGTAGCAGAGATGCTACGAATAGTTCAGATTAACCTCCATCACTCGAAGGCTGCGTCTGCCAGCCTTCAGCTCCGTTTTGCAAAAGGCGGAGTAGACGTTGTCCTGATTCAAGAACACTGGCCATACGGACACTTGGTCTGTGCTGTCAGAACTTATAATTACAGTTTGCTGTATACCGTAAGTAAATGAAGACCCAGCTCTTGTATGCTCATTAGGAATAATGTTAGCTCTTTTGTTCTCCCCAATTACAGCAACAAGGATTTAACGGCGGTCTGCCTGGAAACTGGCAGGGGACGGTACTGGCTGGTCTCGGCCTATATGGCGCATGACCTTGAAATCCTTCCGGAAGCCAACCGACAGGATCTTTTTGTGTATGCAAAGGCTCGACAGGTGGCTGTTATTATTGGATGCGATGCCAGTGCTCACCACTATATCTGGGGAAGCACGGATGTCAATGAACGCGGTGAATCATTATATTAATATATATTAAAACGACTAACCTTCTTATATGTAATAAGGGGTCAGAGCCCACTTTCATAACTGCTAATAGGCAAGAAGTCCTTGATATAACCCTTGCCTCCGAAACAATTTTTGATCGGATTTCAAATTGGGGAGCTCTAAAGAAACACTCCTTTTCGGATCATAGGTTAATTCAGTTTGATCTTCTAGATCAGTGATGTCCACACCGAACAAAAATAAGCTCCGGTAGCTCGGAGCAAATAGAAGGCTCTCTCATTTACTTTACACAGATTGAGCGTACCTCGCCCTTTATCTGTTTGTTCTTGTTTTTTGTGCAATCGAAACACGAAAAACAAAATCAAACATTTTTGTGTCTCTTTGGCAATTTATGTACAGTAGGACCGCGTTAATGTGTCTACAATAGAAAAGAATTATAGCGATGGTCACAAAAGTATGTATACATATTTAATAAAAACGAGTGAAGAAGTCTCAAGTCGGGTTAGACCGACTACGAAATACCATTTATCTTTATAGTTTATAAAACCACGCTCATACAAATAAAATGTACTTGAGAGTTAAACCATGTCAATATGGGATCAACACGATTTTTTCTCCATGTTGAAATGCTACACCTATACTATTCTATAATGCTATAGACACATTTGTTCGTATATTTTGTACAGATTTCGAGTTATGAATATAGTTAACTTGGTCCTATAGTAATACTTCACATTTCCATATGTACATATCCGTACCTGCTATGGCCATTATGGTATTTATAAAAAAAACTCTGCGGCACAAAATTAGTTTAACATTTTTGATAGTAAAGGTTTGAAGGTATGAATACTACTGATTGTTGGTCCGCGGGAGGTAGTTGATACAACTTCTACCTCCAATATATGAGATGATTTCCCCTATCCGCCACCTGGGGACGCGTCCTCTAGGAGTTACTAGCTCTCCCGAGGAACCTAATTAATTGTACCTATGTAACCTAAATCAACTAAGTTAGCATACATTAAATAAATAAAGAATGCAGCAAAAATAAAGAAGCCTATTATGATGAAATTGTAACACAAACTGCATCATGGTAACTGTAAATCGTTCCGTAAGTTTTCACCTTGATTGAATAACTGTCCATATTAGAGAAAGCCCAGCCTATGAGAGTTTCCTGAAGTGGTACTCTTATCTCTACATAGAAGAGATTAAGCAATTTTCCGTTAGGATGTCTTCTACATGGTCACAGTCACTGCCACGACATATATTAAAATCTCCTAATAGCACAATTCTCTTATTGACAGAACAATCGGTACTTAAAATATTTTGTAGATCTATTTTTAGTAATTCTGACGGAAAAGATTTATTTCTCTAAAGTACTATTAAATGGATATCTCTATATTTATATACAATGATTTCAAAAGTGAATTTACCTTCATGTAATTTCTTTTTATATAAATACTGAACTGAATCTGCTAGCTCAATTTTAATATATATAATAATACCCTTTGAATGCCATCAGAAAATTTTTCATAAGAATACAGGACGCTTGGTGAAAAAAATTTTTAAAAAACTGAATGTTTTGCTACTGATTTCATGTTATAATCCACCATTTTGTAAACATTACCAACTTCACTATACGTTGAATGCCATCAGAAGATTATACATAAGAATAATTGACGCATGCTTAAAAAAATATAAAAAAACAGAAAAACCGTCTTTTATCTGGACCACCCCATTTCTTTTGTATGATTTTATAAAGTCAATAAACTTTTTTTTTTAAATTTGATATAGGTCCAAAGTTTTATGAACCTATCTATACAGGGCGTAGCTCATAAAGTGCATATCTAATTTTCTTACTTTTGGTTTGTGTTTTATACTATCACCCTGAAGCTTCATATGAAGTTTCGTTGACGAGCCTTGCATAAGGCCCCAAAAATGAGTACTGGTTAATTGTGGGTGTGGCAGACAAGAAAAAATTGTTTTGATCCTATATCGACAAGGTTTAACTCTCACGTACATTTTATATATATGAGCGTGGTTTTAAAATCTATAAAGGTGAAGGCTACTTCGTAGTCGGTCTAACCCGACTTCAGACTTCTTTACTCGTTTTAATATAAATTAGCTAAATTTATTTGAACTTAGTTTAACGATAGCATTCACATAATTTGTTGACTTTTGCAGTTCTCTACCAGTATTATATTATTAATATTAGCCCGTGCAAATACAATATATTTAATTGTCGTTATTGAGTGTTTATGTTGCATGAATGCAAGTGTGTGCGTATGTGCAAAATAATAGAATTCTTGCTTATGCGGTATGGTTTTGTTGTTTATTGTCCTCTCTTTGGTACTCGTTTTGAGCTTGCTAGTGAACTGTAAAAAATGTTGTTTTGATACATTTTTGGAAATTTTTTGATCTCTAAAAGTAATGTCGTCAGGTGAGATTTTGAAATTATTATTGTTTTGTTATTATTTTATAGCAACTATCAAATTTTACTATATGATTTTATAGAAACTATTAAATCAAAAATGTTTTTCAAATATTTATTTTAAAGTAAATTCACCTAATATCTGGAAAAGATGCTGTACCACAAACTGGGAGAACGAATTGTTTTTGCGCAGAAAAAGAAATCGATGTCTGCACAATGTCTTATTTGTAAGCAAACAATAAACGACATCAAATGTAGCAATTTGTCTTTATATGCATTATAACATAATGCATATAAAGACATATTAGGACCTCCAAGGCGTGAACTTATCGCTCGGTATAAATAATTGTTGCCATGCGATACCCAAGATGACATCAAAGAAGTCGATAATTTGTCGGAAAGAAGTCTTCACGCATCTTGCAGGGCCAGTTATAACATTGCTCGTTCCCAGAAATCTTTAATAGATGGTGAATTTTTGAAAAAACTTGCATAGATATGCCTAATTGCTTTGGTCCCATCGGTGTCACTATCTCGTTGCAAGGAAAATAAGTCATATAAGAGATTACAGAAAAGAAAATGGAATAAACAAAAGTGAAGCTTTCTCTTCGGCACTAGATGAAAGCACCGACTTTACAGATGTGCATCAGATAGTGATTTTTATAAAGTATGTGGACAAAAACTTCCATGTAAAAGAAGAGTTATTAGATATGGTGCCATTCTATGATACTACCAAAGGTGCCCACATATTTCGAGCGGTACAGATGTCATTGCAGCCCATTAATGACTTGAAAAAGCTAATCGCAATATATATACTTACTCACATTTTCAGAATGAATACGGTAAAAAAGGTGACATCTATGTCTTCTGACGAATCTTCACAAGAAACTGTAAACTTTATAGAATATATCCTAAAAAGTTAGTGTTGATCAGGCTTAATTAGCCTGTCCACTAACAAAAGCAATGTACTATGACACCACTGAAATGTAATAAAAAAACAGAGAGAGAGATCCAACGGAACAAAGAAGGGGTAATAATGAGACAGAGTTGATTAAAGTGTGGTGGAATGAGACAGTAGATGAAGATAGAGAATTTGATCAGTCAGTTCACCACTTGCAGTTAGCGTAGTTGTCTGGATGGACAGATTACAACAGCTGTAGGCCCAGGGGAGGGTTCATAATTGGTGTGCTGTTGATTTCTGAGATATAATAAAAAATGCTTGGGGAAAAAAATGTTTTCATTGAAAGATCGCTGATGAGGACAAATGGCGTGTCCGAAATAGCTATAAGATCTGCCAAAAAAAAAAAAAAATTTCAATAATTTTTCTTCTTCTTCTGAAAAATTATTACGGTGGCATAACCACATACGCAATTGCAACTACTGTTGTAACTTGTCTTGTCAATAAATTGGTTACAAAAATAATCTTCATATTTTTAAAATAATTAATAAAGTTTGAATTTAATTGTAAATGGGAATCTGAGAATGATGGAATTTCTTAATGGTGTTATATATTTTGTAGTTATGTTATTATAAAATTTATTTGATTGAATAAGTAAATTTCGTGTCTAATCAATTGAAACATTGGTGCATTGCTAGTGACATATCTCATTCAATAACTTACAAGTAGTCGTTTTAATATCTTATCGTCTAATAATTAAATTATGATATTCAGCTGGAAGATGCCAATGAGCAAAGCTTTTCTTGCGCTACTATTGAAACCTTTGGATACTTTATTTTATTGTTTCGCCACCAAAATAAAGGATCGGAATTTCGCGGAATTAAGTCATCTTCCAAATATCTATTAACTTCTCTATTATCTATGCGCAAATATTAAAATATAAAGCGATACATATGAATATTCAAACTTTGCATAAATTGTCACTCTCTTCAGCAACGGAATAATTTAACAGCAACAACTACATACATACATTTACTTACTTAACATGATAAAAACTGTGATTCATTCGTTACCAAAGTAATGAAATCACCATTCGCTGTTATTTCACGCTTTTATTAAAAGTAGCGATTTTCAATCACTGTGGATTACAGCTGTCTGTTAAAAATTGCGCTTTTCGCTGTTACTTTGCATATTTGATAACAGTTTGCTTGACAGCATACATATATATATATATATGAACTCAATGGAAACACCGATCAAAAAAAATCACGGTGATTGAAAAATAGCAATCACTGGTAACGGCGATACTCAAAAATCACTGGAGAGCTCATCGCTAGTACCAGCTGGTAGTAGGTCTACAATGGCATGAATTGTCTGATGGTGCTGGTAGCGCCAAGGTCAGGAGGTAGCGCTTAGTGTTTGATACTCCTTAATAGTACAATTGAGAAATACACCTTGACTATGGTTCGAAGGTAAGGGCTGGATGAAATTGTCACGCAACCCGTGCTGATGATCTGCCAGGCTAGAGGCTCTGTTAAATAGTCTAGTCGTAAGCGGAGCCCCGAATAAAAGACGCCCTTCGGTGGTAATAGCCTAGCTCGAATATTGCGGATGTCTCTCCAAGTGGTCTTTATATTCTCCGCAAAAAGAATCTTCATGAAGAAACAAAAATTAAGCCGACATCACCGCAATTTAATTTGCAAATCAGATGGAGCAAAGAATCCTTGATGCGCCAATGCTTTGTGGGGTAAGACCCGCTAAGCCCAAATCAAATGCTGCTGCGGTCAATGAACGGAGGCCTTTATCCGTGACCAAAACAGTGGTTTGACCTATGGGACCCCAATGACAGTAGACGGGATGGGTATTGCAGGAATTCGGAAACTTTCTTCCGATGATGTGCCATCCACTTCTGATACTGCCAGGGCAAAACTGGGACCAACTGCGCAAACTCCCATCTCCACTAAGGAGAGACTGTTGGCATTGGGAGTAAAACTGGGTCTCGACCTACAACCTTGGAGAAAGCCTCCAGAATGGACAAGGAGGGAATCCATCTTCCTGATCGTGGTCAACCTGGGGGTTTAGATGACCCGAGAAGGAAGCTAAGTGGAGCTGGAGTCAGAAGGTACCTCACCTACCTGTCTCAGGGTTTGCAACCAGATGAATTCTTCCCAAGGCAAAGGAACAAAGGGTTGTAAAGGATTCGGCTGGCACAACATCACAACCGAACGTAAACAAGAACCTGAAGAAAAGGGTACAAAACACCTTTTCTCCTACTCCTGACCCAGCCAAATAGAGGAAGACGGCAACACCGTTAGCCCCACCTGGTCGTGGAGGGTCCAAGGTAGCAGATAGCTCCGCTAAGGGGCATTTGTCACCAAGGTGGCTGTTGTTGCAACACCATCCTGACTAGCAAGGAGCTGACAAGTGTTGAGCAGATCTTGCTGGATAGGCTGGTTGGAGAATGGACCAAAAAACTTTTCTTTGATGTTATCCACTTCAAGCCTGGCTTCTTGATCATCGACTGCTGTTCGACGGACTCGGTGGAATGGCTAAAAAGGGCCGTGACGCAGCTTTCAGTGAGAGAGGGCATCAGTTTGGTCGCCAGAGTTGGAGACCCACGATCACACACAGTCTTCCTCTTCCTCCCTCGTAGTAGTGGACAAGAGGTAGCTGTGTCACTTAAGTTCCTCTCCAGCCAAAATATTGGGCTAAACACCAATTTCTGGAGAATATGGAGTTGCAAGGACGAGGGCAACGGACAATCCGTGGAAATAGATGATGGGTCCATGCAACTAATTAAGAGCTCGGGATATGCGTTAAACTACCGATCGTCACAAACACATTAGTTTTTAGAAATCCTATATACTCGTATACTAACTGGGAATTCTTCGATAGTTCAGTGCATTCAACACTCCCATCCTCAAACATCCAAAGAATATATAAAAATCCGGTGGAGCTAGAGGAGGGTGTCAATGAGCTGAATGAAATTGTTTCCGAATCCTATGTTTTATCTTGTCCTCTAAGAACAAAGAAAAACAGCAGGAATGTTCCTTGGTGGAACTCTAGTCTGTCTACTAGACGTACTAAGGTGCGTCAGCTACTCAATCTAGCTAAGCGAACGGGGGACTGGAAATAATATAAAAAAGAGTTGACGATCTATAACAAAGAGATTAGACAAGCCAAAAGGACTAGCTTTAGATCCCTTTGTGAAAGTGTAGAATCAACTCCTGAAGTAGCACGACTCCATAGAGCTCTTGCGAAGAACAAAGTCGATTTAAAGCTGGATGTTCACGGCGAATGAAGAGGATCGCACTCTCCTTTTACGGCGTGTGCACTTTCCAGGGAGTTCCATCCAGTTACCGCTATATTTGCAGATTGATGCTCTTCCTAGAAGAACGATCAATACTGGCTGGAAGTTGGCCAAAGAAATCATAACTACTGAGAAGTTGAGATGGGCCATCAGCTCTTTTCAGCCATATAAATCACCGGGTGCCGATGGTATTTTCCCAATTCTTCTCCATAGGAGTGGTGAGGTACTTATTCCTGGTGAATATCACTAGGGCAAGTCTTGCTTTTGGGTATATACCGGAAGCATGGCGCATAAAATAGTTAATATACATCTCCTTGAGACCTATTGAAAAGGGAGCCTTTACATCCTTGTCAGTTTGCATATATTGCGGGAAAATCGTCTGAAACTGCACTATACCATCTGACGGATTTTATTCAGGCAGCACTGGATAAAAAAAGAAATAGCACTTTGTGCCTTTCTCGATATTGAGGGGATTTTGAAAACACTCCGCACGAATATGTGATTAGGGCTCTTAACTATAGAGGTATAGATAATACCACTTCCAATTGGATACGAGCTTTACTCAACATTAGACTGAATGAAGCTGAAGTAGGTGACAAAACTGTTAAAGTCAAAGCCAACAAAGGATGTGCGCAGGGTGGGGTATTATAACCAATTTTGTGGAGCATAGTAGTTGATGATCTTAAACAACATAAAACTCAAAAATCTAGGTATATCATGTCAAGGATATGCGGACGATATTGTGATAATAGCTAGAGAAAAATCGGAATCCACTCTTTGTGATATTATCCAGAGGGGCTTATTAGCAGCTAGTGAATGGTGCAGGGGAAGAGGATTGAAAATCAATGCCTCAGAGACCACCATTGTGCCGTTTACTAGAAAAATATCTATACCATATATGAATCCTATTGTTCTAAATGGTACACAGGTCGATAATAGCTCTGAGACCAAATACCGCGGAGTCATTTTCGACAAAAAGTTATTGTGGAAGGCTCACCTGCCAGCAACCACCTAGAGGGCTACAGCTTCCTTAAAGATATGTAGACGGATTGCCGGTAAATCTTGGGGATGTAACCCCAAAAATTGTTCGCTGGATGTTTACCATGATGGTGAGACCAATTATCACCTATGGTTCAGTAGCATCAAATAGAGTCTTAAGACAGCGAAATCTGCATTAAGTAAAGTACAACGCTCTTGCCGCCTGCCTTGTTAGCAGCAATGGAAGTTATACTAGATCTAATACCCTTACATCTAGTAATTGAAGATTCTGCTAGAAAGTCTCTTACCAGAATACAAGAAAATATTTCGAGAGAATCAAATTACACCCAAAATATATGGAGTAAAAATTCAACTCAAGAATATGCTACACAAAAATCTCACAAGGAATTTATGCCAAGAAAATTCAATTTTGCACTCAAATACTGTACAATGATGAGTTGCAAAAAAGAATGCAAATGTCTAACTGAGACGTATAAAATTAGAGAAAATTCCCTCTTATGGTATACTGACGGTTCTAAGACAATGGACGGAACTGGGGCAGGAGTATTTGGGCCTACAACCAACTATTGGGAATCAATGGGTTCTATCCCAAACATTTTTCAAGCGCAAAAACCACGCTATTGAAATATGTGCCCAGATCAACATTGACAGAAAATATCGGGGGAAAACATCGTGATACCATCTGATAGTCAAGCAGCACTCAAGAGTCTGAGCTCACCCTGAGTGAGGTCTAAAACTTGTATGGTACTGTATTGGGAAGCTAAACTCCCTTGGCTGTATGAAAAAGTTATCTCTAATGTGGGTACCAGGCCACATAGGAGTAGAGGGAACTGAGAAGGCTCATAGCTTAGCTAGGAATTGTGCGGCCTCTCACTTCAACGGCCTTGAACCCTTCTGTGGACTATCATCCAATACCATTGGAGGTTTACTGAAGAAGTGTACAGACGCAAAAAGAGGTCAAACCTGGAAAACTCTTCCGGGATTAAGACAGTCGAAAGCTCTTCTGGGAGATTTTAATCCCAAAAGAGCTAAGGACTTAATAAATATGCCTCGGAGTAAATTAAGAATCATCACAAGCATTTTAAGCGGACATTGTAGACTCAACTACCATTTGAACAAGGGTATATCTTCAGATGCCATCTGTCGATTCTGTGGAGAAAGTGACGAAACCTCACTGCACCTGATCACAGACTGCGGACCACTGGCACACAATAGACTCAGGTGTTTGGAGATTATATCTTAGATATGAGAAAGATCCCTGATCTTTCAAATAAATAGGGGCATCACAATAGATCTTTCAGATCGCAGTGTATAGCACCCTTAAATATATGTATCTATCTATCTTGAACTATGCAAATGGCATCCCCAATAAATATTACTATATTATTTTTCTTGTGGTTGAACATCTGTGCATCTTTGTTTCAATATGTCAACATATTCGCACAAAAATAATGCCTGTCGAAGTATTTAGCAAACAAATTGAGTTCACTTTCAAATTATTTATTAGTAATTAAGCTTAAATTTAAAAGCATTCCAAAATGGCTGGTATCATAAAATAAAATCAGTCAATATGGCTTTAAAATTTACGTTCTAGTAAGCTCTTCAGTATGTGAATTATCGTTAAAAAAAAGATTAGATCTCGCAATGGAAACCATTGAATGCATTATATATGGAACGGTTCCAAGCCATTTCTGATTTGAGCTCTCCTACAACGCCTTCCACGTCTAGCACTGAGAATCATTCCGCCTCTATCAACTGGAATGGTATCACATACAGGTGGGATCCGCAAGTTGTACAGTGTGTAGTCCGCAGATACACATTCTCTTTGTAGAGGATCGCCCTCTTATTGTCCATAAGTTAAGCTGCTGTTTCAGAAAATCGTGTATTTAAACACTATATCAGCAACAGAAATTGAAACTCCTCGTCCAGTCACATATCAAAGATTTTGAAATGATTAAATTCATTAGATTTTGAAATGATTATAATCATTAGATTCAAAGATTTTGAAATGATTAGATCATTAGCGAGAAGCGCCTCTCTTGCCGCTGAGTACACGCTAAATGGATGATGCATTATAAAATTATGGAAAACAATTACTTTTCACTATGTTTTCTTGAATCCAAACACATTTTTTGTACTGAACACACTTAAAATCACTTTTTAAATTATTAATACTTACCAATATTTATGAAACTCAAAAACAATCACTTGTAATGCAATTCCAATTGGAAAGCAGCGAATGTATGACCGGATGTATCAGAATCCAAGAGGACAGAATGTGATTGGCAAACATGTGCATTTTGACAGGTACATCTGTTTAACATTTGTATGCTGTCAATCAAATTAATGTGTGTATGTATGAGTTTATGTATTAGGTTGGATCGATTTTTTTCGTTAGGTCGGACCGAAATAAAAATTTTTTTTTAAATTTTTTTCAGGAAAAAAATCATAACTCGAGAATGACTGGACCGATTTTCAATCAATTAACCATCATCACTCCTCCCTGCACCTTCCCTAAAAATTTTATGGCAATCGGTCGAGCCGTTCTCGAGTTATGGAGTGACAATCAAAATGTACATTTCTTTTTATTTATATAGATATATATATATATATATATATATATATATATATATATATATATATATATATATATATATATATTTATATATATATATATATATATATATATATAGATATATATATATATATATATATATATATATATATATATATATATATATATATATATATATATATACATATTTTATATTATTTTTCTTTTTTTTTATTAATCAATTTCTTATTGCATTCTGCCTTAACCTAATACTACCTATATACAGTTATCTCTAACATACAGTCTTGAAAGGTATACGCCCAGTGGCGCATGCTTTATAATTAGAAACAAAAATTAAGTTTTTTTAAATTATATTTTTAAATTCTACCAAATATCTTGGTGCTTTGCGCTTCAGTCAGAGTTATAGGGCTGGAGGCCAGCTGATTTGCATGTGATTGGAGGCGATTTTTACACCATGCACTTTGAAGGTTAACTTCGTTTTTTATAGATGACACTCTTAATTCTGTGTGAAGTTGGGTACGAAATTTTAGTGCCAGAGTTCTCCTTTTTGCAAATATATGAGGATTCCATGTTAGCCGTCGGTCCAAGCATATACCTATATACTTGGCATCAGTCGCAATGGAGAATTGTGGAATTGTTCATCTTAAGTGCAGGGCAATAGTCGCATCTTAGCGTAAAGGTGATGTATTCAAACTTACTTTTATTCAGTTAAATACGCCAGTCCTTCATCCATTTTGTGACGTCATCGGGCTTTCTTGCAATTTTTTAGCAGCAGTAAAGGCATTTTTGTGTGAGGACAGAATGGCTGTATCATCCGCGAAGGTGCCGAAAAAGGTGCCGAAGAAGGTGCCTTCAGCGACCTTGCTATAGGTCTGATGTAAATAAAAGTTTTACAATTGATCCAAAGGCACTTGTTGGAGGAACCCCGGCATTGATTTTTTGTAACGTGGAGACTTCGTCACCATGTTTTTTGTGAAAATGCCAATTATTAAGATAGGACTTAATCAGAAGATAAAGATTTACTGGAAGCATATATAATAACTTATACAGCAACCCCTCATGCCATACTCTATCAAAGGCTTGAGATATGTCAAGAAAAACTGCTGTACAAAATTTCTTTATTTTCATAGCTTTTGTGGATGTTCTCAACTAGCCTATGTACATGATGGGACGATAAGATGTCGGATCGACACCACTTTTGCCAGGCTCATATTTATTTCTGCCACTTTCCATTGTGCTAGGAAATGACTTCTTTGTAGTGCAGCACTGAGTAGGTTTCTTAAAAGTGTTATACACAAAAGAGGTAACACTTTGAGTACTTTGTTTGTGATTAAGTCATATCCTGGAGCCTTTCTTTCATTCAAGTTTGATTGTACACTTATTAACTCAGTTTTTGAGAAGTTTTTCATAGGCAATTTCAATAGATGACATTGATTTAACTTGTTCGCTATTAAGTAAATCTGTCTCTGGGAATATTCAATCTTATTTGGTTTGAACACAGAACTTAAGTGTGCTGCGAATAATTTCGCTTTTTCGGTGTCTGATTTCGCCCAATTTTTAACAGCTCTTAGTAAGGGGGGATGATGATGTATTATTTGATTACATGTCCTTCTGCAAACTTCCCATAACGAATGGTTCGTTTGGACTATTACGCCCAAGTTCTGAGTGTGTTAACAATGCTGGAATCTTTCTCCCTTCCCTGTTTAGGCTTGTACGTATACAATTCCGTATTTTTTTATTCTGACGCTTTGTCAATCTTTTTCACTGTTTGTGACTGTATTTTATCTTTATCTGGACTATTGAATTTGATTTCAAACTCATCCTTAACTGTTTCATTTATTAAAGGGATTAACGGCTTAGTGTCGCTGACTCACTAAAAAAAATTGGAGGGGGCTTGATCGACTTCTCTGTAAACAACGGTTCGGTGTCCTCATCATCAAGAAGCGCGTACTGATTAGCAGAAGTTTCCTTGCCGCTCAACCAGTAAGCTTCTAAGGCTTTCTGTTTTTGTTGTGGGTTCTCAGTTTTTTATGGACTTTCGCAAGGCCACCTTTGATTTTTCACAACTGTCCACTTTTCGCATTTCTGGTGGGCTTTGCCTTCCATGGGCAAACAGTGTTTCGGTTGAGATTGTAGTTGGGGCTGCTGCATGTGTCATTGTTGATACTGAAGCTGACATGATAACTGATATTGAAAATATTGTTGTTGTCGTAGTATTAGTAGTGGTTTTTACAAAAGAAGAAGGTATACTCGTGTTGAGCTTACTTGTGTTGGCTAAAGACGGACTGACAAAAAATATCAAACATTCAACTGCTCTTCGAAATTAATATTGATTTTCTCTTTTTCATTTTTCTATTTTACGATAAAATATATATTCCTTTTTTCACTTTACATTTAACTTTTAAGATATCAAGCAATGAATATATAGGTTACTTTAATAAAATACATTGAATATAACCTTAATACTTGGTGTTTCTTATTTTTATCGGCGGCCATCGTCTACAGTGCTCCGTTCCTCTTTCTGTCATATATCCCATCAACACATATCCATTTGTTCTTCATCAAAGAATGGACCGTCATCATACTCAGGCTCGGGAAAACCATTTTCCCACGGCGCAACGACAAACACGCTTAAAACTTCACGTATTTGCTCAATATCCTCGTAGAATCTATCCTCAACGGCGAATAAGTTGTGTCTACTGTCGACGTACTTGAGGTAACCGTCCCGGAACAGCTGCAACCCAAATCGGTCACAAAAAATTTCTAGAACGGAACTGTGACACACCACAACAGCACACTTTCAGTTTAATTTAATATTTTACATTCAATTTATACTTACGTTCGATTTCTTTGATAATTTATATGGCAGAACAACGTTTGCCAGGTCACATTGTATATTTGTATATATATATATATATATATATATATATATATATATATATATATATATATATATATATATATATATATATATATATATATATATATATATATATGTGAGAACTTGATGGGCAAGAAATTTATAGTGTGGTCGCAGTGATAACTAAATATCATTATGTGGTTTTTTTATATTTTCCACAATAACTTTGAAAATTTAAATAAAAGTAAAAAATAAACTAAAATAATTTAAGTAAATATAGGGTGTTTTTTTAGTCGTGTGGTTTTCAATCTGGCAATACTTTTTTTCGGAGTTGGCCTTTTTGACAGCTGTTACTTGGTTTCTGCTCAGTTTACTTTGCCATTTCACAGAATTGAAGCCGAACGACTATCAAGTGCGTCGCAGGTTGGGTGAATGGGCCCAAAACGAGATGGCCACCGATCCTGATTTTCACAAGAAACTTTTGTTAAGCGATGAACATTAATATGCAAAATTGTCGCATTTTGAGTGACGAAAATCCACCAGCCATTGTTGAGACGCCGTTACATCCTCAAAAAGTCACTGTTTGGTGTGTTCTATGAGCAGAGGAAATCATTGGTCATTATTATTTCAAAAATGAAGTCGGCCATACTGTTACAGTCAATAGGAAATGCTCTAGAGCCATGATTAATGACTTTTTCGTGCCTGAATTGGAGGATGTTGATGTGGACCACCTTTGGTTCCAACAAGACGACGCTACATGCCATACAGCCAACGAAACAACCAATTTATTGAAGGAAACTTTTGGTGAGCTCATTATCTCGCGTCGTGGGCCTGTGGCGTGGCCTCCAAGATCGTGCGATTTAACACCGCTGGACTAATTTTTGTGGGGTTATGTGAATTTGCTTGTCTACGTAGATAAGCCCGAGATGATTGACGCCTTGGAAGAGAATATTCGGCGCGTTGTTACTGACATACGGCCCCAATTGCTGCAAAAAGTGGGCCGAAAATTGGGCCTCGGCTGGAATTTATTCGAGGCGGCCGCGGAGTCCATTTGCCCGAAATCATTTTTAAAACATACTGGCAAACACTTATCTTTATAATAAAGCAAAATCTTGGCCATAACATAAAATTATATGCATTTTATTTCTGCTTCAAAACCACATGTCTAAAAAAACACCCTTTATAATTATATGTTTTTTTTTTGATTTTCTACAGAACTTTGAAAATGTTATTATGTCGATGGCATTGTTAAACATAATAAAAACTTGTTCTTATCAATATATGTACATTAGATAACAATATGAAAAATTAACCTAATCGTAATGCATATTAACATAATCATTTAATTTCAAGTTTCATAAATTTTGTATTTTTAAATATTAACAAATAAATAAATATGAAAAAAATGTTTCCTATCATACAAGTCTCACAATCACGACCTAATGTGAAATGCTTTCTTTGTAAATCTTCTCTTTGAGCCGAGCCGCCCTATGTGGTCTAGTGGTAAGCATGCTAGATTCACACCTCGAGGGCCGCAGGTTCCAACCCGCAGGTACCGAACGCCTGAACGCCTCTGTAGCTAGTACTCATTCCACCAAAACCATGCAGTCATAATTGATTGTGGTATGTATAATAATAATAATAATAATAATAATAATAATAATAATAATAATAATAATGTTAATAAATCTCTTTGAGTCGAAGGATATCTGAAGAAATGTTTTTCATTTTTGTCTTCTTGTAAATATAAATAGCAGAACTCACTATTTCATTAATAAATTTTATTTTTGTTATATTTTATTTCATTCGAAATATAAATTCCCTAATAAAATTTATTAAAGTTTTATTACTTATTTTTTACACACAGTTTCTTAGTTATAAAAATTAATTTATCCCTTTTTTTGTGAATTTTCGAACCCTGAATTAATCCATTTACTCACCACTAACAATGATTGGTTATAAATTACCGAACAAGGTGAAATTACTTACATGGTGGCTGCAAGGTGAATTTCATGCCTCCGGAATTGTCAAACATAAGCAATGAGCGATCAAAACAAACGAAATTGAGAGGAATGGAAGAATATAGAAGAGCTGCATAATGTAGTACACAATTTATATAAAATATATTTAATTGTTAAATAGACTCATAATTTCTTCATAATTTTCAAACATCACAAAAATAACAATTAAAAACTCATATTCACTCAAATCAAAACTCTATTTCCAATTGTTTGGAAATTGCAAATTAGTTTTGATCGCATTTTTCTATAATTTCAATTTTGATAGGTACTGAGGGAAAATTGATTCAAAAAAATTTGTTCTTGCTGCCACCATGTAAGTAAATTCACCTTGTTACCGAACTTTAAGAAACAGAGAGGAATTGTCACAATGTTGAATTTACTAACTGCTAGGTGAATTTCGTACCTCCGGTATTGTCAAACATAAGCAATGCACGATTAAATTCTGTTCGAAATAAACGAAATTGAGAGGAATGGAGAAATACATGAGCTGCTTCAAGTAGTACACAATTTATATAAAATATATTTAATAGTTACATAGTCTCGTAATTTCTTCTGAAAGTTCAAATTACACAAAAATAACAATTAAATAACTCTTCTTCAAATCAAAACTTTGTTTCCAATTGTTTGCATATTTGTTTTGATTGCATTGTTCTATAAATTCAATTTTGACAGCTACGTCGGGAAAATTGGTTTAAAAAATTCGTTCTGCCGTCACCATGTTAAGCGGCCCCGACACGCCCGACAGTATCTGTGCACCGAGACGCCACTGCATACTCTTCAATCATTCACTTTCGTTTACTCCTTCGGCGTGGAGACAACAATGTCAGACGCAGATAAAAGTAATTTTGGTAGCGGTTGCAGTGTGATTGAAAAAGAAACAAATGAATGAAACACAACAAAAAGCAATGAAAAAAAAATCTGGATGAAAAATTGCTATCGAAAAAGTAAAGAGATTTCCCATCAAAATATTGAGGTAAAATTCAATGAATTTAATGAGAAATGTTTTTCTTTGTTTTCCGCCATGACGTCCGCGCGCTACGAAATTCTGTTTCGAATGAATGAAGTTTCAGTCACGCAAATACACTTGACGTATTGACTAAACACTTCATCCATGCAGTAAGAAAAATCCGAATGATTTGGATTTTGCTTACTGCATGACTTCAGTCATTGTATGTTAGTCGCATACATAGCTATTTTACTAATTCTTTTTTACGATTCTTTACATCATTCAATAACGTGTCGGGGCCGCTTACACTGCGGCCCCACTTTCAATTTCCTTGCCCATCAAGTCGCAAAACATACAAACTTTTTACTAACAATATATATTTTTAGTACTTGACCGTCGACTTGATTATCAATTTATGCTTCCAGCGGAGAATCCATTCGGCCTTCAATTATCTGTCAATTGTTACGTGAGTATTAAGTAAAAAATAACGGAAAACCAGATAAAATTTTAAAAAATCGATCAACAAATAAAAAAGGCAGAAATGATTAAATTTATTGTTATATATGGGGGGAGGAAATTAGGGGACTCAGACAAAACTGTAGGAGACTTTTCAACAGCGCAAAAAAGTCTAGAGATAGTGCAGACTGGGCTTTATATAAGGCAGCACTCAGAGCCTTCAAAAGTAAGCCTAGGAAAGCACAGAGAGAATCGTGGAGGAACTTTTGCGGTGACGTAGAATATATCTCTGAGACCTCCAGGTTGAGGAAGATCCTATCAACTGCTTCAATGGTACCTGGTTACCTGAGGAGGGAGGATGGATCCTGGACTACTAATAGTAATGAGACTCTAGAGCTTCTTCTGGAGACTCACTTCCCTGGTTGCTCGAGTACCATTCCGCGGAGAACGAATCCCAGCGGGAATGTAGTTGAAGTCAACTCAGACATAGTCACGAAGCCAAAATTGCAATGGGTTATCCATAGCTTCAAACCATTTAAAGCATCTGGCCCAGATGGTGTAGCTCCAATTGAAATTCAGCAGTCAGAGAATCTTATAATAGAGTGGCTGTTAAAGATCTATAATAGTTGTCTTGAATTAGCGTATATTCCAGACACATGGAAGCATGTGAGGGTAATTTTTATACCCAAGGCCGGCAAAAGCTCGTACACAGCTCCAGGGGACTTAAGACCCATTAGTCTGTCCTCCTTCTGTCTAAAAATCCTGGAAAGGTTGTTAGATACTCATCTGAGGCTCACTATAGACAGACAGAAGCTGTCAGTCTCTCAGCATGCCTACGTTAAGGGTAAATCGGTGGAGACCGCTTTACACTCCTTAGTCTCTAGGATTGAGTGCTCCCTGCACAACAAGGAGTTCTCCCTAGTGGCTTTCCTGGACATTGAGGGAGCTTTTAACAATATCAAATCAGACGCAATAATCGGTGCGATGCGAGACTTGGAGGTGGAACCCGCCATTAGCAGGTGGATTGAAAACATGCTTAGTAGCAGGATAATCAATTCACAGCTGGGGGCGGCGTCGGCCAAGAAGTCCGTGTGCAGAGGCACACCTCAAGGTGGAGTTCTTTCACCCCTACTCTGGAATCTTGCGGTAAATCAGCTGCTTGTTCGACTGGAGAGGGAAGGGTGCAAGGTGGTTGCGTATGCGGATGATGTTGCTATTAGTATCTCGGGTAAATATATATCTACTTTGAGGGACTTGATGCAAAATATGCTGAACATTCTCTCTAAATGGACTACGGACTGTGGGTTGGGGGTTCACCCGACCAAGACTAAGCTGGTACTCTTCACTAGGAAGTATAAAATTCATCAATTTATTGCTCCAAAACTAATGGGTGTAGATATTGACCTTGTCGAGGAGGCTAAATATCTGGGCGTGATCCTAGATAGGAAGCTGAATTGGAAGGCCATTGTAAGCGAGCGCATTAGGAAGGCTCAGGTAGCTCTGTACTCTTGCAAAAGAGTCATAGGCAAAAAATGGGGGTTACAGCCTAAGGTAGCCTATTGGATATATACAGCTGTGGTACGACCAGTCCTTTTCTATGGGGTGCTTGCTTGGTGGACAGCCCTAAGTAAGTCCACATACAATAGGCTGATAACAAAGGTACAGAAAACGGCAGAGGTATTCATAAGTAGTGCCATTAGAACGACTCCAACGGCAGCATTGGATATTATGCTCAATCTGCTGCCCGTTAGGCTTTTTGGCGAAAAAATGGCTGCAAACTCAGCTATCAGACTAAAAGCTACGCATCAACGGGATGCCAGGAATATAGGTCATGCGTCCATTTTAAGACATTTTGAGGGTATTCCTGACTCTTTCGACTACATCACACCAATGTACGCCTTCAATGGTATGTGCAAGATCTCCATTCCCTCCAGGGACGAATGGAAGGATGGCATCCCCCCTCATGTAGAAGGGGTTCACATCTACACAGATGGATCCAAACTACAGAGTAGGGTGGGAGGTGGTGTATTCTCAGAAGATTTGGATATTAACATGTCCTTTAGGATGCCCGACCACTGCAGTGTTTTTCAGGCAGAGGTCGCGGCTATAGAGGCAGCACTGTCTTGGCTAAGGAAGAAGAAGATATCTGGACTTGATATTTGCATTCTGTCCGACAGCCAAGCTGCTTTGCGCTCCCTGGATTCGGTTATTATCACCTCAAAAGCCGTCAAGAGCTGCCGCAAATCTTTAGACGAGATAGCTAAGCAGACCCGTCTGCATCTGTGCTGGGTTCCCGGTCACAGAGATATTCCAGGGAACTGCAAGGCGGATGAACTTGCCCGTGAGGGTAGTACCATACCGATGGAACCAGATAGGTCGCAAATCGGTATTCCTCTTGCCACATGTAAGCTCTTAGTAAATACAATATCCTTAGGAACAGCGGGCAGGCGCTGGTCTGAACTTTCAGGATGTAAAATAGCTAGACAAACCTGGCCAGAGATAAATGTCAAGCGCTCTAAGGACCTACTGGCTCTAAATAGACAAAGCATAGGTCCCGTGATTAGCGTCTTAACGGGACACTGGACTCAAGGCACACACGGGTGTAGGCTGGGGATCGCCTCTAATGACTTCTGCAGGAGTTGCATGGACGAGGAGGAGGAAGAGTCTACTGCTCACCTGTTGTGCACGTGTCCAGCTTTGTCCAGAAGGAGGCGCACTTTCCTAGGTGACTACTTTTTGGACTCCTTGGGAGATATCTCAAAAAAAAAGATTAGCTCCATCAACAGCTTCATTAAAAGCTCCAAATGGCTGGACCTATGAAAGGGATGGGACCTGCTGTCCCATGCGGTACCACAAAGGGTCAATGTTGGCCTAAGTGCGCCCTTTTCGGGTGGCCGCTTTACCTACCTACCTACCTATATATATTTTTTTTTTATTTTATACCATCTTGCCCATCAAATGCAGGCTACGTCAGAGCCGCGACTAGAACAGGTTTTGACAGACAATACGTGTGAGTACTTGATGGGAAAGAAATTGAACGTGTGGCCGCAGTGTTAAGAAAATTAACCTTGGAATTAACAGCTCAAGCCAAGATACACTATTAGGGTAGCAGTTTTAAGATGGTTTTATTTTAAAAATTTGGTAATGGCAAACCCAAGATGGATTAAAAGAGCTACGTTATTTTTCCCTAACTATAGAGAGTTTTTACCAAAGAAAGCGGGTGAATCAACCTTTACTTTCTTAGTGTTTCCTGGTCAAGATCGATCTTATTTCATTTGCATCAAAGAACATAAACGTAATAAGAAGTATCATCAAGATGAAGAACAAAATAATTGATTCTCTATTTCACATTACGAGTTAAATGGGCATCCCCACAAATCATAATAACTACAGAATCATGAAAACTACAGAATTATGAATACATACATGTGTATGCTTGTATACTCATGAGAAAAATAAAAAGAAAGAAAACAAACACAAAACTGAACTCTGAATACACACGTTCCTATATTTAAACTAGCATACATACATAGTTCTGGCAGGTAGTGATGCAATAAAATAGTATGAAATGAAAATAAAGCGTCTTTATGTCTAGTATCATTTATATTTGCATATCATTGGAGTTATTTTCATTTTTTGTGTGGTAATATAAACACATATGTTTGTCTATTGCTTATTCCATTTAAACATTTACATAAAATATTTCTAAGCACATACATATATATGTATACGTACTAAACTAAACTTACTTGCTTCATAGTTTTTTCCCCAAAAGCCGTTCGAAATACTCCTCATAGATTAATGTAGATATGCAACTCTTCTTCTTCCTCCTCAGCTGTTGAAAAAAATCCATTTGTTTTCCCTATCCGTGTGAAACAATAACAACACAATGTATAGCGGCCATGATATGGTGAGAAAGTAAAATTTGCCACAGCTGACGGTAAACATGGGAGTAGAATTTAGAGTTTCGTAGCTTAAGAATCAAAAAGTACTTTGAATGTGAAATCGGTTAGATACATATTATTTTGTAGGGTATTCTAATGTTTCATATGTAAGTTATATTTACATATATATGGCAGGCTGAATTAAAAAGTGCATAAAATCTGCTGTCTAGTTTTTGTATTTAATTGATAAACTGTACTGGGGGTTTAACATGGTTACACTTGTCATGCTGCTTTTCAAGTGTGTAAAGAAAGTCGTCAGAAATAATCTAATCTCCGAAATAAGGCAAGGGATGAACACAATTATGTAACTTATACATTTTTAAGTATAAATAACCGCAAATATACGAAATATACATTTTTTAAGAAAACTACCTTATCTACATGAACATTACATTTATTTGCGAACAGAATTTCCTAATTTGTTCGAAAAAATGCTCAGTCACATCTTGACAAAGTTTGCTAGTCATTATGTGTGGAAAGTCTTTTGTGTCAAACTGCTACATTTCCGTTAAACTATTTATATTTATAACCCAACCTTTTAGAAAATTAAAAGTGTTTAGGTAGGGCCAAAATAGACGAGATGTAACGATAGCGATTTTACGAACGTCTGCACTCGTTACGTTGATTTCGACATTTAACCCAAAATTAAACGCAATGAAACGCATCGATGGATGCCTTTTTACATAAATTCCGAACTCATCCCCCACAGCGGCGATTAAGTTGTAGCAAAATTCCGTCATTCTAATTTTAATTTGTTTAAAAAACAACAATCGTGTCTACAAAGAAGAGGTTGTGACGAGTAGCAGACGTTTGGAGTTCGGTTCTTACGGAACGAACCACACGTCTAAGTTTTTGGCTATTAGTGTTGATTCACATATGCTCGAACTTACTCGTCACGTTTCGTCTCGTCTATTTTGGTCGGCCCTTTGTCAGATCAAAATTCCTGACATCTTTTATACTAATGAACTTCAAGAAAATGTCGGTGTCTTTCAAAAAAGCTAGTTGATCCGAAGATCCAGTAAACATGGAAATATAATTACTGCTTTTAAAAATATTATTATTATTAAGTGCTCATTTAAGTCGATGTGAAATCCGAAGTAATGTGAAAGTTTGTAAATGTTGCTACTCTGAACGCTTAATAATCAACTGTTTTGAAAATGAAGCACTTCGAGCCAATAAGATAGAACTTGATCAGGAAACACTAAGAAGGTAAAAGCCTTTTGACACAAAATCTTTCTTTAGTAAACAATTTCCATTTTAAGGGAAATATAATATAGCTCTTTTATTCAATCTTGGTTTTCGACATTATTTCGCCAAATTTTGAAATAAATACATATTAAAGATATTACCCTTGGCTTTGGATGTTTATACGGCAATTCCAGTTTCTTTTTAGAATTCAGCAATTTATATCCAGTCATTATTCAGCGTTGGAAAATTCACAAAAAAAAAAAATGAATGAAAGAATTTTTATAACTATGAACTTGTGTGTAATAAATAAAATTTATATCTAAAATAAACTTTATTAGCGTATTTATATTTCGAATTAAATAAAATATAACTAAAAGAAAATTATTTGTGAAATAGTGTGGTCTGTTTTTTTATTTTTATGAGAATTCTAAAGTGATTCAGATAATATTGCAATAGATGAAAGAAGACTAACAACTAAGGCATTCGACTCAAAGAGAAAAACATTTACAAAAAAAGAATTTCGCATAAGTTCGTGACTGTGAGACACAATTTTTTTTTATTTTAAAACATGTTTCCTTATCACTCGCCCTTAACATTTCCTATTTATTGTCTGAAGTAGAAAAAAAACAATAATAAAATTGAAAACTTTATCTGCCTCAAGACACATTTTAAAATCACATATCTTTCTCTTACAATTAATTGAAATTAGATATAAAAGTAGAACTGCAACATTTATTTAATATTTCGCAATGTAACCGAACACCTTCAACACAGTTATAAATTAACAAAAACAAAAAAAGGTTCTTAAATTTTTTTTTCTATACATGGAAGTTCTTTTGCAACCATAAAATAGTTTTAATTGATTAGAAAAGACAAATAATAAGCTGAATTGTAGTACTGAGTTCATTTAATGTTATATTTTTTCATTAATATTTCAGTGTATTGATAGTAATATGAATTTACAACCTACTACAAACTTATGTACTTCGGTAGCACTATTTTGTAATAGGAGTAAAAATGGTGTATAAGTAGTTTATTCACCGAGGACACTTGTGTTAACAGACCTCGGTGAAAAATGAAATTCTCTCATACTATTTGCTATCCATTTTACATTGATTTTTTTGTTTGATTCGGCAAGCTGCGTATCTATTGGTAATCTATGATACTCCTAACCAGAGTATACAGAGTAAAGAAAGTTAAACTTGAAAACGAGTTTTTTTCTCTGTGTGCTCTGCTCCTAACGATGTGCTCAATGCATGACTCTTCTTGTCTTGGAGATTTGGGCAATGGAAACTAATAAATTGCAAAAAATTCTTAGAGCTTCGTTCATATTGTCTCTGGGTACTTATGCACTTATGTATATGGGGAAATACTTTGCATCTAATTATATATTTTCACCTACATTCATACCTTTAATATTTGGGAGTTTTTTTTTATTTTCCTTTTTTTATTTTTGCATTATCACTACTTCTTCTATGCATGTATATATTATTATATGTTAATATATTTGTATAATTTATTATATAATAAGTTAATGGAAATGAGTTTATATATATAATGTATGTAAAAAATACTTTATACATATATGTATGTAATAGATATATGTAGTATGTAATTTATTTTTAACATAAGTTGCATATATGTATATTGCATATATAAAAAACAATAATTCCTCTATTATTCATATTGAAATAGTAGATTTAATTAATTTATTAACTGGCTTGTCAAATATGTGTTGAGCAATTGTTTGAAATTAAAAGTGATTTTTATTTTAAACATTTCATTGAACAAAATTCATGAGAGTAAACATTATTTTTACATTTTTTCCTTAAAGAAAGTTAATGTGGATAATATAGTAACTTTTTATTGCTATGTTTTCATTTTCCACACCACCTAAGAGGTATGGAAAATGGAGCGTTACCGTTTTTTTGTTGATGATGTGAAATCTGAATTCGCGCGTTCCTACATTTATCCATACATACTTGTATGTATGTACATATGTGGGGATTTCTTTTTTTTTTTGTTTGTTTCTGAAAAGCAGCAATGAAGAGATAATCCTTAAATGCACTGTTAGTTTTTTTGCGCAATTATTTTTCATTCTCGTATTTCAAGAGTAGATTTCATTCATATATTAACTGGCTTGTGATGTGTATTTTGTGCAATTGTGAAAATTCTAAAGTGATATATATGTACATATATACATTTATTACTAATTGTGCCCACTATTTGTTCGCCATGTAGGAAAATTTTTATGTGTCAGTGATATGTTAGATTGTTAGTGTAAAACCAAATAGCAGTTTCTGTTTCTCCTTCGTATACTGGAAATTTTCAGACATTGTCCGTTGGGCATTTGCTGAAAATTAGTTTATTTGAAGTTTTGATAGCGAAAGGAGGAGAAAACTGCGGTAATGTCATTTAGTGCAGATAAATGTATATTTTAATTTGTTCTTTTTTAGAAATAAACCATCGATAACTGTCATCCAGTTTGGTGTATTTATTCCGGATTTTTTTAAATGGTGCTGTTGTATAGGGTAACCCAAAGTGGCCCTAATATTTATTATAGTTGTCAACACAAGCGGTTGCAAGTATGAAAATATACAACTGTGTATTTATTATTTTTCTTCTTTATTCGTCCCTTCTTATTCTTTTTTGGTCAAACTGAAAACACCTGAATAAAACTAATTAAAATAAACTTAATTTAAGTATTAAATAAATGTGTTTTATTTAATACCAAAACATGGTGGCAGCGGTAAAAATATTAAAAGACCATAAGAACACATAAAGCGTAAAAAAATCTTTATAAAAAAAGGAAAGTTGAACAGTGACAAAGCAAAAAAAAAAAAAAAAAAAAGGCTTTGTTAAATGTTGTCTTCAATGTAACTGTGGATGGTGACAGCCATTTTGTGGAAAAAAACGTGATCATATCCAAGAAAATTAAACGAGCAGCAAAAGTTAAAGATGACGGTGGCAACCAAAGAAACCGTGGTCATGATGGCACCAAATAATTTGAGTCCTTCAGAAGAATTAAATTTTCAACAACCTGAAAAGTGGTCTGTATGGCGCAAGCGTTTTGAAAGGTACTCCACAGTCTCAAAATTGAGTGCTAATACGGATGAAAAAGTGAAAATTGATACGTGCTTGTATTGCATGGGTGAAAAAAGCGAAGAGATTTTGTTGCAAATTGGGGCACAGCCGAAAAGTTTAGCAGAGCTGCTGAATGCGCTGGATAAATATTTCCTGCCTCAGAAAAATATTATCTTTGAAAGATTTAAGTTCAATTCTCGAACTCAGAGACCAGGAGAACCTGTAGATGAGTTTATAACAGATTTGCATGCTATTGCAGAAAATTGCAATTTTGATTCCTTGAAGGAACAACTCATTAGAGACCGCATAGTCGTTGGGATGCAAAATGTCAAGGTTAGTGAACAATTGCAAATGAGGTCAGATCTGACGTTGAAACTAGCTGTTGATTGTGCCACACAGGCGGAGATTCAGTCCAAGCAAACAAAGGCTATTCGAGATGAAATATCTGTGAACTTTGCAAGAGACGGAAGAGGCGAAAGATGCGAAAATTGTGGTTATGGTCAATATAATCGTCAGCACTGTCCAGCACGTGAGGCGGTATGCAATGGGTGCCGGAAGGTAGGACATTATAAAAAAATGTGTAGGCAAAATAACTTTCGTAGTACTAATAGTAGTAACATTAGAACAAAAAACAATGTAAAATTTTTTCAGAAAAATAATAGTCATACTGTTGCGTTTTGTAAGAGTGATCGTGATCTTGGGCTGAATAATCATAGTGGGTGTACAGACAGCCAGGATGAGTTTTTTATAGGCAATGTCTCCAGTGAGGGGAAAGAATCATGGCAGGTTAAATGTTTTGCAGAGGAGCTTATGAAGTTCAGTTCTTGGTGGATACTGGGGCAGATTGAGTGTGTTTACCTTCAGAATTCAAAATACCTTCTAGTTTGCTGCAAAAAGCAAGCATCATGGATGATTATCCCAAAATAAAGGGCGCGGATGGAAACCTCCTAAAAGTGGTAGGAAACGTTGAACTCACACTCAAGTATGCTGAGAATGTGAACAAGTTTAAATGTTATTTGGTGGAGGGATTAAAAATACCCCTTTTGGGTTTAAATGCTATTCGTAAACTAAAAGTTTTATATCCTCCAAGTAATTGTTTTTTCGTAAATGAAAGCAACGAGTATGACTTAGGCGAATTCCGAGGTGACGTAAAAATAAGACTCAAACCTAATTATGAACCAAATGTTCAATCAGTACCACGAAACGTAGCTATCCCCCTCTTACCAAGACTGAAAATAGAATTGGATCGGTTGGTAAAATTAAAAATTGTTGAACCCATCCAAGAGGTCACCGAATGGGTAAGCCCGATTGTGGTGGTACCCAAAGAAAAAAACGAAATTCGTATTTGTGTAGATTACACACATCTTAACAAGGCTGTAATGCGTCCTTATTTTCCAATTGATAAAGTCGAGATGAAGCTGGCGAGAATAAAAAGTTCAAATTATTTTTCTAAAGTTGATTATTAAATTAAATGAAGAAAGTCAGCATTTGACTTGTTTCATATGTCCGTTTGGCAGATTCATATTTAAAAGATTACCCTTCGGGATTTCCTGTGCTCCAGAATATTTTTTAACGAAATTTAGTCAAATACTAACAAATATAGAAAACGTGCTTATTCACATTGATGATATACTTATTTACGGTGATACTAAGCAAGCGCATGATAAATCGCTACGATTAGTTTTAGAACGTTTATCTCAAGAAGGCATCACCATAAATAAGACTAAATCAGTTTTTGGAGTTGAAAAGGTTACATATCTGGGATATGTGTTGTCCAAGGAGGGTATTTCTGTTGATCCCGAACGCGTCGAGGCAATAAAAAAATTCCCGAGACCCACCTGTAAAGTAGAGGTCCAACGATTTTTGGGGATGCTAAATTACCTTGCTGGATTTATAAAAATGAGGTCATCGGTGTTGGAATCATTTAATGACGTAAAGGAAATATTATCAGAGTCGCCAACATGATCGTTTTTTGACCCTGAAAAGCATGTCGTTATTAGTTCAGATGCTTCAAGCTATGGACTAGGAGCCTGTTTAATGCAAATTTGTGCTGATTACAAAAGAGAGTTAGTAGCTTACACATCACGAAGTATGACTGAAACTGAGAAAAAGTATTTTCAAATCGAGCGTGAAGCTTTAGCCTTAGTATGGGCAGCTGATAAATTCTCGGAATATATAAATGGATTGCATGTCACATTTGAAACAGATCACAAGCCCTTAATCCAGTTATTGCAATCAAAGCCCATAGATACATTAAGTCTTAGAATTCAAAGATTTAGAATGAGACTTATGCGATACACATACGAAATTGTACACATTCCAGGAAAGGAGTTAATTATAGCAGATGCCTTGTCTAGAGGCCCTCTTCCAAAGTCTGCTGAAACACAAGAACTGATGGAAAAAACTGAATTGTATGTAAAATTTATTAAAGGCTGCTTTCCAGTAAAAGACGTATATTTGGAAAAAATTAAAAATTCTCAGAGTAACGATGAAATAATTAAAAGACTAAGAGTTTTTTGCTGTAATGAATGGCCTTCAAGGAATAAATTGCCAGATTCAATGATTTCATATTATCAATACAGAAATGATATTAGTCTGGTAGATGATATTATGGTTTACGGAAGCAGAATAATAATCCCTTCGGAGCTACAGAATGAAGTTTTAGATTTTATCCATCTGGGTCATCAAGGTCTGACCAAATGTCGTCGTAGAGCTCAGACAAGTGTTTGGTTGTTCGGATTGTCACCTCAATTAGAAAGATTGATTAGAAACTGCAATGTGTGCATAGAACATCGTATTAATCCAAAGGAACCATTTTTTAAAGATGAAATTCCTTCGAGACCTATGGAACGAGTAGCTGCAGATTTATTTAAAAGCAAATACGATAACTCATGGTATTTAATTATTACAGACTACTATTCGCGATATTTTGAAATATATAAACAAAAATCTTTAACTGATGGGGAAGTTATTCAAAACATAAAAAAATATCTGGCTACGTTTGGAATCTGTTCAGTATTACGAACTGATAACGGTACACAATTCGATTCGCACAATTTTAAAGACTTTTGTAAAAGTTATAACATCGTTCATAATTCTAACAGCCTTACTTTAGTCAGTCCAATGGAGCTATTGAGGCTGCAGTAAAAGTTGCAAAATCCCTTTTGTACAAGAATAAAGAAAACTTTTATGAAGCATTGCTCAGCTACAGATCTACGCCTTTAGAAAACGGATTTTCTCCAGCAGAACTGATGATGGGACGAAAAATAAAAACCCAATTGCCAATGCTGCAAACAAATTTGGAAGTGAATAACCAAGAGGTCATGAAACGTGAAGAAACTGCTAAGACCAAAAATGAACATAATTACAACAAAAGGCATAAATCTGTCGCTCTTTCAGAATTAAAAGAAGGGGATAGAGTTTGGGTAACCAATCTTAAAACCTATGGCACTGTGGTCGAAAAATTAAAATATCCTCGGTCTTATCTGGTAGAAACCGTAGAAACCGATGGCATCTTGTGCCTGCTGTGATTAAACAGCATCAAAATCACGATCACTCAAATGAAATTTACATCAATAAAAATATTGAAAATTATAATTGTAACGAACCTACTGTAGTAGTTGAAAATTTTAATATTGAAAATCCTAATGTAAACGAGAATACAGCCCATACGCAAGATGAATTAAATAAAAATATGGCTGGATCCTCGGAAAGTATTTCTAAAAAAGGTAGAAAAATAAATCCTCCTTCTTATTTAAAAGACTATGTTCCCGAATAAAAGAAAGGGATGTTGTATAGGGTAACCCTAAGTAGCCCTAATATACAAGCAAGTATGAAAATATACAACTGTGTATTTATTATTTTTCTTCTTTATTCGTCCCTTCTTTTTTGGTCAAACTGAAAACACCTGAATAAAACTAATTAAAATAAACTTAATTTAAGTATTAAATAAATGTGTTTTATTTAATACCAAAACAGGTGCTTTAAATTTGCGTCCCCTAATTTAAATTTCAACACTAATTTAATTTGGCTTGATTTGGTGGGTTTTTTAAAATTGTAAATATGTTTTATACCCTTTATGTTAAAAAAGATAAATAAGGTTCATTCATTTCTCATCTACAAGAAGGTGGCAGGTGTGGAAATAAGAATACACGCATATGCTGAAAATCACTCAGCAATTTTGATTTTTACCATCCGTTTATCTGTGGCTACTTTTTTTGTATACCGTTAGAGATATCTTAACGAAAGTTTGCAAAAGTTGGACAAAGATACAATACCAGATTGTTATATGAGCTGATTTTGACAAATACCACGCCTACCTCCTCTATATGGAACTTCTTCACATTTTTTTTACTTCGCTCCACAGTATGTCACACTTCGTAGTTAAAGTATGTCACAAAAGATTCGTTGCTGGGCTATACTAATATACATACTCGATTTTACCAACTTTGGAATGTCTTATTTGATTTCTTTCTTTTCTATTCATAGACTGATGCTTACGAACGACAATACAAAAAAAACTTCCTGAAAATATCTAACCGTTATCAAAAGAGAGCAGGAAACCCCTTATTTTTAACTCACAAAAGTATTCGTTTTATATATTTTTATTTATTTAAGCAAAAGAAAAAGGATCATTTAATATTTTGTATGGTGCTCTTAGTAGTTAAACAATGTATGTTTTGGCGCAAAAACGCCAAAGGCCCAAATTCACCAAAAACCGTCACATTTATTATTCTAAGTAGACGCCATCTGGCGGTGAGTTTTTTTGTTGGAAACTTTTGTGGAAAGCTGTGTTTTGGTTTGTGTCTTTTCTATGATGGAGCGAGCTTTTGTGGAAAGCTGTGTTTTGGTTTGTGTCTTTGCTATAATTGAGCGAGCTTTTGTGGAAAGCTGTGTTTTGGTTTGTGTCTTTGCTATGATGGAGGGGACTTTTTGAGGAAAGCTGTGTTTTGGTTTGTGTCTTTGCTGGAAAGAAAAGTTCACGCTAAGTTTAATTTGAACAATAAAAAGTTCCATGAAATTTTCCATACCCCGCCCCTGTTTTTGCTTTTGATCAGAAAAAGTTCTTAAAAGCTAAAAACTCAAGACAGTTTGGTATTTACTGATAAAATTCGGCTGCATTCTGTTTAAGTAAAATCTTATTCAACTCAGATGCGTGTTTACTGGTAAGAAAGCAGCTGCGTTATTTATGCGTTATTATAAATTGAATACCTTCTTGCCCATCAAGTTGAATGCAGCCTACGTCACAGGCGCAACTTGAACAGGTTTTGACAGACAATACATGTGAAAACTTGATAGGCAAGAAATTGATCGTGTGGCCGCAGTGATAAGTAAATATAATTATGTGGTTTTTTTTATATTTTCCACAATAACTTTGAAAATTTAATTAGAAGAAAAAAAAATTTTAATAATCTAAGTAAATATAGGGTGTTTTTCTAGACGTGTGGTTTTCAATCTGGCAATATTTTTTTCGGAGGTGGCCTTTTTGACAGCTGTGACTTGGTTTATGCTCAGTTTGCTTTGCCATTTGACAGAATTGAAGCCGAACGACTATCAAGCGCGTCGCAGGTTGGGTGAATGGGCCCAAAACGAGATGGCCACCAATCCTGATTTTCACAAGAAAATTTTGTTAAACGATGAAGCTCACTTTTGGTTGAATGGGTACATAAATAAGCAAAATTGGCGCATTTGGAGTAACGAAAATCCACAAGCCATTGTTGAGACGCCGTTACATGCTCAAAAAGTCACTGTTTGGTGTGTTCTATGAGCAGAGGAAATCATTGGTCATTATTTTTTCAATAATGAAGTCAGCCATACTGTTACAGTCAATGGGAAATGCTATAGAGCCATGATTAATGACTTTTTCGTGCCTGAATTGGAGGATGTTGATGTGGACCACCTTTGGTTCCAACAAACCGACGCTACATGCCATACAGCCAACGAAACAATCAATTTATTGAAGGAAACTTTTGGTGAGCTCATTATCTCGCGTCGTGGGCCTGTGGCGTGGCCTCCAAGATCGTGCGATTTAACACCGCTGGAATATTTTTTGTGCGGTTATGTGAAGTCGCTTGTCTACGCAGATAAGCCCGAGACGATTGACGCCTTGGAAGAGAATATTTGGCGCGTTATTGCTGACATACGGCCCCAATTGCTGCAAAAAGTGGTCGAAAGTTGGGCCTCTCGGCTGGAATTTATTCGAGGCAGCCGCGGCGGCCACTTGCCCGAAATATTTTTTAAAACATAATGGCAAACCCTTATCTTTATAATAAAGCTAAATTCTTGGCCATAACATAAAATTATATGCATTTTATTTCTGCTTGAAAACCACATGTCTAAAAAAACACCCTTTGTAATTATTTGTTTTTTTTATTTTCTACAATAACTTTGAATATGTTATTATGTCGATGGCATTGTTAAATAAAAACTTGTATAATATAAACTTGTTCTTATCAATATATTTAAATTAGATAACAATATGAAAAATTAACCTAATCGTAATGCATATTAACATAATCATTTAATTTCAAGTTTCATAAATTTTGTATTTTTAAATATTAACAAATAAATAAATATGAAAAAAATGTTTCCTATCATACCAGTCTCACTGTCACGACCTAATGTGAAATGCTTTCTTTGTAAATCTTCTCTTTTAGCCGAGCAGCCCTATGTGGTCTAGTGGTAAGCATGCTAGATTTACACCTCGAGGGCCGCAGGTTCCAATCCTGCACCGAACGCCTGAACGCCTCTCTAGCTAGTACTCATTCCACCAAAACCATGCAGTCATAATTGATTGTGGTATGTATAATAATAATAATAATAATAAAAATAATAATAATAATAATACTAAATCTCTTTGAGTCGAAGGATATCTGAAGAAATGTTTTTCATTTTTGTCTTCTTGTAAATATAAATAGCAGAACTCACTATTTCATTAATAAATTTTATTTTTGTTATATTTTATTTCATTCGAAATATAAATTCCCTAATAAAATTTATTAAAGTTTTATTACTTTTATTTTTACACACAGTTTCTTAGATATAAAAATTAATTTATCCCTTTTTTGTGAATTTTCGAACCCTGAATTAATCCATTTACTCACCACTAACAATGATTGGTTATAAATTACCGAACAAGGTGAAATTACTTACATGGTGGCTGCAAGGTGAATTTCATACCTCCGGAATTGTCAAACATAAGCAATGAGCGATCAAAACAAACGAAATTGAGAGGAATGGAAGAATATAGAAGAGCTGCATAATGTAGTACACAATTTATATAAAATATATTTAATTGTTAAATAGACTCATAATTTCTTCATAATTTTCAAACATCACAAAAATAACAATTAAAAACTCATATTCACTCAAATCAAAACTCTATTTCCAATTGTTTGGAAATTGCAAATTAGTTTTGATCCCATTTTTCTATAATTTCAATTTTGATAGGTACTGAGGGAAAATTGATTCAAAAAAATTTGTTCTTGCTGCCACCATGTAAGTAAATTCACCTTGTTACCGAACTTTAAGAAACAGAGAGGAATTGTCACAATGTTGAATTTACTAACTGCTAGATGAATTTCGTAGCTCCGGTATTGTCAAACATAAGCAATGCACGATTAAATTCTGTTCGAAATAAACGAAATTGAGAGGAATGGAGAAATACATGAGCTGCTTCAAGTAGTACACAATTTATATAAAATATATTTAATAGTTACAAAGTTTCGTAATTTCTTCTGAAAGTTCAAATTACACAAAAATAACAATTAAATAACTCTTCTTTAAATCAAAATTTTTTTCCAATTGTTTGCATATTTGTTTTGATTGCATTGTTCTATAAATTCAATTTTGACAGCTACGTCGGGAAAATTGGTTTAAAAAATTCGTTCTGCAGTCACCATTTTAAGCGGCCCCGACACGCCCGACAGTATCTGTGCAACGAGACGCTACTGCATACTCTTCAATCATTCATTTTCGTTTACTCCTTCGGCGTGGAGACAACAATGTCAGACGCAGATAAAAGTAATTTTGGTAGCGGTTGCAGTGTGATTGAAAAAGAAACAAATGAATGAAACACAACAAAAAGCAATGAAAAAAAAAAATCTGGATGAAAAATTGCTATCGAAAAAGTAAAGAGATTTCCCATCAAAATATTGAGGTAAAATTCAATGAATTTGATGAGAAATGTTTTTCTTTGTTTTCCGCCATGACGTCCGCGCGCTACGAAATTCTGTTTCGAATGAATGAAGTTTCAGTCACGCAAATACACTTGACGTATTGACTAAACACTTCATCCATGCAGTAAGAAAAATCCGAATGATTTGGATTTTGCTTACTGCATGACTTCAGTCATTGTATGTTAGTCGCATACATAGTTATTTTACTAATTCTTTTTTACGATTCTTTACATCATTCAATAACGTGTCGGGGCCGCTTACACTGCGGCCACACTTTCAATTTCCTTGCCCATCAAGTCGCAAAACATACAAACTTGTTACTAACAATATATATTTTTAGTACTTGACCGTCGGCTTGATTATCAATTTATGTTTCCAGCGGAGAATCAATTCGGCCTTCAATTATCTGTCAATTGTTACGTGAGTATTAAGTAAAAAATAACGGAAAACCAGATAAAATTTTAAAAAATCGATCAACAAATAAAAAAGGCAGAAATGATTAAATTTATTGTTATATTTATTTTTTATTTATTTTATACCATCTTGCCCATCAAATGCAGGCTACGTCACAGCCGCGACTAGAACAGGTTTTGACAGACAATACGTGTGAGTACTTGATGGGAACGAAATTGAACGTGTGGCCGCAGTGTTAAGTAAATTAACATTGGAATTGCCTATAAACAGCTCTAGCCAAGATACACTATTAGGGTAGCAGTTTTAAGATGGTTTTATTCAAAAATTAAGTAATGGCAAACCCAAGATGGAATAAAAGAGCTACGTTATTTTTCCCTGAGTTTTTACTAAAGAAAGCGGGTGAATCAACTTTCTTAATTTCTTAGTGTTTCCTGGTCAAGATCCATCTTATTAGAATTTGCATCAAAGAACATAAACGTAATAAGAAGTATCATCAAGATGAAGAACAAAATAATTGATTCTCTATTTCACATTACGAGTTAAATGGGCAAACCTACAAATCATGAAAACTACAGAATTCTGAATACATAATTAAGTATACTTGGATACTCATGAGACAAATAAAAAGAAACAAAACAAACACAAAAATGAATTCTGAATACACATGTTCCTATATTTATACACACATACATACATAGTTGTGGCAGGTAGCGATGCAATAAAATAGTATGAAATGAAAATAAAGCGTATTTATGTCTAGTATCATTTACATTTGCACATCATTGGAGTTATTTTCTTTTTTTGTGTGGTAATATAAGTACATATTTTTGTCTATTGCTTATTCCATTTAATAATTCGAAACACATACTTGCTTCATAGTTTTTTCCCCAATAACCGTAACTCTTCTTCTTCCTCATCAGCTGTTGAAAAATCCATTTGTTTTCCCCTATCCGTTTGAAACAATAACAACCCAATGTATAGCGGCCATGCTATGGTGAGAAAGTAAAATTTGCCACGGCCTACGGTAAACATGGGAGTAGAATTTAGAGTTTCGTGGCTTAAGAATCAAAAAGTACATTGAATGTGAAATCGGTTAGATACATATTATTTTGTAGGGTATTCTAATGTTTCATATGTAAGTTATATTTACATATATATGGCAGGCTGAATTGAAAAGTGCCTAAAATCTGCTGTCTAATTTTTGTATTTAATTGATAAACTGTACTGGGGGTTTAATATGGTTACACTATTCATGCTGCTTTTCAAGTGTGTAAAGAAAGTCGTCAGAAATAATTTAATCTCCGAAATAAGGCAAGGGATGAACACAATTATGTAACTTATACATTTTTAAGTATAAATAACCGCAAATATACGAAATATACATTTTTTAAGAAAACTACCTTATCTACATGAACATTTACATTTATTTGCGAACAGAATTTCCTAATTTGTTCGAAAAAATGCTCAATCACATCTTGACAAAGTTTGCTAGTCATTATGTGTGGAAAGTCTTCTTGTGTCAAACTGCTACATTTCCGTAAAACTATTTATATTTATAACCCAACCATTTAAAAAATTAAAAGTGTTTATTTAGGACCAAAATAGACGAGATGTAACGATAGCAATTTTACGAACGTCTGCACTCGTTATGTTGACTTTGACATTTAGCCCAAAATTAAACGCAATCAAACGCATCGATGGATGGCTTTTTACATAAATTCCGAGGTCATCCCCCACAGCGGCGATTAAATTGTAGCAAAACTCCGTAATTTTAATTTTAATTTCTTTAAAAAACACCAATCGTGTCAACAAAGAAGAGGTTCTGACGAGTAGCAGACTTTGCAGTTCGGTTCTTACGGAACCGATCGTCACGTCTAAATGTTTCGTTCAGTTTCGATCAAATACGTATGGCCATTTTGGCTATTAGTATTGATTCACATTTGCTCGAACTTACTCGTCACGTTTCATCTCGTCTATTTTGGTCGGCCCTTTGTCAGATCAAAATTCCTGACATCTTTTATACTAATGAACTTCAAGAAAATGTCGGTGTCTTTCAAAAAAGCTAGTCGATCCGAAGATCCAGTAAACATGGAAATATAATTACTACTTTTAAAAATATTATTATTATTAAGTGCTCATTTAAGTCGATGTGAAATCCGATGTATTTTGAAAGTTTGTAAATGTTGCTACTCTGAACGCTTAATAATCAACTGTTTTGAAAACAAAGCACTTCGAGCCAATAAGATAGAACTTGATCAGGAAACACTAAGAAGGTAAAAGCCTTTTGACACACAACCTTTCTTTAGTAAACAATTTCCATTTTAAGGGAAAAATAATATAGCTATTTTATTCAATCTTGGCTTTCGCCATTATTGCCAAATATTGAAATTAATACATATTAAAGATATTACCCTTTTGGTGTATCTTGGCTTTGGATGTTTATACGGCAATTCCAGTTTGTTTTTTTAGAATTCAGCAATTTATATCCAGTCATTATTCAGCGTTGGAAAATTCACAAAAAAAAATGCATGAAAGAATTTTTATAACTATAAACTTGTGTGTAATAAATAAAATTTATATCTAAAATAAACTTTATTAGCGTATTTATATTTCGAATTAAATAAAATATAACTAAAAGAAAATTATTTGTGAAATAGTGTGGTCTGTTTTTTTTATTTTTATGAGAATTCAAAAGTGATTCAGATAATATTGCAATAGATGAAGCTAAAAGAAGACTAACAACTAAGGCCTTCGACTCAAAGAGAAAAACATTTACAAAAGAAGAATTTCGCATAAGGTCGTGACTGTGAGACACAATTTTTTTTTATTTTAAAACATGTTTCCTTATCACTCGCCCTTAACATTTCCTATTTATTGTCTGAAGTAGAAAAAAAATAATAATAAAATTGAAAACTTTATCTGCCTCAAGACACATTTTGCCTACGTAAAGTCAATTTGATATAAAATCACACATCCTTCTCTTACCGTTAATTTAAATTATATATAAAAGTAGAACTGCAACATTTATTTAATGTTTCGCATGTAAACGAACACCTTCAACACAGTTATAAATTAACAAAAACAAAAAAGGTTCTTAAAATTTTTTTTTCTATACATGGAAGTTCTTTCGCAACCATAAAATAGTTTTAATTGATTAGAAAAGACAAATAATAAGCTGAATTGTAGTACTGAGTTTATTTAATGTTATATTTTTTCATTAATATTTCAGTATATTGATAGTAATATAAATTTGCAACCTATTACAAAATTATGTACTTCGGTAGCACTCTTTTGTAATAGGAGTAAAAATGGTGTATAAGCAGTTTATTCACCGAGGACACTTGTGCTAACAGACCTCGATGGAAAATGAATTTCTTTCATACTATTGCAATCCATTTTGTATTGATTTTGTTGTTGGATTTGGCAAGCTGCGTATCTATTGGTAATCTATGATACTCCTAACCAGAGTATACAGAGTAAAGAAACTTAAACGTGAAAACGAGTTTTTTTCTCTGTGTTCTCTGCTCCTAACGATGTGCTCAATGCATGACTCTTCTTGTCTTGGAGATTTGGGCAATGGAAACTAATAAATTGCAAAAAATTCTTAGAGCTTCGTTCATATTGTCTCTGGGTACTTATGCACTTATGTATATGGGGAAATACTTTGAATCTAATTATATATTTTCACCTACATTCGTATTTAATATTTGGGAGTTTTTTTGATTTTCCTTTTTTTATTTTTGCCTTATCACTACTTCTTCTATGCATGTATATATTATTATATGTTAATATATTTGTATAATTTATTATATAATAAGTTAATGAAGATGAGTTTATATATGTGATGTATATAAAAAATACCTTTACATATATGTACGAGTATGTAATAGATATAGTATGTAATTTATTTTTAACATAAGTTGCATATATGTATATTGCATATATAAAAAACAATAATTCCTCTATTATTCATATTGAAATAGTAGATTTAATTAATTTATTAACTGGCTTGTGAAATATGTCTTGAGCAATTGTATGAAGTTAAAAGTGATTTTAACTTTAAACATTTTATTGAACAAAATTCATGAGAGTAAACATTATTTTTACATTTTTTCCTTAAAGAAAGTTAATGTGGATCATATAATAACTTTTTATTGCTATATTTTCATTTTCCACACCACCTAAGAGGTATGCAAAATGGAGCGTTACCGATTTTTTGTTGATGATGATGAAATCTGAATTCGCGCGTTCCTACATTTATCCATACATACTTCTATGTATGTACATATGTGGGGATTTCTTTTTTTTTGTTTGTTTCTGAAAAGCAGCAATGAAGAGATAATCCTTAAATACATTTATTACTAATTGTGATTAAGTGCGCCCACTGTTTGTTCGCCATGTAGGAAAATTTTTATGTGTCAGTGTTATGTTAGATTGTTAGTGTAAAACCAATTCGCAGTTTCTGTTTCTAATTCGTATACTGGAAATTTTTAGACATTGTCCGTTGGGCATTTGTTGAAAATTAGTTTATTTGAAGTTTTGATAGCGAAAGGAGGAGGAAACTGCGATAATGTCATTTAGTGCAGATAAATGTATATTTTAAATTGTTCTTTTTAAGAAATAAACCATCGATAACTGTTATCCAGTTTGGTGTATTTTTGGCTGCTCGCATGCTCAACGTTGCGTTGCCAATAAAAAACAGAAATATATATTATATCTTATTTTTAACATATAATAAAATACGTGCCTGTGGATTTATTTGTTATATCGTACTTACAATAAGTGATGGATACGATTTTTACAGATTTCTTTAATTGCACAAAACGCTCTATGACACGTCACCACAGCTTCAGCACAGAAAGAGAAAGAGATCGAATTAAAGGCCGGAAACACGAAGTGTGTTGCTCAGCAGCCAACACAGGCTAGTTCCGGTTTTTCCATAAACACGCTGTGCGACAGCGACAGCGTGTTAATAGATGGCGCGCGGAACTAACGCCTGCTTGCGTTGGCGTACCCGACAATTGGGTGGGGGTAGTGGTGTCGCCACAGGTATTCCTCCCCCAGTGATCGGCGCAGGAGGCGCGGAGAACGATATCCGTTTCGTCGGTCGGCTCCCCGGCTGTGGTGAGGGTTGGTCCCCTGAGCGGGGCGGTGGTTGACTCCTCAGATGACTCCTTGGATGGATCGCTGGCGGGTCATTTGTCGCTGACGACGACGACGATTGCGGCGATGGCGATCGGGTTGGCGATGGTGATCGGGATGGCGATGATGAACGGGATGGTGATCGGGATGGCGATGATGATCGGGATGCCTGCAGCGATGGCGACGATGTTGAGTCACTCACCTCGAGGTGGGCCGGCTTCAAGCAATCCGTAGAGATGGCTTTCTCGACGCCGTTCAAGTCGATGATGAAACTCTTGTCGTTGACCCGGCAGATTACCTTGTGGGGGCACGTATATGGCGGCTCGAGTGGCCTCCGGATTTTGTCCAGCTTGCAGAATACGTGCGTGCAGGTGCGCAATTCTTTGAAGACGAACGGCTTCTGTCTCGAGTGGTTGGACGCTGGTACAGGCTTGATCGCTTTTACCAGCTTGCGCAACTGCTCGATGAAAACCAGTTGGGTGGTAGGGGCAAGCGTAGTTGGGTGTCGAAGAGCATCTCGGCTGGAGTTGCTTTGAGGTCCTCTTTGTACGCCGTCCGCATCCCCAATAGCACTGTTGGCAAGGCGTCTGGCCATGGTGTGTCTGGACTGCACATCAAGGCCGCTTTTAGTGTGCGGTGTAGTCTCTCCACCATGCCGTTTGACTGTGGGTGGTAAGGCGTTGTGTGAACATGGTTAGCACCCGTCATTTTCGCGAGAGCCGTGAATAGCTCCCCCTCGAATTGAACCCCCTGGTCGGAGGTGATGGTGAGTGGCGTGCCGAAAGTGCAGACCCAACTGTGGAAGAACACTCGTACGACGGTCACAGCTCGAATGTCCGGGAGTGGCACAGCCACTGGCCATCGGGAAAAGCGGTCGATGATGGTCAGGCAGTGCGACAGTCCTCTCACCAGCGGTAGCTTTATCAGGTCAACATGAACGTGGCAGAACCTGTCATCTGTCTCCCCGAAGCTTTGCAACTCGGCGCGGTTGTGGCGATGGATCTTCACGCGTTGGCATGGTTGGCATTCACGGGCCCAGCGGAGCGCGTCCTTGCGCATGCTTGGCCAGAAGTATTTGGCCACCAGATGTTTCGCCGGTGCTCGACCACTCGGGTGGGATGATCCGTGTACGATGCCAAACGCCGCTCGACGCAGGTTGAATGGCAAATAGGGCCGTGTCGCCCCATCGGTAACCAGACAGTAGATCTCGCTGTCGTTGAAAGCGAGGCGATCTAGTTGGATAAGCGGATTCTCCAGCAGGTGAGGCAGCTCTACGTCAGAGGCTTGCTCCAGGCTGATAGTGGCTTCGTCGAGGATGGAAGGCATCGAGACGGTACAGGTTCCCGAAAGTGCGTCTGCCACAAAGTTTTCTCCCCGGGAACGTACACAAATCGTGTGTTGAACTGGAGGATGTAGTCCAGGTGTCGGCTCTGCCTCGGCGTTGCCTTGTCCGAGCGTTGTTGTGCGGCGAAGGCGAGCGGCTTGTGGTCCGTGTGGATTGTGAAGGCGTGTGTCCCCAGGATCCTCTTGAAGTGCCTGACTGCGGCATACACCGCGAGCAACTCCCTGTCGTAGGCGCTGTAGCGAGTTTCTGGGGGATTGAGCTTCCTAGAGAAGAACCCCAGAGGCTTCCAGGTCCCATCGGGTTGCTCTTGGTTGAGTGCCGCTCCGATGGCGGTGCTCGATGCGTCGGTGTAGAGAGCGATTGGCGCGGTAGGCGAGAGGAATGCTGAATCTGCAGCTGCTGCGATACTCGCCTTGCACTGCTGGAATGCCTGCTCCGTTTGCGTCGTCCAGCTATCGCCTTCTTCTTCGTTAGGTTCCTCAGAAGCTCGTTGAGCGGGGCCTGTAGTTCCGCGGCGTGCGGTATACACCTGCGGTAATAATTAAGCATACCCAGGAAACGTCTCAGCTGGGTAGAGTCTGTCGGGCTTGGAAAGGCGTCGATCGCCTCGATCTTTGGGCGCGTGGGCCTGAACCCCTCTTTCGAGAGTCGATACCCAGCGAATGTAACTTCCTGGGCACCGAGTTGGCAATTGTCTAAGTTGTTGCGTAGGTTCGCCGCTTTCAGCGTCTCCAACAATTGACTCAAATGATGCAGGTGCTCGTCATGCGTCTCGGATGCGATGAGCAGGTCGTCTACGTAGCCCTTCACGAAGGGGAGTTTCCTCAGTAGGTGATTAATTACCCGCTGAAGCGTTCGCGCGGAGTTACGCAGACCTAATGGCATACCCACGAACTCGAAGAGGCCGAAAGCTGTTGTGACTGCCGTTTTCGGGATGTCAGCTTTGGCAACCGGGATTTGGTAGAAGGCTTTCTGCAGATCGATTACAGAGAATACTTTTCCCCGGCTCTCCTGGATTAGGTCCTCGATGATCGGTAGAGGATATCGGTCTGGCAAGGTACACGCGTTGAGGCGGCGGTAGTCGCCAGTGGATCGCCAGCTTCCATTCGGCTTTGGTACCATGTGTAGCGGACTAGCCCATATGCTCGATGATGGGCGTACCACCCCCTTGTCGAGGAGGTCAGCGAACTCTTCTTTGGCAGCAGCGAGTCGTTCACCGACGAGTCTACGGGGGCGCTCGAAAACGGGAGGGCCCTCCGTGACGATGAAGTGTTGTACCGGCAAGTCTGGTACAGTGGCCATGACCCCTGCTGGTGAAGCGAGTTGCAGGAAGCGCTGGACGAGCTCTCTATACCGGTCGCCGTGTGGTCCCACAGGTGCATCAATGCGAGCCACTGTGGAAATGCCGTAGATTCGAGCCGAGTCCATGCGGCCCGTTGCCGCGATATTGGTAAGGGGGTCTACGATGCGTCGTCCACTCAAGTCTACCAGGAGCCCATAGTATGCTAGAAAGTCCGCCCTGAGAATGGCGGTTTGCAGATCGGCCACAGTGAACGCCCAAGTAAAATCCCGACGCAGGGCGAGGTTCAGCTTCAGCGTGAGCTGCCCGTATGTGGCTATCGGCGACGAGTTGGCGGCGTACTGCGTGAGGCTGTTTCGCTGTAGTTTGCGGGCGACCGTTCCCCTCGGCAGTAAGGAGACCACTGAACCCGAGTCCACGAGAAAGCGAGTGGATGTTGTTCGATCCGTTACGTGTAGGCGTTTTTCTGTTGGTGGTCGGCCGGCGTCGACAGCGCTAGTTTCCCGACGGCGTCGAGGCGGCGGCCACGGCGGCGGCAAAGATACACGGTGGTCGGCACTGCTGTGCTGTCGCCCCGTATTTCAGGTGGTACCAACATTGGCCAGGCGCTGTAGAGCGATCTCGATGCCGGCTGGGGCTGCGGGTTTCAGCGCGACCCCTCTGAAGTGGGGGCGTTATTTTACGCAGCAGCTCCTGATTCTCCCGCGTTAGTGCCACGAGCTGTGCCACTGACTGGCGCAGTGCGGCAAGCTCTGCGTGCACGGAGTTACCCGTTGAATCCTGCGACGATCTGTTCGCGAATGGAGAGCGGGGTCTCGGAGACGAGAGTGGAGGTGACGTAGCTGCCACTGTATGTCAGTTGTCGACCAGCTCGTCAGGTGCCTCTGCGAGCACTTCCAGACAAGTGCCCTTCAGGATTTTGATGGCGGCATCAGGTCGACCCACTTCACGCGGATGATGTCATCCGTGGCCCTATCACCTGCTAGGGAGCGCATCTGTCGCAGGAGTTGAGACGGCTTCCTGTCCCTCAGCTCGAGTTGGGTGAGTAATTTGTGGAGCTGTCGATCCACCTATTCGGTGAGGCGATTTAGTATGGCTGTCTTCAGCGCCTCATACTTGCCCACGGGAGGCACTGTGCGGAGTACATCCGCAACCTCGGAAATAGTCTCCGGGTCGAGCGCCGCAACTACTAGATTGTAGCGGCTGTTGTCGTTGCGCACATGGTGGACCTGGAACGCGGCCTCGATCTGGTAAAACCACAGATCAGGGTTTCTCCTCCAGAAAGGTGGGAGCCGGCAGTTGTTCACCGCGTCGATCGCGGGCGGCGGCGAAAAGGAGGCGTGACCCCCAGGTTCCCCTGCACGGTGTGGCGGCGGGTGTGTCGGTATCAGCAGTGGCGTGGGCATAACCAGCTGTGCTTGCGCATGCACGTGCGGTGGCTGTGGCTGCTGGTGTGGAGCGTACGTTGCTCGAGTCGCCGGCTGTTCCGGTGGTGCCGGCGGCGCCGGTCCTGAGGCAGCTGGCGAGTGGAGCATCCTATGTGTATGTTTTATACCCCTCTATATGGGGCGCGAATGTGTTTAAGATCACGTCGGGGTCACCAATTTGGCTGCTCGCGTGCTCAACGTTGCGTTGCCAATAAACAACAGAAATATATTATTATATCTTATTTTTAACATATAATAAAATACGCTGTGGAATTATTTGTTATATCGTACTTACAATAAGTGATGGATACGATTTTTACAGATTTCTTTAATTGCACAAAACGCTATATGACACGTCACCACAGCTTCAGCACAGAAAGAGAAAGAGATCGAATTAAAGGCCGGAAACACGAAGTGTGTTGCTCAGCAGCCAACACAGGCTAGTTCCGGTTATTCCATAAACACGCTGTGCGACAGCGACAGCGTGTTAATAGATGGCGCGCGGAACTAACGCCTGCTTGCGTTGGCGTACCCGACAACTGGGTGGGGGTAGTGGTGTCGCCACATATTTTTTCCGGATATTTTAAATGGTGCTTGAAATTTGCATCCCCTAATTTAAATTGCAACACTAATTTAGTTTGGCTTGATTTGGTAGGTTTTTTAAAATTGTAAATATATTTTATACCCTTTACCTTAAAAAAGATAAATAGGGTTATACAAAGTTTGTTCGCTTGAGACATTTTTCATCTACAAGAAGGTGGCAGGTGTGGAAATAAGAATTGGGCGAAAAGCAACACTGAAAAAGCCCAGATATTTGCTGAGCACCTAAAGAATACATTTACAACGCAAAGTAGTGATAACTCTTAGGAGCTTCCTCCAACTCATGAAGAAGATGAAGACATACCTTTCGCTACCACTAAAGAGGTTAAAAACATTATAAAGTTCCTAAAGCTAAAAGAGGCCCCTGGCTTTGACTTGATAACAACAGAAATACTGAGGCATTTACCATACAAAACCTTTAGAACCTTGACGAATCTGATCAATACATGCTTCAAACTGAAACACGTACCCATGTACTGGAAGGTAGCTGAGGTCATAATGATAGCAAAACCTGGCAAGCCACCGTATGAAATCTCTTCATATAGACCAATCTCCTTGCTACCGTTCTTATCGAAAGTGATGGAAAAAATGTTTTTAAAGCGACTAATGCCAATAATCGAACAGAAAAAATTGATTCCAAACCACCAATTCGGCTTTAGAACCAAGCACTCAACGATTGAGCAGGTCCACAGAATTAACCATTAAGCCAGTAACATTGAAAAATCTCTAGAAGAGAATCAAGTCTGCTCGGCAGTTTTTCTAGACGTATCTCAGGCATTTGACAAGGTCTGGCATGACGGACTTATACTCAAACTGCGAAACCAAATTCAAAAGCAGTATTGTGATTTCTTAAAATCATATATTTCTGACCGTTCCTTCCGCGTTAAACAGGAATACTGTTACTCCAAATTAACAGAAATTAAAGCTGGTGTGCCGCAGGGAAGCGTTTTGGGACCTATACTTTTCCTGCTATACACAAACGATGTACCCACGACAGAAAATTGTACTATCGCAACGTTTGCAGATGACACAGCCCAACTTTCCACTGGACGCAATGTAGAGGAATCTACCAATGTGTTACAAGCAGCGGTCAGCAATGTGTACACTTGGACAAAGAAATGGCGAATCAAGCTTAATAATGCTAAATCAACTCACATTGATTTTACAAACAAAAAGATACTGCACCATAAGATTTTCATAAATGGACAAGAGATTCCATACGCAAATACAGCCAAGTACCTAGGCATGAATCTTGATGCAAAACTTCGCTGGAAAGTGCATGTTAAACAAAAAGGAAGAACTAGCTATCAAATTCAAACAAATGCAGTGGATTATTGGCAAGCACTCAGTCGTATCGACATCCAACAAGATATTAATTTATAAGCAAGTCCTTAGACCGGTGTGGACTTATGATATCCAACTGTGGGGATGTACCACCAAAAGCAACAAGTTGATGATTCAGCGATTCCAAAATAAAGCATTGAGATGCATTGTGAATGCTCCTTGGTACGCACGTAGTATTGATCTACACCGCGATCTAGCTGTAGAAACAGTAGATGATATTATAAAAAAACATGCGATTGCCCACGCAGAGAAACTAAAGCAGCACACTAACGTTGAAATTGTTAAACTCGTTAATTGCGCTGATACCGTGCGAAGACTGAAACGCACAAAAACTACCGACCTTACTAGGTAAACCAATAAACATTTGGAACCTTATAATAAATACAAAATGCTTGTTAGTTTATAGTTACTAGTTGCATTAGATTATTAACATACTTACGAGTATATTATATACGAGTATATGAAATTTGTAATATATTTTGTTAAATAAAATTTAAAAAAAAAAATAAAAATTTACATTTAAATGTTGATTATTTATGCTAATACCAAGGGTTTTACTTATAATTGTTTTTAATTTTGAATCGTTAAATCGTTGATTAACTGCACTTTCTCCAAATTTATTTATAAAAATCATTTTGTGTTTTACGAGCACATTTTTTAATTTAGATTTTATAGAATTATATTGGCTTCTTTCAGTTCTTCGATAATAGAAATTATTTCGCTTTTGTGATTATTATGTCCAACGCTTTCTGATGATCTTTTATTTTTTTTAATTATTAATTTTTTTTTTGTGGGGTAAGGGGGTAACAAAATGCCTACCGCATCGTCAAAGGGGTCGTCACACCGATGGTATGTGGAGTTTGCATCCACTAAAAATCTTCCCCCTCCTTGGACTTTCTCCCACCCGGGGACCGCGTATACATGCCTTCAGGGTGGTGTCCCTCTCTAAACCAGTGAAAAGTTACCGGCTAGATACCTGCATCCAGGTACCATTTTTTGGCACGTAAAATGCGCTCAGTAAAGTTGGCGATCAATTGTCAGTTTTCTGGATTCTCAAGCATTTTGTCCACTATGTAATCGGCATTAAGAAGTCCCAGCCTGTCTTTGAGGATTTTGCGATCTTCTGTCCATATTTCGCACACAAAGAAAGTGTGGTTTGCATCATCCATGGGCGTGTCGCCGTAGATGCAATCTTGGCTTTCTGCTTTTTTGATGTGGTATTTGCGGAAATACCCGTGTCCGGAAAGCAGCTGCATTATGTAGTAGTTCACTTCTCCAAAGGGTCTACTACACCATTTTTCCACGTGTGGGATTAGTTTCGCTGTCCATCTGCCTTTCGTTTCTGCCGTCCATCGCTTCTGCCATAGCTTGATTGTGCAAGCTCTAATCCGCAGCCGTGTATCGTTTGCATCCCTGTGGGCTGGACCTCCCCTCTAATTGTTTGTGTCGCCATCTCTTGTGTTGGAAGTGGCTTCCTTTGCAGTGTTCGTGTGTGATGCGTGTTCCTTGTGGACAGCCTCATTTGTAGCGCTCTCAGGTTCGTATTCTTTTTTGTGCATCCAAAGCTATTTTCTCTCTCGCGCTAGCAGATCTACCGGTATCGCTCCACTAAACACTAGCACTGCGGCTTCTGAAACTGTGCGGTATGCTGAAGCTACGCGAAGGGCAGCAGTCCTTTGTACCTTAGCGAGCATTTTTCGACAGTATCGATTGCGTCGTGTACATCAGAAGCTTCCTTCTGCTTGCGAGCAGTCCTCCGATATTTGCCATCAGTCTAGCCAGCGCCGAGGTTATTTTGGCTGATTTTTTCGCTGCATGTTTTATTTGCGCCCAGTAGGTCAGTTTGTTCTCGATTCTGATTCCTAGATATTTCAGCGTCTTCGAGGTCTTTATGATTTCAGAATGGACCCGCATATCTACTTCCAAGGGTATATGCTTCCTCGTGAGCAGGATAAGCTCCGTTTTCTCAGTAGCCAGGCTGAGACCGTGCGAATCGAGCCATGTTTTCGTTCTGATCATCACCTGCGTCAATTTTCGTCTAGCCGCATCGAGATCGCGTGAGGTTATGACAGCTGCGATGTCCTCTGCGTATGCCACGAGGTAGCAGTCGTCAGGCATATCCATTTCCAGTAATTCATCGTAGCTGACGTTCCAGAGGTCTGGGCCGAGGATTGACCCTTGTACCGCACCTGAGGTTATCACCTTCTTTCGCTGCCCCTTGCTTGTGTCATAAATAAGCACACAATCCTTTAGATAGCTGCGTACTATTTTTATTAGATAAGCGGGTGTTGTGAAGCGCTTCTCAAGGACGTCAATGATGCTTGTCAATTTTGCGCTGTTAAAGGCGTTTTTTACGTCAATCGTAGCAAGGAGCACCACCGGTCTGGAAAAACGGTTTATGCTCCGTGCGATTTCTACGCTCCTCACCACATCCATCACTGCTCCGATTGTCGACCTATCCGGTCTAAAACCGTGTTGTCTATCGGAAGTCCTGATGATTTTTGTTCTTTTTAAGGGTGCATGTCGCAGTCATCATTTCCTCATGTGTAAAGAGCGGTGGTAGGTCATTTGTTTGTTCCTCTTGTCTGTCTATTCTTAAATCATGCGTGGGAAAGAGGGTGTTCACGATGTTTTCCATTGTAGCTTCGCAGAGCTCTGGCGGTTGCTGCTATGCTGCAAGTTTGTTCATGACAATTTTGTATCCCAGGCCCCAAGGGTTTTGGTTGATGCGCGACATCTCAATTCCTCCCATTTTTCTTTTTTGCTGCTGTAAATAGCCGGTTTGAGTTCCCTTTTCGCGGACTTGTATTCGGCGTGCTCAGCCACTGCTGGGCCCTTTTTCCTTCCTCTGGTATACTTCCTTCTTTTTTTATAGCATGTTTGCCGTAGGTCACAAATTTGGTCTGTCGACCAATACACTGCTTTCTTTGGGTGTGTGCTTTTTATATTGGCATAGCTGCCCACAGGCCCGTGTTATGCTGTTTAAAGTCTTCTCCACTCTGACTTTGGCTGTGCTGTCAGCGTAATACATTGGCGAGTTTGAATCTATTTCAGCCAGTAGCTTTTCCGTGTTTAGTATCGAGGAATTCCATTTCCGCATACCTTTGTTTCCTTTCACTGTTGTTGTGTTTGTGTCCTCTCCGACACTGTAGGTTATGTACTGATGGTCGCTGCCTGTGTAGTCTTCAAGTACAGTCCACTGGCGTAGATTGTTTGCGTAACCTTCGGACACTAGGGTTATATCAGGGATAGTGCCCTCGCATCCTGGCCTTCTCAAAGTCGCCTTAGTTCCCAGGTTTGCAACAAGGAGTCCCAGCCTTGCGGTCATGTCAATTATTCGCAGCCCTCTCGATGTTATCCATTTTAGCTTGAAATTCGGCCATAGTGTCGCTCGGTGTTAAATAGCAGCTGTTACTTGAAAGCCTCCATTTTTTGCCAGCCATATCGCGGCCGTCGAGGAGAGGTCTTCGATCCATATTCCGTTGCTTGGAGCTGAATATTGTTCGCTATTGACCACCGCATCCGCCTCGTGTTCCAGCATGAGGAGTAGGAGAGAATCTGCGGTCTTGCTTCTATGCATGCTGCATTAAAGTATCTTCATTTCTTCCCTGTCTGGATGTGTTCTATGTGAGTCTACCCCTTCTCCCGGCACATACAAAAATCTGACGGGTTCTCGCAGTCTTTAAGTTTGTGGCCCTGATTTCCGCATCGTATGCAGAAACCTTGGCCTTTTCTGTCGGGTCCTTTGCATTCCCATTGCAAGTGTCCGAAGCCGAAACATCGGTAGCATTTCTTTATATCTGTGCAGAGTCTCATTCTGCAATTTATCCATCCTACTTTTATGCGCCTCTTTTGGAGGATTTCACTTGCGCTTTCCGCTGATAGCGTCACGTACGCTCGTATTAGTTCACGGCTATTTGGTTTAGAGGTTCTCACGGTGATTTCTTCAGCGATCTCTTTCAGATTTTGACGGAAGCTTCGACTTCACCTACCGTCGTGAGCGAGTCGAGATCTCAGATCTCTATTGTACTCTTCGGCTTCAGCTCGCTTACTGAGTCTATGCTTTGCAGCTTGCCTTTCAGCGCTTCTCGGAGTTCCGGCTTGGCTTTTACTCCTTTATCCATTTCGAGGAGTAATGCACCTGTTTTGGTTTTTCGGATCGCCCGTACTTCCACCTTGTTTTCGTCCGACATAACTTACTGACGGAGATTTTGTAGTACTCCGCGTAGCTGGTTTGATGAGTACTGCCTCGGGTCGTACTCTGGGCCTTTTTTTTCTTCTAGGTTTTTGCGATATTTCGTCTGCTACATTTTGCGGCTTGCTCTGTGCTTTTGTCGTATATTGTTTCGTGTCCTTTTTTCCAGTTACCATTTTCCAGTCTGCATCTTTCGGACCCTCGCACCCTTTTTCCGGCTGTTTGCTTTACTGGGCTCGATGCCAGACGTTTCGATGGGGCTATTGTTGGTGTCGACATGTCACCGGGGTTGGTTTAGACTTCTGCTGACATCGCCGCCTTAGTACTTTTGGTGTCTTTTTCTGCCATGAGCCAGCTTTGGCGAAGGCTTTCGATGATGTCGAAGAGTTCATATACCTCCGAGATTCCGTTTTTTACATCGGTATGTATGTTTTTCTGCTTGATAACCGTGAGTTTCATTTTTTTGAGAGTAACGCGGCATTTCGTGAGTGCCTCAAGCTCTCCTGCTCTCATCTTTGCTATGAACTCCTGCTTTGGGGAACTACTTTTGTTCTGCGCGTTTTGCTCAATACCACCATTGTGCTAGCATCCTGCTACCCCTGTCATCGATGGTGTGTGGAAAACGTCTGCCTGCTCAGTAGGCCTGCCTTTTTCGCCGAGGATTTCCTGTGGTGAGCGCTGAATTCTGTTGCTCCTTATGAAGGGATTTGCAGCACTATCCTCTGCTAGTGTTTCTTCCTGTTGTTGTGGTGTTTGTTGTTTTTTGTTTATTTGTTTTTCTGTGTTTGAATTCATGTTTAAAGGTATCTCCGCTCGAATGTACAGTGGCTTTAACGATCCTTGCGGTTATCTTTGCATTGCAGGGAGTCCGCACAAGGGTTGACACAAGACCTTATGGGATTTTGTGTTCAGAGCCAGGACCATGGCATTAGTCAGGCTGAACTCAACTGAGCCTGTACCGCCAACTTAATGGCGGCGTAGCTCTGAACGTACTCGAAGACCCGCCATGGCTTAAACAGGACGAAGGCGATTGTGGCCTGGAAGTAGTTTCTACAAGATGCCTCTCTGGTATGCTAAGGTAACAGAATGCCACAACAGTCAGCCCAGGTTTCGTCGGTTTCATATAATGTAGTCAATAACGGTGCCAGTTTCATTGCCAGGTTCGTCGCCTTAACTGGGGTCCGCGGGATCGTTACCCCCTTCATCTCTCCATAGAAGAACCCTCGCGGGTCCTTAACTAGGGTCCACGGGATCGTTACCCCCGTCATCACTCCATAGAAGATGCCCTCGCGGGTACGCTTTCTGATGATAGAAGCAAACTTAATCTGTCTACTAATTCATTAGGATCATCCCAATATAATTAATGATTTTAATCCGCTAACTATCGTTAAAGCGGTTATTTTTGAATCAAACAATTTTTTAATTATGCAGTGATATTTAAATGTTTTTGTACCTTTAATTTGTGCATTTGCTGGATAATGACGTTTGTGCGCATTTGTATTAATTAAAATTTGTTTATAATTTTTTAAATTATGTTTTTTGAAATTTAGAGGTTTGGTGTGAAATACTAATTCAAATAACTCTGGTGTCACTTTCCACCTTTTACCACCAACATTAATAGAGTTATCATTATAAAATTTTATTTTCTTATATCCATACCGCCATCTTCCTTTTTCATCAACATTAACACCATATAGTGTATCTGTGTATCTAACTTTTTACTATCTTTGAGTAATTCTAAATTTTTTTTATAATTTATTTGAATTAGTGATACTGCTATCATACAATTTAATTCGTTTTCTATCATTATTTAATTGCCCATTACTTTTTCGTTTCGAAAACAAACGATTTAATTTTTTCCGTCTCTTATCATCATAATTAAAATCATTTAATTTTGTTTTAATGTTTCGTTTCGTTTGTGTTGCAATTGTCGATTGTGATGTTATTAAGGGATGTATTGTATTATGCAACACGAGTACATTCTTGTCATCACTTTTTCTTTTTACTTGCTTACTCTCTATATATCTTTCATAAGATTTCCTTTAAAATTTTTCTATTTTTTTAGATTGTTTCATATCTATCGTCTGTTGACGTGCTAGCTTTTTTCATTGGAAATGGTGCTTGTGATGTAATTAAAGGGACTATTGTATTATGAACTACATTCTCTTTATCATCATCATTTGCACTTTTTACTTGTATATGTTCAGTAATTTTATTATATCTTTTCTCTTTTAATTGTCTATTCATATTTAATTTTCTTTTATTTGGTTTAAAATAATTATCTTTTAATATTATTAGTCTGTTTTGATATAAATTATTTTGTTTAATTTTTTTTAGTTTGCTTTGATCAGAATTATTTTTTTGTGATTTCTGACTATTTGTTAATGAATCATTATCATATATGAAAGAAGCCATATTATAATCATCGTTTTTGTTATCATCATTATCATCATCATTATCATAGTTTTCATCATAGACAGTCCTTTAAATATTTTCATTATTTTTCAAGTTTCCAATTATTTAATTCAGAGGTGTTATTATAGGTTGAAATGTCTCTTCCAGCATATTTACCCTATCTATTGCATTTGATTTGAAATTTTTTAGTTTTTCTTTTAATACAGCTCTTGTCTTTACTATATCTTTTAGTAGTTTATTATTTTTATTCATGATGCTTCCTTTACCTGATTTCTACCACCTAATGTTCTCTATTTAGTATCTGCTTTCAATCTGCTATCGATCCGATATTAATCTGCATTATATCTGTTATCAATCTGCTATCGAACTGCTATTGATCTGATTTACATCAGGTCTCTCATAATTGAAAGAAATTATCAAATCCTTTTCGATATCGTCCTTTATTTATTCAATCATCCTTACTTACCCATACTTCTCTCTCCAAAATTCACTACACATTTTCATAAATTGATTAAATGACATATCACCGATAATATGATCATTATATATATGCTTAACATTCATTCCATCTTGTGTAAATATAATAATCATATTTGCATTATCACGTATTAAATGTTTTGGAATTTTCGTATATGTTTGACATAAATAAAAAAAATCAATATACTTGTGTCTTCCCATACAAAAACAATATTGTGTTTTGTTGATCACAAATTACATCATCGAATATTATTATGGAGTGTGGTTTAGCTTTAACTGGACTTATAACTTTTTCATTTTCCGAAAATGTAAAAAGATTTATTCCTTTTATTGGATCAATCAATTTCTATAGGTAGCAATATTTTGGTTGATACAAAGATTTTTAATATATGTAAATATTTTTGAAATTAAGACCATTAGGACTTTCTATTAGACTAAGCATAACATTAGTGTTACCACATTCTGATGGTCCTACAATAAGTGCCCGTATTGAATTTGGTAAAAGTGAACTATGAATAATTTTTTGTTTTTTCCCTTGCATATAGATATCATCAGCATTTCTTACTAAAATTTGCTTATGTAGCTTCTCGCATATTGATAACTAATATGTATTCAATATAAATTCTCTATTATATGGAGAAAGTATCTCATTTCGATTTGTAATGCTAACACGAATGGGCCTTGGCTATTTCATATAACAAAAATGGTTATAAACTATAACAAAAGACATACACATTATCAGATTAAGATTGGCAGGGGACTCGTAAGCAACTTAATAAACGCATTACCTTTTGCACTACAATTACCTGGTTTTCAATTTTGTGGACCAGGAACAAAACTTAAAGAACGTTTAGCAAGAGGAGATAAAGGAATAAATCCATGGATGCAGCTTGCAAAGAGCATGATATTACATATTCACAATCAAAAGATATAAATAAAAGATATTACGCTGACCAAATATTAGATGAAAAAGCTTGGGGACGAGTAAAATCAAAAGATGGTAATTTAAGAGAACGAGCAAACGCTTGGTTTGTAACAAGCGCTATGAAGACAAAAATTAAATTTGGATTAGGAATGAAAAATAACATTTGTAAAACAAGAAAGTTAAAGAAAAAAGAAGAAGGAGAAAGACAAAAAGATATAATAAAAAATCATTTTCAACTACTGTCAAAAACACCCTGAAAATCTTAAAAAAAGAAAAACCTGATAATATAAATGCTGCGATTAAAATTGCTCAAAAAGCTGTACATTCAAGTTTTAGAAAGAAAAAAATCTAATATTGCTATACCGAGAGTTATTCCAGTACCAAAAATTAATGGATTTCTTCCATTAATTCCAGTTTTAACAGCGTTGTCTGCACTTGGCGGTTTAGCTACTGGTGGATCAGCTATTGCTAAAGCTATAGATAATATAAAAAGTGGAAAGGAACAACTAGCAGAGGCTACGCGTAATAATAGATACATGGAGTCAATTGCTATGGGTAAAGGTTTCTGTCGTAAACCTTATAAGAAAGGATTTGGAATTTATTATAATCAACACTCAAAAAACTTTTAAAGAACCTACCCAAACGACCACTAACAGATATAGATTTGAATAAATATGACAAACAACTCAATCATTTTAGAGGTGTTTTTATGCGTGATTGTTTACCTAAAAAACCACTACCTCAAGAATGTGGTATTGTTAATTTAGATGACTGAAGCGGTCCTGGAACACATTGAGTAGCGTACTACAAAAATCACAACTATAAGAAATATTTTGATAGTTTTGGAGACTTACAACCACCACTTGAAATAGTTAGTTATTTAAAAGCACCTATTGAATATAATTATAAACAAAAATTCAATTCTTTCAACTGTGGACATTTATGATAAATATTTTTTTTTTTCAAAATACAATTTAAATTAAAAAAAAGTTTTTTTATTTATTTAAAAAAGGAAGCTACTATTTTTCAATAAATATCAATAATCAGTAAATAGAAATATATAAAGAAGTGTAGTTTTCAACAATTAATTCTTATCAGTAAATAGAAATATATAATGAAGTGTAGTTTTCAAGCATATAGTATATACTAGCTTTAGTATAAAAGTAAGAATGTTTTCCATAGTTGGAATATTTTTCATATAAACCATTTAATGGCAAACGAAGGAGTTAAAGCATGCAGACATTTACATGCTCTTAAAATGCAACTTGCTAGATACATATATATATATATATATATATATATATATATATATATATATATATATATATATATATATTTATATATATATTTATACATATATATATATATATATATATATATATATATACATATATATATATATATATATATATATATATATATATATATATATATATATATATATATATATATATATATTTATACGTATACATATATTTACGCATTGTATTTCATTGCATAAACTGTCTGTCGTATGTATGTGTGTATATACTTTACGTTTAGTTTTATATTACTTACCAACGACAGTCTTATGATTTTTTGTTAAATTTTCAATGAACCCTTTTTTATTATTTAATATTTAAAAAAAAAAAATAATTTCTCTACTGAGATTCATTTGGCTATAGTGCATAAAGAGTATATTTATATTACGTCAATTTTTACTCGCCCGAGTTTAATTGGCACACTTCTGCTGACATTGACTTTGGAAGTCGGAACTGTGATATTTGATATATATATATGTACGCGATATCAATTTGTTTACGTTGTTCTTCTTGTGTTTATACTTGTGAAACACTGTCAATACATGTCTTTAATTGTGTTGTCTCGTATGAAACATTTTCAATAAATTATTATGTAGCTTCTTATGCTTGCCCTTAATTGTGACGACTGTTGTAACTGGACTGCGGATCTCTGCGACTAAATATGGACCTATCCAAACAGGTGAGAACTTGTTTCTCCTAGCCTGATTCTTCATTAGTACTTGGTAATCCACATGAAAGACTACTGGGTTTAGTACCTTGTTGTAGGCTTCCCTGGCTAACTGTTTAGCACAATCCTGGTTTTCTCTAACCAATGCGGTCGCTGTAACTGATACTTTTGCACTTTATTCGTGTCTTCAGCATTGTATACTGGCGTACATTTGCGCTTCAGATTTTCTGGCATGTTGAAATCAAACCCGTAGAGTGTTTTATACGGAGTTTGCTTCGTTAATACATGTACCGTATTATTGTGTACATGCATTGCAGTGGTCAACCATTGATCCCAATTCGAGCCTTCTTCCTTGGCAAAACTACGCAAGTACTCGGCCAGAGGTTGATGACTACGTTCCAATGAGCCATTTTCGTGTGGATGATATGGTGTTATATGCAATTTATTGATTCCCAGAATCTTACAAATTTCTGAGAACAATTTCGATAAGAAATTTGAACCATTGTCGGTTATCAAAACCTTTGTTATGGTGTACCGTGCCACAATTTCGTTAAAGAATGCCCTGGCTACCGTACTTGCTTCAGCGTCGGGTATAGCCACGCATGCCATATACTTTGAGAAATCGTCTTGGAACATCAAGATGTATTTATTTCCCGAGACTGTCTCAGGTAAAATACCTACAATATCCATATGAACTTTATCAAATGGCTGTTTTGGTGTGTTAGTTATCACCATTGGTATCTTTGTTAGCCTCGAACTCTTGTTGGCCTGACATTTTGGGCAACTCTTTACATATTTTTTTATGTCTCTGAGCATATCTTTCCAGGCGTATACCCGTCTGATTCTCTCGTGGGTTTTCCAGAATCCCTGGTGTCCACCTAGAGGTGAATCATGGAAACCCTTTAACACAGCCTGGATATCTTTTTCATCCTCCAGCCACTCCACCCTACTAGCTGTTCGTTTATTCGTTTGACCATCACTATTATCCTCTTGACTTCCCCTGGCCTTCTCCTTCTCTGACTTTGCTTTGGCCCTCGTTTGCACTACTGATACCTTCTGTGCCTGCGGTACTCTGCAGAGCTCATCCGCATTTAGATTCTTATCCCAAAATTTGTATATGATTTCAAAGTCATACTCAGACAATTTGTGTCTGAACCTGGCTAGCCTAGACGTTTGGTCTTTCAATTTGGCTATGCCTCTCAACGGCTGGTGATCGGTATATATTTTAAATGGGCGACCTAGCAGATATGCCCTAAAATTCTTCGTAGCCCACATTATGGCTAGAAATTTCTTCTCTATTGTGGATTATCTTTTATCCGTATCGCATTGACATATTTTCTTAGACACTCTGTAACATTTCCGCCCACCTCGTCCAGACTCTGCGACAACCCATTAGTCCGTGGTCCGCCCACTGTATGCGGATGAGTTATCTGGTTGAGGCTCGATCGGAAGCAACGTAACCTTGGAAATTGGGCGCTTGAGAACAGTGTCCTTGGTCCTGATAGTGACAACCCGGATTTGCCCGTCTTCTCCTGGAAACGTCTCGACGATTAGACCCATGGCCCATTGAGTTGGGGGCAAACGTTCATCGCGGAGTAGGACCAGTAGACCAATGGCAATGTTCTTTTGCTGTTGTTGCCATTTTGGTCGGGTGTGCAGCTGGTGTAAATAGTCGAGCGACCATCTGCCAATAATCTTGATGCATTTGGCTGAACTGCTTCCATCGACTCAGCAGTTGAGGTTTCAAATCTAGGCTGGAAGGCTCTGGAAGCGATGTAAGACCTCGACCCGCGAGGAAGTGGCCGGGGGTCAAAGCCGTGAGGTCAGTGGGATCATCAGTTAAAGCTGATAACGGCCGTGAGTTAAGGCATGCCTCTATTTTCTTCAGCACCGTGTAAAACAATTCAAACGCCAGCGAGGTTGCACCAGCTTCAGGTGAAATTTCATGCTCTTCACCCCAGCTTCCCAGAGACCCCCAAAGTTAGGGGCAGCTGGGGGAATGAAGTGCCAGTTCACGCCAAGCTTAGAAACATGTAGTGCAGCTGCGCTCTGTTGGGCATGAAAAGCGTGTAATTCTTCTTTTACAAAGGTGTTCGCGCCAATAAAATTCGTTCCGCGATCACTGTAGATATCGAAGCAGATCTCACGCACTGAAATGAATCTGCTCAATGCGGCGATGAAAGCTTCTGCTGTCAAGTCGCTTACCAGCTCCAAGTGGATCGCTTTGGTTGGCAGGCAAACAAAAGTGCCGTAACCTTTGTAACTTCGGTGTCCACGACCTTTGGAACTGCGAACGCTAAATGGCCCGGCATAGTCCACACCGGTGTGTATGAAGGGCAAGGATGAATTGCAGCGCTCAGATGGCAAGTTTCCCATAATTTGTGTAAGCGGCGCACATGATTGGCGAAAGCATGGGATGCAGCTTCGAATTATTCCTTTGACCACAGTGCGGCCGTTGATAATCCACCATCGTCTGCGAAGGAACTGCAACGTTGCTTGTGTGCCTCCATGTAGCGTTCGTTGATGTGCGTCTTTGATGAGTAGTGCGGTCAAAAGGTTGATCTTTGGTAGTAATATAGGATAACATTCGCTGAAAGGAATGTGCGCGATGTTCAATCTCCCACTGAGGCGCAGGATTCCCTCAGCATCTTATGTCGGATTAAATTTGATAAACTGGCTGCTTACAGGAAGCGGGGGGTTGCGTTGCAGACAATGAATTTCTTGACGAAAAACAGCGTGTTGAACTCGCTTGACCCAAAAAAACAATGCTGCGTTGCGCTCAGACCATTAGCAGAAAGACTCAGTCGCATGTGGTTTTTTGCGGACGGCATTGACAAACCGCTGACACCAAGCCGTCGTGGCGACAAGTTTCTCAAGTGTGGAGTAGTTCTCCAATAGAAACGATGGCGAAGCCTCGGCTTGAGCTATGCAAACTTGTACCTGTTTCAGTTCGGGCAGCTCGTCAGGAAATTGTGGCTTTTGTTGTGGCCAGTGTGCTTGGGATAGCTTCAACCAGGAAGGACCGGACCACCAAAGCGGGTGGTCAATCAGTTCGCTTGTTGTTATGCCACGGCTGGCACAATCCGCCGGGTGGACCTTTGTCGGGACGTAGTTCCAAACCCATGTGGATGAAATATCCTGGATTTGTATAACTCGGTTAGCTGCAAACTCTTTAAGCTTACCAGGACTTGTTCGAACCCAATAAAGTGTTGTTATGGAGTCCGACCAGAGGTAAGTTTTGGTCTGATGCACATCGAAATGAAAAGCGCTGTGTACATTTCGAGCGAGCTTAGCTGCGAGAAGAGCTGCACACAGATCTAGTCGCGGTATGGTGACACGCTTCAAGGGAGCAACCTTCGTTTTTGCCGTGAGCAACTGCACGGTTGTGTTGTTCGATCAAATGAGTTTTAGATATGCAACTGCTGCATACGCCTGGGTAGATGCATCTGCAAATGTATGAAGTTCATACGATGAACTGTGTGACGACATATGTATCACGCGGGATTTTGACCTTAGCGAGGGATCCAAGGGGGGCGAACCGTTTAGATACGTCCGACAGCAGCTGTCGTTTTGTAAAAATCTGGATTGTATAGTCAAGGCTAACTCTGTAGCTGAACTCGTCCGTCTGAGTGTACCAGATGATGCCAAGAGCAGTAGTTGCTTCATCGAATGATACCTCTAGCTTATCCGCTGGTTTGTCCTCATTCGGTGCGTTGGTCTCCAAAAACGATGAAAAGTTTGAATTCCACTTCCTTAACGTGAATCCACCTTTTCGCAGTAGTGCCTTGTGCTGCTGGGCTTCCTTGACTGCAGCAGCTAGGTCATCAGCGCCAGACAGCACATCATCGACGTAAAAATTATTTAACAGTGTTTTTGATGCATCTGGATAGTGCAGGTGTTCATCGCTAGCGAGCGTGCGAAGAACGTTAACCGCAAGGTACGGCGCGCAGTTCGTTCCACAGGTGACGGTCAAGAGCCGAAAAGGTGTCGGTACATCACGCGTACTGGTTCGCCATAAAATTCGTTGAAGATCAGCGTCTGTCCTGTCGATCCAGATCTGGCGATACATCTTTTCGATATCACCACTGAAAGCTATCTGATATCGACGCCAGTTAAGAACAATTGTTGTGAGGTCGTTTTGCATTTTGGGGCCAACATGCAAACGATCATTAAGCGACACACCCAAATCGCTCTTTTGCGAGGCGCTAAAAACCACTCTCAGTTTAGTGGTTGAGCTTGATTCTTTTATTACGCCATGATGTGGCAAATAGCAGACATCGTTCGTAGTTGAATGATCCGCAATTTGTTCCATATGGCCAAGCATCAGATACTCGTACAAGAATTTGTCGTAGCTTTGCTGCATGACTGCATCGCGAAGAAGTCGGCGCTCCAAGCACTTCAAGAGATTCATGGATGCATGATATGTTGATCCAAGCTGTGTTACGTAAGCGCCTTCCTTCACTGGCAATCTGACAACGTAGCGACCGCTATCTAGACGCCTGGTAGTTTTGTCGAAGAATTGTTGACAAGCGCGTTCATCCTCCAAAATCTACGCAGAGATTCATCCAGGTCGACGATAGTGAAGTTACAATTGTATGCTCGTTCGTTTGCTGCAAGCTTGTGCTTCGAGGTGAGACCGCCAAACACAACCCATCCCAGATGAGTGTTTTGAGCAACGGTGCTGTTGACTTTACTCCGTTTAACATCATTCTTAAGGATCACGGTATAGTCTGTAGCACTCAGAATAAGGTCAATGCCTCCTGGAACATTAAGCCTGGGATCTGCCAAATCAAGCTCTTGAGAGTCGATAAGTTGATTAGGTGGAATTCTGAATGTTGGAATAAGATTCCCAACAGGAGGGAGAACTAATGCCACGCATGTAGCCTCAAATGTTGATGATTTAAGAGATTTGATCGTGAACTCAACGATACCTCGCGCGAGTGCGATTTTACTACAACTGGCTCCATTCACTGGAATATGAGTGGCCACTCGTGTTAATTGTAATTGTTTCGTAGCAAATTCGCTTATAAATGACGCCTCAGCTCCGCTATCGAGTAATGCCCTGAGCGTGAGTTTGTGTCCACTGTTGGAGACTATTGGAACTAAAGCTGTTCCTAGTAGCACCGGTAAAAGCTCAGGAATGGATTTTGGTGATGAATCGTTGGAAATCGTAGTATTATTTGCATTTACGTTTGTCGGTTTAGGAACTGTATGCGTTTCTGGGCTCGTGCTGACATTAGTACTTGCTTCTGAGCAACTCCCAAGCAATAGAAAAGTTTCCATCAGTCATTGTTAAATTCTCGAGTGCGTGCGCTACTGCACCGGTAAGGCTATCTTTCAGATACTGCAACCGCTGAATGTTTGCAAGTGATGTGTTGTTTATGACCACAGACGTGAAGAGATCCTTGAATCGATACCATTTCAAAAAGGATCCGTCGAATGGAGGAATCTTCAGTCGAGGTAGACTCTGAGCTGGGCTATGGTGAACGACAAATGATGATTGTTGTTACGTAGCATCCAAATTTCACAGTTCGAAACAGAATCAAAATAGTCGTCGAAATTTATTATTTTCTCCTTTTACAGCAAACAAAAAAAATGCCGAAAAGAAAGCAAAATATGCAACTAACACAGAAAATATGGAATGGAAAAAACGAAAATGTTAACTGCGCGCACGTCTCACACTTTGCTGTGCTTTCTTTCTCCTTCCCTGTTGTTCTAGCTGAACTTGTTGGTGTTTTATGTTCGATAGAGACGGATATTGCCGACGTCGCTGCGACGCGCTAAACGGAGACTGCTCTGACCTTACACACTTTTACAAAAATGTGATTGCGCAGGTTTGAGGTTAGGGCTTTCGCGATATGAGGAAAAGTTGTCCCACTCTGCCCAAGCAAATGTTCAACTTTGGAGAATAACGTTGCACACACGCACTGCGCTCACTTTGTCAAATAGATTGAACCCGCACGGATAAGATTATTTGAAGCCCGTTGTGGAAACAGATTCCCTTGTTTTGAACATCTTATCACAGCCGGTGGAGGTAGACTCTCTTCGTCACGCCACGCACTGAATAGGGTTTAGGTTGTAGTCACTGGCGTAAGGAAACAGGTTCACTTGAATCGATAGGTTGAAAGTAGATTCTTTTTTTTTCTTTTTAGTTTGGAAGTAAATTCATTTTTCACTTTTGCTTAAAGGGACCAGGTCACCGCAAGGGATGCCAATGTTTGGGGAAAATTGTCCAAATAAAAAAACCAAGAGATTGTTTGTATTTTAACACGTTTACTGTTCACTTAATTTTAACAACTTTCATCTAAGACTAACTCCGCGTGTCTCCTCTAAACTCAACTAAAACCGGAAAAAACCCCAAAAAAAAGAGAAACATGTATATTGTATAACACAAAAAAACGAACCTTAGAATAAAGGAATCAATAATAATATAAAACAGGGCTGCATTAACATATTTTCTTAGACAATCTGTAACATATGGATTTGTATATATGTATGTATATGTATATGTATATGTATATGTATCTGTATACTTTTTTTCCTCCGTTGGCAGACTTAAAATCCTCATGGAGACCAGGTGGCTCCTGCCGCGCTGGTAGTATGAGTCTCCGCCGAAGAGGCCTACGTCACTAAAATAGTCTCCTTTTCACCCACATCCCCTCGGAAAACGATCTCTAGAGCAGGCGTCGGAGTCAGGGCGCTATGCTGCGAAAAGCTGCCTCAGCTATTCTGCCGCATCCATGCGACTTTCTCTGGTTTTAATTACGTCGATTCTTTCTAGCTTATGTAGATCTTTTAATGCGTCTTCTGCATATATTTGGAACGGTTTCCACTTGCTAACTGATGAGGTAACTGCTTCGAGAAGTCTGGGCATGCAAAGTCATTCTTGTATATGTTTATACCCTTTACGTTTAAAAAAGGTAAATAGGGCATACTAATTTTGTTTATACCTTTTACCTTTAAAAAAGGTAAATAGGGTATACTAATTTTGTTCTTTTCAGAGGGGTTGAAACTTCGAGAAGGAGGCGTGGTAGGTATGGACATATACAGATATGATCAGAATCACTTTCTAAGCAATTTTTATTTTGTCCGTCGGTCTGTCCGTCTGTGGCCACTTTTTGTCTACACCGTTACAGCTATCTTAATGAACGTTTGCAAAAGTGTAGCCTGCACAAAGATTCAGAACCAGTTAGCTATATGGGCCGATTTGGACAAAGACCACGCATACCTCCCATATAAGGAACTTTTTTCACCTTTTTTAAAATGACTATAACTTCGGTCCAATTGACGGAATCGTGACATTATTTGGCAGTTATGGAGATGTGGGTCCTACAAAACACTGTGGCAGTACATAATAACTGCCACGCCCACTATTAACAAATATTTATAACTTAAGATCTGGTAGAGATTTACGGACGAAATTTTACGGGAAGGAACATGTGGACATTATAAAGCTATCTGCAACCAATCGGGCTGAAATAGTGGGCGTGGCTGTAAAAATAACACGCCCATTTTTTGTGTAGTGTTTAATCTTACTACCAGCAACCTTCCTGTGAAATTTCGTTGAGAAATCTTTAATAGGAACCGAGTAATGATTTTTGGGTGATTGTGGGCGTGGCAGTAGTAATTATCTGCCCATATTTGGAATGCATGCTAGTACAGACCCAGTGTATACATCTACCAATTTGTTTTCATATATCATCACTAGAAGCATAGATAGGGTAATTGTCTTTAAGTGGGGTCCCCAAAGTTCATCATATGGGAAGGAGGCGTATCCTTCCTCTGATCGACCCCAAATATTGTATAGGTCGCAAGTTATAATAATATGTCAATAGTGGGTGTCCTCCTTCTGGAAGTTGAAACCCCTCTCAAAAGCACATAATTAGTATACCCTATTTACCTTTTTTAAAGTAAAGGGTATAAACATACTCCAGTCATAAGCTCCAATTAGTTTAGATTATTATAAAATTAAAAATGTAAAATTTATATTTATAGTTTTCGAAACCAAATAATTAAATTAAATTAAGAATGAATTAAAATAAAATAAAAATAATGAAATAATTTTTTTTTATGGAGACCGCCAAAAATATTTTGAAAAAATTAAAAAAGAGTCCAAATCGGCTATAATCTAGAGAATACATTTATGATATATGCATAACATTAGAAAACCTTAAGGCACAGTTGTTAATTAACATAAAAGACGAGACTGAACATGAAAAATTCGACGAACAGATAAAAAAATACTAAAATATAAAGGCAACACAATGGCAACGTTCGATTTAATTACAATAACCAAAGTAATCCCAGAATTCTGCAGAGAATTCTGAATTGTACAAATTCCTAGGGTTAGTAGAATTCTACAACACTTTAGATAATGAAAATAAAGAAATTATTATTAAATTTATAATAGCAACAAAATTAGCAGATAATGTCAAAAGTAGAATAGTGATGGAAGACACTCCAAAAACTTTTAATAAATTAAAATTAATTTTAATAAATCAAAATTAAATCAAAAAAACTTGCAGTCACAATTCATAATGAGGTAACTAAATTGTATCAGGCACACAATACAGTCAATACATCTGCAACAAAAATAGAAAACTTATTGTCCCAACTAAATGAACAACAAATAAGTGAACAGGGAGATTCGAATAGGAAAATAATTGTCAAATTAAACGACCAAATTGGTATAAGTGCTTTCAAGAATGGATTATCAGAACCATTCAATTCTGTAATTATAGCTGGAAGAACAAATACATTAAACGAAGCATAGCCACAGAGATAAACACTGAGAATAATAACCATCGAAATGGTGTATTCCACTTTCATAAGAATCAGTACCAATACCCAAAGCAAAGTAATTATCGACGCTATAACTACGGAAATAACTCCAATTATAAAAATAATTATAGAAATAATAGCTATAATAACAATAATCCAAATACAATCAATAATCACAGGAAAAATAACCATAATTATAATAATTATAATACAAACAGGCAAAGCTATCAGAAACAGTACTAACACTTAACAGCCATAACAAAATAGATAATAGATACCGAAATATAAGATATCAAAATAGGACAAATAACCAAAATAGAGTATACATGATAGAAGACCAGGGAAACGGAACCGACCACTGTATCCAAAATCTAAATTCAATCTAGGATATGCGAGGCCAATAGATACAAAACAATGCAGTAAAAACAAGCGAAGGAGGTAAAAATGAACCAGATTACATAAAATTTAATTTTAACGGAGAAAGTCTAAAATTTTTCATAGATACTGGAGCAGACATCTCAATCTGCAAACAACAAAACATTGCTAATAATTATATTAACGACACTGAGTCATGCAAGTTACCTGGCATATGAAATATACCTATCAAAACGCTTGGAACAGCGAAGATTGTAAAATCAACCCTGACTTCCAAATAGTTAAACCAGAATTTACACTTATAACTGACGGAATATTAGGACGTGACTTTTTAAACAAATACAAAACAAAAATAGACTACGAAACGTATACATTATCACTATACACTGACGAACATGTACGTTGTACATATAATTCCAATACACAATAAAATATATAAAATAACAATACCAGATAGATCAGAAATCAGACACCCTATCAACATTAATATTTCTGAAGACAGCTAAGTTTGTAGCAAAGAGTTGACAGAACATATGGTATATTTATAGCGAATACAATAATTCCAGCCAAAGCCATGAAACACATTTGCATAGTTAACACATCTAGCCAGGAAGAAACTGATAATGAATTGATTTTCGATATTAAACCCTTTTCCAATTACTAATATGTACAAAACTATTCATATCACGATAATAACTGCTGACAAAAACTAAAACATTTTAAAATTAAATGACATAGAACCTCACACGAAAGTCACTATTACAGAAATTTCCAAACATTATGAAAACATATTTCACCTTCATAATGAACAACTTACTTCCTCACGTCCAACAAACTGAAACAACAAATCAAATTAACGGCCTCATAGAAAAAGATATAATAGAACCATCCTGCAGCCCTTACAATTCACCATTATTAATTGTTCCAAAAAGAAGTGATACTGACACAAAGAACTGGAGATTACAGACAATTAAATAAAAAAAATAACAAACGATAAATTTCCATTGACAAGACTAGACGACGTTTTAGACACAATAGGCAGAGCAAAATATTTCTCAATTCTAGACATGACTAGCTCTTTCCACCAAATAGAGTTAGAAAATAAATCTAGACCTCTCACACTTTTTCAGCTCACAATGGACATTATCATTTTAAGCGACTTCCATTTGGCCTAAAAACATCAGTTTCCAACGCATGCTAACAATAGCACTTTCCGGCCTTGATTCAAGCGCATTTCTTTATGTCGACGGCATAATAGTCTTCGGGTGTTCTTTAAACTACCACAAGGAAAATTTAATACGTGTTTTTGAAAGATTGCATATATACAATTTAAAACTAAATTTAAAACTGAAATTTCCTAAAGCCAGAAGTTGTGTATCTGGGCCACCTAATTACAAATAAAGGAATCACAGGAAACCCGGAGAAATGTAAAGCAGTAATCAAATTGCCAGTACCAGCAACCGCAGACGAAACAAGACGATTTGTCGCATTCTGTAATTATTACAGAAGACTTGTGAAAGATTTTGCGGAAATAGCAAAACCATTAAATGACCTTCTAAAAAAAATAATAGTTTCATATGGGACAAAAATGCCAAAACGCCTTCGAGACATTAAAGAACCATATAACACCACCACCTATTTTACAATACCCAGATTTTGATAAGGAATTCGTTTTAACAACCGACGGATCAGATTATGCGTTAGGTGCTATATTATCACAAGGTAATATTGGTAACAATATACCTATTTCTTATGCAAGTCGAACATAAAATAAACATGAAATAAATAAACCAGTAATTGAAAAAGAACTACTTGCAATTCATTAGGATATAACACATTTTAGACCATACCTCTATGGTAAAAATTTACTGTTGATACAGATCATAGACCATTAGTTTCTATATTCACACATAATAACCCATCATTATGCTGGGAAAAGCTGTCTCAGCTTTTCTGCCGCATCCATGCGACTTTCTTTGGTTATAATTGCGTCGATTCTTTCTAGCTTATGTAGCTCTTTGGTGCGTCTTCTGCATATCTTTGGAACGGTTTCCACTTGCTAGCTGATGAGGTAACAGCTTCGATAAGGTTAGTGGTTGTAAGATGGGTCCAGTCACTGCATCCAATATCCACCGATTCGTATCGAACCTTGGACAGGCGTAGATGATGTGTACTGCATCTTCACTCACTCGTCACGTCGGACACAGCGGATCCTCTACAATATGGAATCTATTCAAGTAGTGGCGAAAGCACCCATGGCCTGAAATGAGTTGCGTGGTGTAGATGTCTGGTCACGCAAAGTCATTCTTGTACCACAATTTGATATCTGGGATCATTTTATGGGTCCATCTACCCTTGTCCGCATCATATGCTCTGTGGACTCTTCCGCCGTCGTTGGTCTTTCACAATGTGGTTTATATAGGTGACCCAATCTCTCCGCCCTCATTGCAACCGGCGGCTTTTTCGCTACTACCGCAGCGGCCTCATCGGACACAGTTCTAGAAGCACCTACAACCCTAAGAGCGTTAATCCGAATTGCCTTCTTGAGAGGCTTAAGAGCCATGATACTTGCATCACACCAGATTGTTGCCGCATATACTGCAATCGAGTCATTCACCGTAGTTACCGCTGTAACCATCCTACTCACCTTGTCCGCAGTTCTATTCGTGTGTTCCTTATAATTCAGTCTTTGGTCAAGTAGGACTCCAAGATACTTTACCGAGCTCTGTGACCTAATGTCAATTCTCTCTACATTAATTGTTATGTATTCGGCGGTTCTCCTTGGTGTTATGAGCTCTGCCTCCGTTTTCTCTGCCGCGAGTTGCAGGCTATGTTCGAGCAGCCAGAGTCGGATGCGTGCGATTGCAGCACTGCAGGTAATTTCAACTGTTGAAATTCTTTTCGATGTGACGACTAGCGCAATGTCGTCAGCATATCCTACTAAGGTCGCTTGTTGTGGCATTTCGATATGAAGTACCCCATCATACATTATATTCCATAGTGTTGGGCCCAGTACTGAACCTTGCGGCACGTCACCCATGACCTTGTGATACTTTGGGACTTCTTCTATCTCGTTCTGCAGTACTCTGTCCCTGAAATATTCGCGTATGATTTTGACTAAGTATGCAGGAGTCTGAAATGATTTCAGCGCTTGTGTGATGAGGTCCCACTTTGCGCTATTGAAAGCAATTCGGATGTTCAACGTGATGACAGCGCAATATCTCCGAGTATTTATACTGCCCTCCTTGGCGTGTGAAGCGATCGTTGTGAATCGTTTTACGGTGTCTATCGTTGATCTATTGCGTCGGATCCTTTGATAGCTTTGGATCGACTATGTTTTATAAGCGGGCGAAGAGTATGCGTTCGAATACTTTGCCTGCAGTGTCTAGCATACATAAGGGCCTGTACACCGATGGTTCATCTGGCTTCTCCCCGAGCTTGAGCAAGAGAACCAGTCGTTGCATTTTCCAGTCCCTTGGAAAGCACCCTTCTCTTAAGCACTCGGTATTCATGCTTGCAAAGATTTGTGGGCGCTCGTAGATTGCAAGCTTCAGAGCAATGTTCGAAATACCGTGTGATCCTGGAACCTTCTTGTCTCCCATTCTAGCTGCCGCATCTAGTACTTCCTGTGAAGTTACCTCCGGGAAATCATTGACCGGTACATCATACTTTGGAGTTTCTTCCTGCATTGGGAATAATATCGCCACTATAACCCTTAGCAGTACAGGGCTGTCGACCTGCGGCATAATCACCTTATATGCCTTATCCTATGGATCGGTCATTTGCAGAGTCGATGAGCTCACGGTATGCACGCTTTTTACTAGCTACAATTTCCATTCGGAGCTTCTTCCGTAGCTTGGCGCCATGCTATTTGGATTTCCTCCTAGCATTGATGCAATTTGCTCAGATGTCTGCTATCTGGTCACTCCACCAGTAGACAGGCCTTCTTGGCAATGTGCCCTTTCTGGCTTGCATTGCTGCGTCACACGATTTCCTAACTGCTGCCATTGTGGCTGTTGCATTACTTATGGTCTGCGTAAAATTGTGAAAGATATAAACGAAAACTTCTTTATCAAGCTTTATCGACACCCATCCCTTAGGTGTCGTGGCCTTGGGTTCCGTTCGAATACTGCGACTTGGCTGCAGTTCCTGTGGTTCTGCTATAACAATGACATCCGCAACCACATCAGCCGCGTTCTGCCAAAGGAGAGCTTGTGCCGCGATGCACTGATTTAGATTTATTTGCAGTAGTCTCATGATGCTGCCTTTGCGCCTGCCTTGCATCTGCTGCTGCCAGATGGGTGTGGACCGCTGTATTGTACACATTTTGGAGTATTTGTGCACTCCGCCGCCTTGTGTCGCGGTTTTGCGCATTTTCTGCAAAGGTCTGACCTGTCTGTACCGGTGCATTTGAAGCACTTGGCTAGCTGTTAGACTACAGCTATCGGACATCTTGCCCAGCCTAGACCGATGTATTTCTCAGCCAGTACTTTCTTTGCAACGCCGTCTCTCAGTTGTATATATACGGTGAATGTGCCGTCTCGCCTAGTCTTCGCCATATGCTTAGCTGTTTGTTTAGATCAACTGCGATGTCTACCGGTGATTTTAGCTCCAGCATAACCCCTCCAACCCCACCCCCTTCAGCTCCATGAGCAAGTCCCTGTTCTGAGTCCGCCTGAGCCTGTTGATCACAGGGCCAAGTTCCTGCAGTTTATGGCTGGTCTCTATTTTTCTTATTATTTCCACGAGGGATTCCTTGCCATCTGACTTTATAATGATGGCATCGGACTTTATGCTTAATCCTGTTCTGTGTTTTCGCTTGCGATTCGAGCTAACCTTCTGCCACCTATTTTTACTTTGCGCTTTTGTCGCTGTACACGCTACCGGCACTGGCTCTTTTCTCGGTGTATTTTTATTTCCCATAATTTTCGCGCGTTTCTCTGTTGGTGCTGGGGTCTTCTTATCTGTCGCTTCCGGCGCACCTATCGGTATAATCGTTGTTACGCCCTGATCCCTTTTGGAAATGCGCTGCATCTTAGATTTGGGCGTACTGTGGATTTCTTTTGGCGAAATCGGTGGATTCCTGACCCTGCTTGCTGATACCGGCGTCGCGGTGAGAAGGTTCGCCGTTACTGTCGCTCTTCCTCTAATCGACTCCGCCTGCTGTTTTCCAATTCTATCTAGAACTAGCAACTCCGAGTGCTGCCGACGTAGATCCAGCGTAGCCTCCACCACCCCCGTTTCAAGATTTAGGCGTCTCTTTACCACATCCTCTAGACTTTTAATAGCAGTTCCCATTTGTGTCAGCAAGATTGTCCTGCTATTGTTAATGCTGGCCAGAAACTTGTTCTCGTGTACTGATGTACATGATCTGTAACTTTTGCTCAGATGCACCTATCTGTGGGTTAGTTGCAGCTCCTGTGATTCCTGCTGCCACCTCTGATTATGTTATAGCTTTGCTAGCGGGAACTGCCAGTTGCGTCTTCTTAGTTATGATGTTTGTCTTTTTTTGCTCCTTCGGAACTATCCGGCTCTCTGTGCTCGTGCTTATGGCTATCGGTTGAGACATAATGCCTTCACCGCAATTTCTTTTTCTGATGTCTCTGTGTGCTGAATTCTAGTCTGCGGAGTATCCGTGATTGTCAGCAGCTCATCATTGCTGCATTCGCAGAGATATTCGCTGTCTGATTTGCACTGGACTGGAGTGGCACATGCAACACTATTAGTGACTCTGAATTCGCCGGCGATGTAACTAGCGGCCTCCTTAGGGTGAAAGCCGACAAATGGTTTTGACGCTCCAATTCCTCTGTTACTGTTTTTGTTTTGGAGTTGTTTGTTATGTTTGCTTTCTCATTTTGTTTCATCTTTTCTTATAGGTCTCCCCCTACAACCGTTGTCCGTATTCGTGTATTCAGTCGCCTTTTATGGCCGTGGTTATCCGTGCCCGCTATTCGTCGATGTTACAGCCGCCGTAGATCTCCAAGATCCTACAAGCCTCAGATCACGGTTGTGGATCACGCTACTCCCACGAAGTCTCTAAATGGAGGACGATCTCTCACGTCCATCCATCGATGATCCCTCAATGTCCACCGGTGCCCAAACAGCCGCTCCTCCGCAGTCATTGTCCGGGGTCCCCGCGAGGAGGTACTGAGGCTTCTTGGAGGAGTTCTCTGTAAGGATCGCCCCTGGCGCTTTCCTAGAGGTGGCAGCCAGCAACTTAGCCTTAAGATTATCTTCCCTGACCCCTGATATATATACTCGTATATATATATATATATATATATATATATATATATATATATATATATATATATATATATATATATATATATATATATATATATATATATATATATATATATATATATATACGAGTATATGTGTGCACTCTCTGCAATCCCAAGTGGAAAAATTTGAAAGTGTTGTTGTCTCAACGGATATACTAATTAATGGAATAGCTGAGATCGAAATCTGTCAATCGGTCAAATGTGACTCGCCGCGGTTTCGGGAAGTATTCCGTCTGTGCTCGAACCGTAGCCAATCTCAAAAAGAGGCTGTGCCGGTTTTGGTGTTACTGCAAACGGCACAACAAAGGAGTATTCTCTTTCGGGCTATTGCTGGGTTCTGCAGGGAGAAGAAAAGACCCATCTTGCTCTCTGATATTGGTGTAGGCGGACAAACTACTGTATTTGTACATGAGAGCCTAACTAAGAGCAATCGGGTAATTATGCAGTAAGAATCGAGGCTTACTGCATTCTCCGTGCGAGGCATGATCTATGTTCGAGTGAATCGAGATTCTGAAGCGAAACTATTTACGAGCAAAGAGGCCGTGGATTCGCTCGTTGGCGCACCAGTAGCTACTAATTTACAATAATGTTGTCTTTTCCTTCATTCCTTATGCTTATTTCAAACTTAGCTATAAGTTTTCTTTTTTTTTATTAATTTATTCTGTTATATATTTTTAACTCTTTACTTTTCATATAGGTATATCTACTCTTCCATTTCTTTCTATACATTTAATTTGCTTTCTGTTGTTGTGGCTGCTGCTTATTACTATTTCGGGCTCTGAGCTCTGTGGTGGTGCTAGTGATAATCATAAAGTATTGGTTGATGTATTGTGCAAACAGCGTTGTGGCTTAAACATTGTACATTTTAATGCTAGAAGTCTCAACTCTTCTAAACTTGATAATGTGAGGTACATTTTTGCTGATTCCTCTGTTGATGTGATTTGTGTGTCTGAAACTTGGTTTGGGGGTGGATCTAGTGACCTATATTTCAATATACCCAATTACAAGCTTTTTAGGAATGATAGAGTCGGTCGAAAAGTAGGTGGTGTTGCTATTTTTGTTAAAACTTTTCTAAAGGTTAAAATCGTAAATAGGTCTGATGGCACCGCAGTTGAGTTCTTAAATCTGGAAATATCTGCCAATAATTCTAAAGTCATGGTTTCATGTGTGTATAATCCTAATAAATGTCACAGTGTTGAGCCGTTTTTCTCTGATTTGTCGTTGCGTTTAATTGACTATGACTATTATATTGTGTGTGGGGATTTTAATGTAAATAAACTTCCCCCCGGAGAATTCTAGTGAGTGTGAGCTGTCTGTTGTTGATGGACTTTTCTGTCAAAGTTCATTTGAGTTTCATGCAGTTGGTGAGTGTGATGTACACAGAGGTATTATGCGGCTAAAATCTAACGCTGTAGGTCCTGATGAAGTCTTTATTTGGTTTATAAAATTAATTAGTACGTTTGTCTTGAGTCTATTAACTCACACTATAAATCACTGCTTTACCACTTCGTGCTTCCCAAGTCTATGGAAATTAGCGACTGTTGTGTCGGTTGCAAAAAAGGCATCTGCCGCTGCTCCTGGTGATTCTCGGCCCATTAGCTTGCTCTCATGTCTTTCTAAGGTATGTGAGTCGCTTGTGGCTGATCAGATATCTCGATACCTGAATGAGTTTAAGCTGCTGTCACCACTACAGTCTGGTTTTCGTAAGGGTCATAGCTGCTCGACTGCTATGCTGAAAGCTGTTGATGATATTCGGATATCATTTGATGATGACCAAATAACTCTGCTCTGTTTATTGGACTTTTCTAAGTCTTTCGATAGTGTCAACCATAGACTATTATGTTTTAAGTTAAAGACTTATTTTGGTTTTACTGGCAATGCCTTGTTGCTTATGACGAGTTATTTGAGTGGTGGATCTCAGCGAGTGAAGATTGGTGAAATCTTCTCTGATTGAAGGCGAATTTTTTCTGGGGTTTCACAGATTTCAATCCTTGGACCACTACTTTTCAGTATATTCATCAATGACATTTTTTCACTTAATTGTAATGGAGTGATGCATGCTTATGCCGATGACATTCAGTTATATCTGTCACGCAGGGTAGGCCTTATGGATGATCTGGTTTGAAGACTTAATGAGGACCTTGATATTCTTAGTGGTTGGGTTCGTAGCAATGATCTGTGTCTAAATCCGACGAAATTTTTTGTTTTGCCTATTTACAAAGACAATATACTTTTACTGAGATCCCTCCGATGTTTATTGCTGGTTACCGCCTTACACTTGTTAACAAGACTGTTGAGCTTGGGTTTCATTCGAACTCTTCATTGACTTGCTCGGATCATATCAACCATGTGGTTTGCAGAATGTATATCACTCTGCGCTGTTTGAGGATGTCTGCTCGATTTACTCTCATTGAAACCAGGCGCAGGTTGTTTGTGTAATTGTTTGTGCCTATTATTACCTACTCTGAGGTGGTGTATAGTGGTTTGGACTCTCGGTCTTTACATAAGCTGCGAGTGTCATTCAATAATGCTACTCTTTACGTTTATGGCATGCGCAAATTTGACCATATCTCATCTTGGAGTAAAATGGTTCTACGTTGCGATATTGAGAGCAATTTAAAAGCAAGAAAATGTATATTTATGCATAAATTAATATACTCCAAGGCTCCGCTATACTTTATGACAAGTTGCGCTTCAGCCTGTCGAATCGTTGCAATAATCTAATATACCGAAGTTTGCGTTCCGAAACTCGGCTAGAATGTTTTTCGTTGGCAACTCTAGACTATGGAACTCTTTACCTAATAATTTAAAAAATATTGTGAGTCACAACAACTACAAGCATCTTATTTATCTTTAATTTCCTAGTAACACTTGACGCTTTATTTCTTCTCTTTTCCTTCCTAGTTCTACTACCCTATTTCTTTTTTATTTTTTTTATCTTTTGTTTTTATTTTATTATATATTTTTCTTGCTTTTTGTTATATTTGATTGTTGTTTTCTAATGATTGTCAATAGAATTAATTTTAGCTTTAAGTTTTTAATTTAAGATACAAATGTGGCTAAGTTCAATGTACAGCATAAGTATTTATAATTTCTTGTATGATCAAATAAAATAAAATAAAAGCATAAGTATTTATAATTTCTTGTATGATTAAATAAAATAAAATTAATTAAATTAAATATATATATACATATATATATGTATATATATATATATATATATATATATATATATATATATATATATATATATATATATATATGTATAGATATATATATATATATATATATATATATATATATATATATATATATATATATATATATACATATATATATATATATATATATATATATATATATATATATATATATATATATATATACATATATATATATATCTATATATATATATATATATATATATATATATATATATATATATATACATATATGGTCGTTGTTCCGGCAGTTGCTCAAGGGGACTAACATGTATTTGAGTACATGCAGTAATTGAGTTCAGTCGGAAGTTGGGTCTATCACCTCCACGTGGTAACGGCTGGTAACAATTGTGCATGCGAAACATTGTGATGTGCGATCCATTCCAGACAATGGATCAAACAGCGTATCCATTGCACGGTTGGCTAAGGTAAGTCGGGCGGAGGGAGAAAACCCTGGTAAAAAATACGTCCTAACTAAATGTGTTATGCGACCCGTGCCTATATGTTGGTTTGCAGCCAGGGGGTAATACCGGCTGTATTCCTACGGAGCTACTAGATACCGGGTCATCTTGAGGTATACTCACGACGTTGCCACGGCCGACCACTATGTTTCCCCTTAGAAATTGAAGATCACCATGTTTGCTAAGGTGGACGGTGATCGTAAGAAAAAGATGGAACACAACAATAAAAAAACAAACAAAATTTCTTTGGACAAGCAGTCCCTAAATGCAACGGGGGCTATTGCCTCCATTTCTGAATCGGGCTCAGGCCAGAAAAAAATGCGTACGGCGGAAGCTGGCGCCAAAGAACTTAGTGGAAGTGGCGGTACTAATAATCCAAGTACGGCTGGCCCATCTCGTACGGTGGAAGCTGGCACTGGAGACAAACCTGGTTCCAGTGGAAGTGGCAGTGCAAAAAGTTGTCTTGAGAAAGAGTCTGCATTGCATACAGCGGATACCGAGATTGGCCCTGGTAGACATAGCGGTAAATCAATGTATAAAGCGACTAAGGTCTCCTCGGTGCTAAAGCCAGTTGATCTAAACAAACAGCTAAGCATATGGCGAAGACTAGGCGAGACGGCACATTCACCGTACAACTGAGAGACGGCGTTGCAAATACATCTGGCTGAGAAATACTTCGGTCTAGGCTGGGCAAGATGTCCGATAACTGTAGTCTAACAGCTAGCCAAGTGCGTCAAATGCACCGGTACAGACAGGTCAGACCTTTGCAGAAAATGCGCAAAACCGCGACACAAGGCGGCGGAGTGCACAAATACTCCAAAATGTGTACAATACAGCGGTCCACACCCATCTGGCAGCAGCAGATGCAAGGCAGGCGCAAAGGCAGCATCATGAGACTACTGCAAATAAATCTAAATCAGTGCATCGCGGCACAAGCTCTCCTTTGGCAGAACGCGGCTGATGTGGTTGCGGATGTCATTGTTATAGCAGAACTACAGGAACTGCAGCCAAGTCGCAGTATTCGAACGGAACCCAAGGCCACGACACCTAAGGGATGGGTGTCGATAAAGCTTGATAAATAAGTTTTCGTTTATATCTTTCACAATTTTACGCAGACCATAAGTAATGCAACAGCCACAATGGCAGCAGTTAGGAAATCGTGTGACGCAGCAATGCAAGCCAGAAAGGGCACATTGCCAAGAAGGCCTGTCTACTGGTGGAGTGACCAGATAGCAGACATCTGAGCAAATTGCATCAATGCTAGGAGGAAATCCAAATAGCATGGCGCCAAGCTACGGAAGAAGCTCCGAATGGAAATTGTAGCTAGTAAAAAGCGTGCATACCGTGAGCTCATCGACTCTGCAAATGACCGATCCATAGGATAAGGCATATAAGGTGATTATGCCGCAGGTCGACAGCCCTGTACTGCTAAGGGTTATAGTGGCGATATTATTCCCAATGCAGGAAGAAACTCCAAAGTATGATGTACCGGTCAATGATTTCCCGGAGGTAACTTCACAGGAAGTACTAGATGCGGCAGCTAGAATGGGAGACAAGAAGGTTCCAGGATCACACGGTATTTCGAACATTGCTCTGAAGCTTGCAATCTACGAGCGCCCACAAATCTTTGCAAGCATGAATACCGAGTGCTTAAGAGAAGGGTGCTTTCCAAGGGACTGGAAAATGCAACGACTGGTTCTCTTGCTCAAGCTCGGGGAGAAGCCAGATGAACCATCGGTGTACAGGCCCTTATGTATGCTAGACACTGCAGGCAAAGTATTCGAACGCATACTCTTCGCCCGCTTATAAAACATAGTCGATCCAAAGCTATCAAAGGATCCGACGCAATAGATCAACGATAGACACCGTAAAACGATTCACAACGATCGCTTCACACGCCATGGAGGGCAGTATAAATACTCGGAGATATTGCGCTGTCATCACGTTGAACATCTGAATTGCTTTCAATAGCGCAAAGTGGGACCTCATCACACAAGCGCTGAAATCATTTCAGACTCCTGCATACTTGTCAAAATCATACGCGAATATTTCAGGGACAGAGTACTGCAGAACGAGATAGAAGAAGTCCCAAAGTATCACAAGGTCATGGGTGACGTGCCGCAAGGTTCAGTACTGGGCCCAACACTATGGAATATAATGTATGATGGGGTAACTTCATATCGAAATGCCACAACAAGCGACCTTATGCTGACGACATTGCGCTAGTCGTCACATCGAAAAGAATTTCAACAGTTGAAATTACCTGCAGTGCTGCAATCGCACGCATCCGACTCTGGCTGCTCGAACATAGCCTGCAACTCGCGGCAGAGAAAACGGAGGCAGAGCTCATAACACCAAGGAGAACCGCCGAATACATAACAATTAATGTAGAGAGAATTGACATTAGGTCACAGAGCTCGGTAAAGTATCTTGGAGTCCTACTTGACCAAAGACTGAATTATAAGGAACACACGAATAGAACTGCGGACAAGGTGAGTAGGATGGTTACAGCGGTAACTACGGTGAATGACTCGATTGCAGTATATGCGGCAACAATCTGGTGTGATGCAAGTATCATGGCTCTTAAGCCTCTCAAGAAGGCAATTCGGATTAACGCTCTTAGGGTTGTGAGTGCTTCTAGAACTGTGTCCGATGAGGCCGCTGCCGTAGTAGCGAAAAAGCCGCCGGTTGCAATGAGGGCGGAGAGATTGGGTCACCTATATAAACCACATTGTGAAAGACCAACGACGGCGGAAGAGTCCACAGAGCATATGATGCGGACAAGGGTAGATGGACCCATAAAATGATCCCAGATATCAAATTGTGGTACAAGAATGACTTTGCGTGACCAGACATCTACACCACGCAACTCATTTCAGGCCATGGGTGCTTTCGCCACTACTTGAATAGATTCCATATTGTAGAGGATCCGCTGTGTCCGACGTGACGAGTGAGTGAAGATGCAGTACACATCATCTACGCCTGTCCAAGGTTCGATACGAATCGGTGGATATTGGATGCAGTGACTGGACCCATCTTACAACCACTAACCTTATCGAAGCTGTTACCTCATCAGCTAGCAAGTGGAAACCGTTCCAAAGATATGCAGAAGACGCACCAAAGAGCTACATAAGCTAGAAAGAATCGACGCAATTATAACCAAAGAAAGTCGCATGGATGCGGCAGAAAAGCTGAGACAGCTTTTCCCAGCATAATGATGGGTTATTATGTGTGAATATAGAAACTAATGGTCTATGATCTGTATCAACAGTAAATTTTTTACCATAGAGGTATGGTCTAAAATGTGTTATATCCTAATGAATTGCAAGTAGTTCTTTTTCAATTACTGGTTTATTTATTTCATGTTTATTTTATGTTCGACTTGCATAAGAAATAGGTATATTGTTACCAATATTACCTTGTGATAATATAGCACCTAACGCATAATCTGATCCGTCGGTTGTTAAAACGAATTCCTTATCAAAATCTGGGTATTGTAAAATAGGTGGTGGTGTTATATGGTTCTTTAATGTCTCGAAGGCGTTTTGGCATTTTTGTCCCATATGAAACTCTTATTTTTTTTAGAAGGTCATTTAATGGTTTTGCTATTTCCGCAAAATCTTTCACAAGTCTTCTGTAATAATTACAGAATGCGACAAATCGTCTTGTTTCGTCTGCGGTTGCTGGTACTGGCAATTTGATTACTGCTTTACATTTCTCCGGGTTTCCTGTGATTCCTTTATTTGTAATTAGGTGGCCCAGATACACAACTTCTGGCTTTAGGAAATTTCAGTTTTAAATTTAGTTTTAAATTGTATATATGCAATCTTTCAAAAACACGTATTAAATTTTCCTTGTGGTAGTTTAAAGAACACCCGAAGACTATTATGGCGTCGACATAAAGAAATGCGCTTGAATCAAGGCCGGAAAGTGCTATTGTTAGCATGCGTTGGAAAACTGATGTTTTTAGGCCAAATGGAAGTCGCTTAAAATGATAATGTCCATTGTGTGCTGAAAAAGTGTGAGAGGTCTAGATTTATTTTCTAACTCTATTTGGTGGAAAGAGCTAGTCATGTCTAGAATTGAGAAATATTTTGCTCTGCCTATTGTGTCTAAAACGTCGTCTAGTCTTGTCAATGGAAATTTATCGTTTGTTATTTTTTTTATTTAATTGTCTGTAATCTCCAGTTCTTTGTGTCAGTATCACTTCTTTTTGGAACAATTAATAATGGTGAATTGTAAGGGCTGCAGGATGGTTCTATTATGTCTTTTTCTATGAGGCCGTTAATTTGATTTGTTGTTTCAGTTTGTTGGACGTGAGGAAGTAAGTTGTTCATTATGAAGGTGAAATATGTTTTCATAATGTTTGGAAATTTCTGTAATAGTGACTTTCGTGTGAGGTTCTATGTCATTTAATTTTAAAATGTTTTAGTTTTTGTCAACAGTTATTATCGTGATATGAATAGTTTTGTACATATTAGTAATTGGAAAAGGGTTTAATATCGAAAATCAATTCATTATCAGTTTCTTCCTGGCTAGATGTGTTAACTATGCAAATGTGTTTCATGGCTTTGGCTGGAATTATTGTATTCGCTATAAATATACCATATGTTCTGTCAACTCTTTGCTACAAACTTAGCTGTCTTCAGAAATATTAATGTTGATAGGGTGTCTGATTTCTGATCTATCTGGTATTGTTATTTTATATATTTTATTGTGTATTGGAATTATATGTACAATGTACATGTTCGTCAGTGTATAGTGATAATGTATACGTTTCGTAGTCTATTTTTGTTTTGTATTTGTTTAAAAAGTCACGTCCTAATATTCCGTCAGTTATAAGTGTAAATTCTGGTTTAACTATTTGGAAGTCAGGGTTGATTTTACAATCTTCGCTGTTCCAAGCGTTTTGATAGGTATATTTCATATGCCAGGTAACTTGCATGACTCAGTGTCGTTAATATAATTATTAGCAATGTTTTGTTGTTTGCAGATTGAGATGTCTGCTCCAGTATCTATGAAAAATTTTAGACTTTCTCCGTTAAAATTAAATTTTATGTAATCTGGTTCATTTTTACCTCCTTCGCTTGTTTTTACTGCATTGTTTTGTATCTATTGGCCTCGCATATCCTAGATTGAATTTAGATTTTGGATACAGTGGTCGGTTCCGTTTCCCTGGTCTTCTATCATGTATACTCTATTTTGGTTATTTGTCCTATTTTGATATCTTATATTTCGGTATCTATTATCTATTTTGTTATGGCTGTTAAGTGTTAGTACTGTTTCTGATAGCTTTGCCTGTTTGTATTATAATTATTATAATTATGGTTATTTTTCCTGTGATTATTGATTGTATTTGGATTATTGTTATTATAGCTATTATTTCTATAATTATTTTTATAATTGGAGTTATTTCCGTAGTTATAGCGTCGATAATTACTTTGCTTTGGGTATTGGTACTGATTCTTATGAAAGTGGAATACACCATTTCGATGGTTATTATTCTCAGTGTTTATCTCTGTGGCTATGCTTCGTTTAATGTATTTGTTCTTCCAGCTATAATTACAGAATTGAATGGTTCTGATAATCCATTCTTGAAAGCACTTATACCAATTTGGTCGTTTAATTTGACAATTATTTTCCTATTCGAATCTCCCTGTTCACTTATTTGTTGTTCATTTAGTTGGGACAATAAGTTTTCTATTTTTGTTGCAGATGTATTGACTGTATTGTGTGCCTGATACAATTTAGTTACCTCATTATGAATTGTGACTGCAAGTTTTTTTGATTTAATTTTGATTTATTAAAATTAATTTTAATTTATTAAAAGTTTTTGGAGTGTCTTCCATCACTATTCTACTTTTGACATTATCTGCTAATTTTGTTGCTATTATAAATTTAATAATAATTTCTTTATTTTCATTATCTAAAGTGTTGTAGAATTCTACTAACCCTAGGAATTTGTACAATTCAGAATTCTCTGCAGAATTCTGGGATTACTTTGGTTATTGTAATTAAATCGAACGTTGCCATTGTGTTGCCTTTATATTTTAGTATTTTTTTATCTGTTCGTCGAATTTTTCATGTTCAGTCTCGTCTTTTATGTTAATTAACAACTGTGCCTTAAGGTTTTCTAATGTTATGCATATATCATAAATGTATTCTCTAGATTATAGCCGATTTGGACTCTTTTTTAATTTTTTCAAAATATTTTTGGCGGTCTCCATAAAAAAAAAATTATTTCATTATTTTTATTTTATTTTAATTCATTCTTAATTTACTTTAATTATTTGGTTTCGAAAACTATAAATATAAATTTTACATTTTTAATTTTATAATAATCTAAACTAATTGGAGCTTATGACTGGAGTATGTTTATACCCTTTACTTTAAAAAAGGTAAATAGGGTATACTAATTATGTGCTTTTGAGAGGGGTTTCAACTTCCAGAAGGAGGACACCCACTATTGACATATTATTATAACTTGCGACCTATACAATATTTGGGGTCGATCAGAGGAAGGATACGCCTCCTTCCCATATGATGAACTTTGGGGACCCCACTTAAAGACAATTACCCTATCTATGCTTCTAGTGATGATATATATAAACAAATTGGTAGATGTATACACTGGGTCTGTACTAGCAAGCATTCCAAATATGGGCAGATAATTACTACTGCCACGCCCACAATCACCCAAAAATCATTACTCGGTTCCTATTAAAGATTTCTCAACGAAATTTCACAGGAAGGTTGCGGGTAGTAACATTAAACACTACACAAAAAATGGGCGTGTTATTTTTACAGCCACGCCCACTATTTCAGCCCGATTGGTTGCAGATAGCTTTATAATGTCCACATGTTCCTTCCCGTAAAATTTCGTCCGTAAATCTCTACCAGATCTTAAGTTATAAATATTTGTTAATAGTGGGCGTGGCAGTTATTATGTACTGCCACAGTGTTTTGTAGGACCCACATCTCCATAACTGCCAAATAATGTCACGATTCCGTCAATTGGACCGAAGTTATAGTCATTTTAAAAAAGGTGAAAAAAGTTCCTTATATAGGAGGTATGCGTGGTCTTTGTCCAAATCGGCCCATATAGCTAACTGGTTCTGAATCTTTGTGCAGGCTACACTTTTGCAAACGTTCATTAAGATAGCTGTAACGGTGTAGACAAAAAGTGGCCACAGACGGACAGACCGACGGACAAAATAAAAATTGCTTAGAAAGTGATTCTGATCATATCTGTATATGTCCATACCTACCACGCCTCCTTCTCGAAGTTTCAACCCCTCTGAAAAGAACAAAATTAGTATACCCTATTTACCTTTTTTAAAGGTAAAAGGTATAAACAAAATTAGTATGCCCTATTTACCTTTTTTAAAGGTAAAGGGTATAAACACATAGTACAAGAAAATTATGAAAAATCCCAAATTCAAGCAACAAGCATAACAATACAGGGCCAATATGGGCCGCTAACCATAACATCAGTGTATTGCCCTCCGAGGTATTCCATTAAAAATGAGAAATATTACCAGTTTTTCAAACACTAGGTGTACGATTTTTAGCTGGTGGTGATTACAATGCTAAACACCAATTTTGGGGTTCTTGGACAATCAATCCGGAAGAAGACAGCTACTAAAAACAATGCAAGAACACAACCTTACACACGTATTAATAGATCAACCCACATACTGGCCATCTGATAGAAACAAATTCCAGATGTCATTGACTTCTGCGTGATGAAAGGTGTTCTCAGATTCTGTGTTGAGATATCACCGTCGCTGGATCTGTCGTCAGACCACTCTCCTATTATTGCAAAACTGAACTCGAAGGTAGAATGCATAGTAAAATCATCCACACTACATACGCAACAAACAAACTGGTTGTATTTCAAGGAAATTGTAGATGACATTCTGCCCCTCAATATTTGTCTGAACTGTCCTGAAGATATTGACTCTGCCGTTGAAAATTTTAACAAAACTGTCCAATACGATGCATGGAACTCTACTCCGGAGCCTAAAGCTCAACTGAACAAGCATCCTTGCCATCCCGTGATTAGGGAGATGGTTGATGAAAAACGCAAACTAAGAAGGGCGTGGCAAAGTACCAGGCATCCGAAAGACAAAAATAATTTTAATAGAGCTACAAAAAACCTTAAGTGGTACTTGGCGCAGAAGCAGAATGAAGAAATACATCACTACTTGTCCACTTTGTCATCAAAAGAGAACACAGATAACTCACTTTTGAAAGCGACAAAAAAGCTGAAGCAACCGACCACGCGTGCTCCTCCTATCAAAAGCACAAATGGCTCCTGGGCAAAAGCTGATAAGGAGAAAGCAATTACATTTGCCAAACACCTTACTTACCTTCACAGCAAGAGGAACATTTTTTATTTATTTTTTTTTATTAAACCATTTATTTGTTTATTGTGTCTTACTCCATTAGAAACTAACAATCAGTTATCAAATCTTAAAACTAATGTATTAAATATGCTCTTTGCTCATTGCTTGTATTTGGGTTCTATTAGTGTATTCATACATAGGCGTATATATTAATTAATTATAATTTAAAAAAGAAGGGGGACACAAAATTTAATATAGATACATATTACAGATTATTTTGTAAATAAGTTTAGAAACATGGTTTCTTTAGACGTGAAGCAGAATTCTGCTGGAGTAGACTTCTTGCAAGTATGTTCGGATGATTTTGCAAACGATTCAGGATCTTCTGCCTTACTTCTATGATTTCTTCTTCTATAGTGGATATATGTGAATGTTTTATTTTTGACAAACATGGTGCGCTGGTAATTGTTGTCAGGATTTTCGACTGTGCCCTTTGGATAAGTTCTAGGTTTGAGGTTCTCGCACTACCCCAAAGTTGCACCCCATATATCCATATGGGCTTTATTATAGCTTTGTATAGAAGGACTTTGTATTCCAAGCGCATCTTTGATTTTTTGTTGATTAACCAATTCAGAAAGTTTGCTTTTAGTTTCATTTGAGTTTTTTCACTTGTATGTGCTTCCTCCAAGTTAATCTACGGTCAAGATGGATTCCTAAATACTTACTTCTGTCGCTTAGGTCAGGAGAGACGATATGCGGATGTTGATAGGTACTTAAAATAGCTGTGTCTGCAGTAAATGTGGAAGTAACTAGTCAGTTATTTATTGGACGTAGGACGTATATATTAGGTAGAGATTAGGACCAAGCACACACCCTTGTGGTACTCCAGCCAATATTTGAAATTCGGGGTTTACAAATTGCTTGTATTTCACTTTGTACCTCCGATTCTCTAGGTAAGATTCCAGCACTCTGTATGTGTTGTATGGCAGAAACTTTTTAATCTTGTGCACTAGCGCCTCATGCCAGACTTTATCAAAGGCTTGGGCAATGTCTAGAAATATTGCTGAACAGTATTTCTTCTGTTCGAAAGCTCTTCTAATTTCGCTTGTGCACCTGCTCTATTGTACCGTGCTCTTTTCTGAATCCGAATTGATGAGTAGGAATGCTGCCATTTTGATTTAGATAGGGCATAATTTTCCCAAGTAACAATTTAGGCTTATGGGCCGATATGAGGACACCTGCGTTGGAACTTTTCCTGGTTTAGGAATCATCGTAGTTTACGATATCTTCCATATATGCGGGAAATGACCCAAGCGAAGGACAGCATTGAACAATTTGGTTAGGCGTATTAACGCTATGTGTGGTAATTCCATGACCATTTTATTTGTGATTAGGTCATATCCAGGGGACTTTTTTGCATTAAGACCTGTTTTAATGACACAGTCTAAGTCTTTGATTTTTAGTTGAAGCGGCTGAGTCACTTTGGTTCTAGGTAAAGTAGGGATCTCGAAATTATTGTACGGAGTATTAGGGCAAAAAACTGTTTGTAGATGCGCAGCAAACGCTCCTCCTTTTTCTTCGTCGCTTTTGGCCCAACTTTCATTTCCAAACTTTACTGGTGGCTCACTTTCCTTTGGGCTTTTTGCAACCTTTGTAGCTCTCCAAAGTGAGTAGTTGGTGTATTTAAGCGGGCCCAGATCTTTAATAAAGGTGTCAATACTTGCTTCAGCTTCCTTTTGAAGTACATCTCTAAGGTGATTTTGTGACAATTTTAATTTCCTCTTTAGGGCAGGTGACCTATATTTCTGCTATTCTCGTCTTAGGCGTCTTTTCTCCTTAACAAGGCACTGCACATGGGTTGAAGTTATATAAGGAGTAGCAACCTGCATCGTTTTTTCTGCTGGTGTTGCGCACGCAGCCGCTGATGCTCACAAGGAATTAAACTTGTGGAGCTCTCTATCTAAGTCATCTTTGTTTTTAGGAGGAGATTCCAGGCCAATATGTGTACTCTTGTATTTCTTATACTTGAGCCAGTTCGTTTTGTTAGTGGTCAATTTGGGCGATTTATGTACAAGTTCATGAGTTTTGTTGAAGTACATGATGACAGGTGAGTGATCGGAGGACAAGTCGAAAATTGCTTCAGAGGAAAACAGTGCCGTGTTTATGTTTTTGATAACAGCGAAATCAATAAGATCAGGGATTTTACGCTGGTCCGCTTGCCAGTACGTGGGTTGACTACTTGAGACAAAATCTAGATGATTTCGATAATCAATGAACACATCGTACAACTAATTGTCTTTAGGGTTGACCAGACGAGTGCCCCAGTAGGTATGCTTAGAATTATAGTCTCCTGCTGCTATACATTTTTTTCCGAGTGTTTGAAAAGACTGCAGGAATTTGTCTGACTTTACTTGGAATCTAGGTGGACAGTATACTGCAAAAATTGTTATAATTTCGCCCCAGCACTGAAGGGAGATTGAAGTGACTTGGATGTGTGTTTCGGCATATTTATCACATAGGAAATGGTTTATACGGGCATTACTGACAATTCCTGCGCCTCCGTGCGCTTTATCGTCTGGGTGATTGGTTTTGTAGAAATTGAAAACGGCAATACTGAAGTTATACTTATGTGTTAAATGGGTTTCTGAGATAAACATTATGTCAATTTCGCAGTTGTACAAAAAAATCTTGATTTTTTTTTTGTGTTGGATAATACCATTGGCATTCAAGTAGCATAACTTGAATTGATTCATTTATTTTTAGAGGGCAGTGTTTTCATCAGTAGATTCTGATTTTCTATGAGTTCATGAATCATTGTTTGCATGGTTGACATAAATTGGGTCATACAATACGTTAGGTTACAAATCATTACTTCTATATTTTGAACGGGTGGAGAACTAGCTAGAGTTTCAGTAGGTGCTTTTTTCAGTACGTTTGCGTACGTCATTGGGGAGGGCGAGGGCCCAGCATTGGCTGGATTTATGCTAGGGTAGTTAGGTGCAATATTACTACGTTCACAGCGAACTAGCTTTTGTGTTGTACGTGTCTTCATCTTCAGGTCTGTGTAAACTGGACACCCTCTATAGTTGGCCGTGTGGTTACCACCGCAGTTGCTGCATTTTTTTACATTTTTATCGAATTTGTCAAATTTGCAACCAAGGGGTGAAAATCGATGCAAGCGACACATATTGAGCGTAGAGTGCAGTAAGATTTCGTGTGCCCAATTTCCTGGCAATTTTTGCATTGTACCGGACCTTTGCGTTTGTGGGGCTCCTCAATTGAAATTCTACGATGTATTAAGTAACGTAGACTATAAACAGGGTGGGTTTCATTTTTTTCAGATTTCTCGTCTCTGAAGGAGTTCCACCTTACATAATAATTGAGGTATTTTATCCCTGTCTTTTATGTTAAATATTGTTTTTGCATTGAATCCGGCATCTGCCAGCGCTTCCATTATTTCATCTGGTTCGACTTTTGGTTCTATTCCCTTTATTACAAAAGCTAGGCCTTTGCTGCTTTTCAATTGGTACGTGTAATAGTTTTTTTTGCTATCGTCGAGGGAATTAGCAATATAGCGAAAAATTTGTTCGTTATATATTTGGATTTTAGTCTCTTGTATGTTACCTTTTTTGAGTGAGTTTATATGAAAATTATTCTTGCCTATTAGGCGTGCAATATTTTCAACCAGAACGTTAGAACTTTTTTCACGCAAGTAGATTGGCGGCGGTTGGATGATTTTTTCAAATGAATTTATTTTACTTGAAACATTTCATTTTCTTTGGCTGGCTCATCATTAAGTGCGGCAAACATGTTGTAGTAGTAGTAAGTAGGCTGATCAATTTCATTTCTTTTATATATTTTTGCTGACTTATGAATAGAATTTTTTGGGGGGCTCCGTTTCCGTTTAATTTGAATATACCGATCCATGCCTCTTTGTATAGTTGCAGACTGATCAGAAATTGATGTATTTGTTGTATTTGTTGTTTTTGATTGTCTCTCAGACGATATTGAGCTTAGCAAGAGTGTGATAGCTGTATTTGGATGAGAGTGCATTTGTGTGTTTGGGTAGGTGCGAGAGCGGCTGCTTTCTACTCTTTGTTCTTTTGCTTCTTGCGTGGAATTATCATTGAGAGAGTTTTGTTCAATTACCGTCTGATTTGACATATGTGTCGATTGCTCTAGTTGAGCAGCAGTTTGTTGTTCCGTGTTTTCTGCAGGGGCGCCTGCTGCTAACGTTTGCTGAGTTGGTATACTTGAATGTGCATGCGCTGCTAGCTGATGAGAAGACAACTACGTTCGTTTCAGTGAAGTTTTTGGTATACTGCTTATTGCTGATGCAGAAAGACGCGCACGGGTGAGACATCGATCTCTAGCTAGAGATGGAGAACGCTAAATGTTCATGTATAGTTTGTTTTTGTTTTATGTTTGGTTATTACCACTATTTGGACTTTTGCTTATTATTAGTTTTGATTTTTGGAAAGCAGAGCAATATGACGTATTTAATCTTCTCAATAGTCCAGGAGAATTAGAGTTACCTATCACGCTCTTTACAAAAAATGAAATACATAACGCTGTGCAGAGAACACTGAATGTGAAAAAGGCACCGGGATACGACCTGATAACAAGTAAAATATTAAAGGAACTACCAAATAAAGGAATAAAATACCTTACTTATCTCTTAAATGCAAGAATTAGATGTGGATATTTTCCGCGTCAATGAAAAGTGGCCGAAATTATTGTCATCCCTAAACCCGGGAAGCCCTTGGAGGAAGTCACTTCTTATAGACCAATTAGCCTTATGCCAAATGTCTCAAAAATGTTTGAAAAGCTCCTGTTAAACAAACTTAAACCACTTCTGCTCAAAAAGGAATCATCAATTTGGATTTGGGGAATACTACACCACAACAGAAGAAGTGTACCGAGTGTATAGCATAATAAGAAACGCTCTTGAGGAAAACCGTTATAGTACAACTGCTTTCGTAGATATAAAGTATGGCACCCTGGCTTATTCTTTTACCTGAAAAAGTTACTAGCTCAAACGTTTTATGATATCTAAAGATCATATCTTGAAGAGCAGCATTTCTGAACTGTTCCCTATAAAGGCGGGTATACCACAAGGCAGTGTTCTAAGTCCTGTGCTCTACACTATCTACACTGCTGACCTTCCACTGACGGAGAATACAAAAATCGCAATCTACGCGGATGATACTGTCATAATGGCTATAAGCAGCAACAATATAATCGCTACAAATTATCTCCAAGAAAGCTTGGATAAGCTCTAAATCTGGCTAAATAAGTGGAGAATTAAGGTGAATGCAACTAGGGCTGAACAAGTAATCTTCAATTTAAAACAGAAGACTTGTCCATCAGTGATACTAAATGCAGAGAATATGAGAAATGAAACTTACTTATACATTCACAGAATACACTTGTATTGCTGGCAATTTTTTCGCCACTGGATGTAAACAAACCTATTTTTCATTCCCCACTGGATGTAAATAAACTGGTGAGATTCGAAAAAAACACTATTTGGGGTTGTCGTTCGTTAATATTTTAATACTATTCTCATTCCAAAAAGTACCAAATTCAATTTTAGTGAATACTACTTCTGATTAATAATTTCATTACTGATATTAGGTATACTACTCTATATGCTAAAATAAATTTATTAAAACTATTATTTAATTCTTATGTTAATTTATAATTTGTTTGGCTTGTTTATTCTTTTTAATGAACTTAATGCCAACAAAAGTACAAAAAATTAAAGAAAATATTTATTTCTTATAATAAAATATTGATCTATTATCATTAAAGTATGTTGTTAAACTTACTTTAAATGTTTAGTAATAAATATAAGAGAAAAAAGCAACAAAATTATGTACGTATATTTAATTAAATAAATGTTATAAGCAGGCAAATTACAATGTATTAGTCAAATTATGAAATACCAAAGCAGAAAGCAGCATATGAAAATATATAAAGCACCATATAAAATTATATATATATATATATATATATATATATATATATATATATATATATATATATATATATATATATATATATATATATATATATATATATATATATATATATATATATATATATATATATATATATATATATATATATATATATATATATATATATATATATATATATAATGCTTCTGCGAAAGCATGTCTACATTTAACAATGTATTCAGTATTATTTCAATTACTAATTTTTCATATAAATATATTTGATAGTTTATATAATTACGTTATTTTATGGGATAAGCATGGCCAGGCGCAAGGCTCGAAGTCGTACCTAGGGAGCTGATACCTAATAGACCTAGAGCGCGTGCTTGGATCCCAGCCGAACCGTCTTACCCTGAGGCTATCTTGGAGATCTTTAGGTTGAGCCAGCAGCTCCCGACTAAAAATTGGAATGTGACTAAGGTAGAGGAACCAAGAGGGGATTACAGGTCAATAACCCTTGTGGTGAACGCCGAATCTCTGGCGACTCTAGCTGAATCCAATTGGGTCGTGGACTATGGCTTCTCATCCACAAGCCTCAAGGTCTATAAAAAGGACGGGCAACCGACTGACATGGATCAAGCGGTAGTGAATCCTTTAGGGGTAACTTCTGATCCTACTGCTGCTGAGGACTCCGCCATGCACCCGAAACGCAGTGACTCTATGTCAACTGTGAGGGGGTTTGGAGAGTCTCCTAGGGACAACCACGCTCAGTGAGGAGGAAGTCCCCTCGGAGTCAGACTCGGAGTCTGAGGCTGATGTCACGGTGGTGGAGGTTGTGACCAGCGGTACTAGTAGCAGAGATGCTACGAATAGTTCAGATTAACCTCCATCACTCGAAGGCTGCGTCTGCCAGCCTTCAGCTCCGTTTTGCAAAAGGCGGAGTAGACGTTGTCCTGATTCAAGAACACTGGCCATACGGAGACTTGGTCTGTGCTGTCAGAACTTATAATTACAGTTTGCTGTATACCGTAAGTAAATGAAGACCCAGCTCTTGTAATGTTAGCTCTTTTGTTCTCCCCAATTACAGCAACAAGGATTTAACGGCGGTCTGCCTGGAAACTGGCAGGGGACGGTACTGGCTGGTCTCGGCCTATATGGCGCATGACCTTGAAATCCTTCCGGAAGCCAACCGACAGGATCTTTTTGTGTATGCAAAGGCTCAACAGGTGGCTGTAATTATTGGATGCGATGCCAGTGCTCACAACTATATCTGGGGAAGCACGGATGTCAATGAACGCGGTGAATCATTATATGAATATATTGTAACGACTAACCTTCTTATATGTAATAAGGGGTCAGAGCCCACTTTCATAACTGCTAATAGGCAAGAAGTCCTTGATATAACCCTTGCCTCCGAAACAATTTTTGATCGGATTTCAAATTGGGGAGCTCTAAAGAAACACTCCTTTTCGGATCATAGGTTAATTCAGTTTGATCTTCTAGATCAGTGATGTCCACACCGAACAAAAATAAGCTCCGGTAGCTCGGAGCAAATAGAAGGCTCTCTCATTTACTTTACACAGATTGAGCGTACCTCGCCCTTTATCTGTTTGTTCTTGTTTTTTGTGCGAAAAACAAAATCAAACATTTTTGTGTCTCTTTGGCAATTTATGTACAGTAGGACCGCGTTAATGTGTACAATAGAAAAGAATTATAGCGATGGTCACAAAAGTATGTATATTTAATAAAAACGAGTGAAGAAGTCTCAAGTCGGGTTAGACCGACTACGAAATACCATTTATCTTTATAGTTTATAAAACCACGCTCATACAAATAAAATGTACTTGAGAGTTAAACCATGTCAATATGGGATCAACACGATTTTTTCTCCATGTTGAAATGCTACACCTATACTATTCTATAATACTATAGACACATTTGTTCGTATATTTTGTACAGATTTCGAGTTATGAATATAGTTAACTTGGTCCTATAGTAATACTTCACATTTCCATATGTACATATCCGTACCTGCTATGGCCATTATGGTATTTATAAAAAAAACTCTGCGGCACAAAATTAGTTTAACATTTTTGATAGTAAAGGTTTGAAGGTATGAATACTACTGATTGTTGGTCCGCGGGAGGTAGTTGATACAGCTTCTACCTCCAATATATGAGATGATTTCCCCTATCCGCCACCTGGGGACGCGTCCTCTAGGAGTTACTAGCTCTCCCGAGGAACCTAATTAATTGTACCTATGTAACCTAAATCAACTAAGTTAGCATACATTAAATAAATAAAGAATGCAGCAAAAATAAAGAAGCCTATTATGATGAAATTGTAACACAAACTGCATCATGGTAACTGTAAATCGTTCCGTAAGTTTTCGCCTTGATTGAATAACTGTCCATATTAGAGAAAGCCCAGCCTATGAGAGTTTCCTGCAGTGGTACTCTTATCTCTACATAGAAGAGATTAAGCAATTTTCCGTTAGGATGTCTTCTACATGGTCACAGTCACTGCCACGACATATATTAAAATCTCCTAATAGAACAATTCTCTTAGTGACAGAACAATCGGTACTTAAAATATTTTGTAGATCTATTTTTAGTAATTCTGACGGAAAAGATTTATTTCTTTAAAGTACTATTAAATGGATATCTCTATATTTATATACAATGATTTCAAAAGTGAATTTACCTTCATGTAATTTCTTTTTATATAAATACTGAACTGAATCTGCTAGCTCAATTTTAATATATATAATAATACCCTTTGAATGCCATCAGAAAATTTTTCATAAGAATACAGGACGCTTGGTGAAAAAAATTTTTAAAAAACTGAATGTTTTGCTACTGATTTCATGTTATAATCCACCATTTTGTAAACATTACCAACTTCACTATACGTTGAATGCCATCAGAAGATTATACATAAGAATAATTGACGCATGCTTAAAAAAATATAAAAAAACAGAAAAACCGTCTTTTATCTGGACCACCCCCTTTCTTTTGTATGATTTTATAAAGTCAATAAACTTTTTTTTTTAAATTTGATATAGGTCCAAAGTTTTATGAACCTATCTATACAGGGCGTAGCTCATAAAGTGCATATCTAATTTTCTTACTTTTGGTTTGTGTTTTATACTATCACCCTGAAGCTTCATATGAAGTTTCGTTGACGAGCCTTGCATAAGGCCCCAAAAATGAGTACTGGTTAATTGTGGGTGTGGCAGACAAGAAAAAATTATTTTGATCCTATATCGACAAGGTTTAACTCTCACGTACATTTTATTTATATGAGCGTGGTTTTAAAATCTATAAAGGTGAAGGCTACTTCGTAGTCGGTCTAACCCGACTTCAGACTTCTTTACTCGTTTTAATATAAATTAGCTAAATTTATTTGAACTTAGTTTAACGATAGCATTCACATAATTTGTTGACTTTTGCAGTTCTCTACCAGTATTATATTATTAATATTAGCCCGTGCAAATACAATATATTTAATTGGCGTTATTGAGTGTTTATGTTGCATGAATGCAAGTGTGTGCGTATGTGCAAAATAATAGAATTCTTGCTAATGCGGTATGGTTTTGTTGTTTATTGTCCTCTCTTTGGTACTCGTTTTGAGCTTGCTAGTGAACTGTAAAAAATGTTGTTTTGATACATTTTTGGAAATTTTTTGATCTCTAAAAGTAATGTCGTCAGGTGAGATTTTGAAATTATTATTGTTTTGTTATTATTTTATAGAAACTATCAAATTTTACTATATGATTTTATAGAAACTATTAAATCAAAAATGTTTTTCAAATATTTATTTTAAAGTAAATTCACCTAATATCTGGAAAAGATGCTGTACCACAAACTGGGAGAACGAATTGTTTTTGCGCAGAAAAAGAAATCGATGTCTGCACAATGTCTTATTTGTAAGCAAACAATAAACGACATCAAATGTAGCAATTTGATAAGGCATTATAACATAATGCATATAAAGACATATTAGGACCTCCAAGGCGTGAACTTATCGCTCGGTATAAATAATTGTTGCCATGCGATACCCAAGATGACATCAAAGAAGTCGATAATTTGTCGGAAAGAAGTCTTCACGCATCTTGCAGGGCCAGTTATAACATTGCTCGTTCCCAGAAATCTTTAATAGATGGTGAATTTTTGAAAAAACTTGCATAGATATGCCTAATTGCTTTGGTCCCATCGGTGTCACTATCTCGTTGCAAGGAAAATAAGTCATATAAGAGATTACAGAAAAGAAAATGGAATAAACAAAAGTGAAGCTTTCTCTTCGGCACTAGATGAAAGCACCGACTTTACAGATGTGCATCAGATAGTGATTTTTATAAAGTATGTGGACAAAAACTTCCATGTAAAAGAAGAGTTATTAGATATGGTGCCATTCTATGATACTACCAAAGGTGCCCACATATTTCGAGCGGTACAGATGTCATTGCAGCCCATTAATGACTTGAAAAAGCTAATCGCAATATATATACTTACTCACATTTTCAGAATGAATACGGTAAAAAAGGTGACATCTATGTCTTCTGACGAATCTTCACAAGAAACTGTAAACTTTATAGAATATATCCTAAAAAGTTAGTGTTGATCAGGCTTAATTAGCCTGTCCACTAACAAAAGCAATGTACTATGACACCACTGAAATGTAATAAAAAACAGAGAGAGAGATCCAACGGAACAAAGAAGGGGTAATAATGAGACAGAGTTGATTAAAGTGTGGTGGAATGAGACAGTAGATGAAGATAGAGAATTTGATCAGTCAGTTCACCACTTGCAGTTAGCGTAGTTGTCTGGATGGACAGATTACAACAGCTGTAGGCCCAGGGGAGGGTTCATAATTGGTGTGCTGTTGATTTCTGAGATATAATAAAAAATGCTTGGGGAAAAAAATGTTTTCATTGAAAGATCGCTGATGAGGACAAATGGCGTGTCCGAAATAGCTATAAGATCTGCCAAAAAAAAAAAAAATTTTCAATAATTTTTCTTCTTCTTCTGAAAAATTATTACGGTGGCATAACCACATACGCAATTGCAACTACTGTTGTAACTTGTCTTGTCAATAAATTGGTTACAAAAATAATCTTCATATTTTTAAAATAATTAATAAAGTTTGAATTTAATTGTAAATGGGAATCTGAGAATGATGGAATTTCTTAATGGTGTTATATATTTTGTAGTTATGTTATTATAAAATTTATTTGATTGAATAAGTAAATTTCGTGTCTAATCAATTGAAATATTGGTGCATTGCTAGTGACATATCTCATTCAATAACTTACAAGTAGTCGTTTTAATATCTTATCGTCTAATAATTAAATTATGATATTCAGCTGGAAGATGCCAATGAGCAAAGCTTTTCTTGCGCTACTATTGAAACCTTTGGATACTTTATTTTATTGTTTCGCCACCAAAATAAAGGATCGGAATTTCGCGGAATTAAGTCATCTTCCAAATATCTATTAACTTCTCTATTATCTATGCGCAAATATTAAAATATAAAGCGATACATATGAATATTCAAACTTTTCATAAATTGTCACTCTCTTCAGCAACGGAATAATTTAACAGCAACAACTACATACATACATTTACTTACTTAACATGATAAAAACTGTGATTCATTCGTTACCAAAGTAATGAAATCACCATTCGCTGTTATTTCACGCTTTTATTAAAAGTAGCGATTTTCAATCACTGTGGATTACAGCTGTCTGTTAAAAATTGCGCTTTTCGCTGATACTTTGCATATTTGATAACAGTTTGCTTGACAGCATACATATATATATATATATGAACTCAATGGAAACAGCGATAAAAAAAATCACGGTGATTGAAAAATAGCAATCACTGGTAACGGCGATACTCAAAAATCACTGGAGAGCTCATCGCTAGTACCAGCTGGTAGTAGGTCTACAATGGCATGAATTGTCTGATGGTGCTGGTAGCGCCAAGGTCAGGAGGTAGCGCTTAGTGTTTGATACTCCTTAATAGTACAATTGAGAAATACACCTTGACTATGGTTCGAAGGTAAGGGTTGGATGAAGGTGTCACGCGACCCGTGCTGATGATCTGCCAGGCTAGAGGCTCTGTTAAATAGTCTAGTCGTAAGCGGAGCCCCGAATAAAAGACGCCCTTCGGTGGTAATAGCCTAGCTCGAATATTGCGGATGTCTCTCCAAGTGGTCTTTATATTCTCCGCAAAAAGAATCTTCATGAAGAAACAAAAATTAAGCCGACATCACCGCAATTTAATTTGCAAATCAGATGGAGCAAAGAATCCTTGATGCGCCAATGCTTTGTGGGGTAAGACCCGCTAAGCCGAAATCAAATGCTGCTGCGGTCAATGAACGGAGGCCTTTATCCGTGACCAAAACAGTGGTTTGACCTATGGGACCCCAATGACAGTAGACGGGATGGGTATTGCAGGAATTCGGAAACTTTCTTCCGATGATGTGCCATCCACTTCTGATACTGCCAGGGCAAAACTGGGACCAACTGCGCAAACTCCCATCTCCACTAAGGAGAGACTGTTGGCATTGGGAGTAAAACTGGGTCTCGACCTACAACCTTGGAGAAAGCCTCCAGAATGGACAAGGAGGGAATCCATCTTCCTGATCGTGGTCAACCTGGGGGTTTAGATGACCCGAGAAGGAAGCTAAGTGGAGCTGGAGTCAGAAGGTACCTCACCTACCTGTCTCAGGGTTTGCAACCAGATGAATTCTTCCCAAGGCAAAGGAACAAAGGGTTGTAAAGGATTCGGCTGGCACAACCGAACGTAAACAAGAACCTGAAGAAAAGGGTACAAAACACCTTTTCTCCTACTCCTGACCCAGCCAAATAGAGGAAGACGGCAACACCGTTAGCCCCACCTGGTCGTGGAGGGTCCAAGGTAGCAGATAGCTCCGCTAAGGGGCATTTGTCACCAAGGTGGCTGTTGTTGCAACACCATCCTGACTAGCAAGGAGCTGACAAGTGTTGAGCAGATCTTGCTGGATAGGCTGGTTGGAGAATGGACCAAAAAACTTTTCTTTGATGTTATCCACTTCAAGCCTGGCTTCCTGATCATCGACTGCTGTTCGACGGACTCGGTGGAATGGCTAAAAAGGGCCGTGACGCAGCTTTCAGTGAGAGAGGGCATCAGTTTGGTCGCCAGAGTTGGAGACCCACGATCACACACAGTCTTCCTCTTCCTCCCTCGTAGTAGTGGACAAGAGGTAGCTGTGTCACTTAAGTTCCTCTCCAGCCAAAATATTGGGCTAAACACCAATTTCTGGAGAATATGGAGTTGCAAGGACGAGGGCAACGGACAATCCGTGGAAATAGATGATGGGTCCATGCAACTAATTAAGAGCTCGGGATATGCGTTAAACTACCGATCGTCACAAACACATTAGTTTTTAGAAATCCTATATACTCGTATACTAACTGGGAATTCTTCGATAGTTCAGTGCATTCAATACTCCCATCCTCAAACATCCAAAGAATATATAAAAATCCGGTGGAGCTAGAGGAGGGTGTCAATGAGCTGAATGAAATTGTTTCCGAATCCTATGTTTTATCTTGTCCTCTAAGAACAAAGAAAAACAGCAGGAATGTTCCTTGGTGGAACTCTAGTCTGTCTACTAGACGTACTAAGGTGCGTCAGCTACTCAATCTAGCTAAACGAACGGGGGACTGGAAATAATATAAAAAAGAGTTGACGATCTATAACAAAGAGATTAGACAAGCCAAAAGGACTAGCTTTAGATCCCTTTGTGAAAGTGTAGAATCGACTCCTGAAGTAGCACGAGTCCATAGAGCTCTTGCGAAGAACAAAGTCGATTTAAAGCTGGATGTTCACGGCGAATGAAGAGGATCGCACTCTCCTTTTACTGCGTGTGCACTTTCCAGGGAGTTCCATCCAGTTACCGCTATATTTGCAGATTGATGCTCTTCCTAGAAGAACGATCAATACTGGCTGGAAGTTGGCCAAAGAAATCATAACTACTGAGAAGTTGAGATGGGCCATCAGCTCTTTTCAGCCATATAAATCACCGGGTGCCGATGGTATTTTCCCAATTCTTCTCCATAGGAGTGGTGAGGTACTTATTCCTGGTGAATATCACTAGGGCAAGTCTTGCTTTTGGGTATATACCGGAAGCATGGCGCATAAAATAGTTAATATACATCTCCTTGAGACCTATTGAAAAGGGAGCCTTTACATCCTTGTCAGTTTGCATATATTGCGGGAAAATCGTCTGAAACTGCACTATACCATCTGACGGATTTTATTCAGGCAGCACTGGATAAAAAAAGAAATAGCACTTTGTGCCTTTCTCGATATTGAGGGGATTTTGAAAACACTCCGCACGAATATGTGATTAGGGCTCTTAACTATAGAGGTATAGATAATACCACTTCCAATTGGATACGAGCTTTACTCAACATTAGACTGAATGAAGCTGAAGTAGGTGACAAAACTGTTAAAGTCAAAGCCAACAAAGGATGTGCGCAGGGTGGGGTATTATAACCAATTTTGTGGAGCATAGTAGTTGATGATCTTAAACAACATAAAACTCAAAAATCTAGGTATATCATGTCAAGGATATGCGGACGATATTGTGATAATAGCTAGAGGAAAATCGGAATCCACTATTTCTGATATTATCCAGAGGGGCTTATTAGCAGCTAGTGAATGGTGCAGGGGAAGAGGATTGAAAATGAATGCCTCAGAGACCACCATTGTGCCGTTTACTAGAAAAATATCTATACCATATATGAATCCTATTGTTCTAAATGGTACACAAGTCGATAATAGCTCTGAGACCAAATACCGCGGAGTCATTTTCGACAAAAAGTTATTGTGGAAGGGTCACCTGCCAGCAACCACCTAGAGGGCTACAGCTTCCTTAAAGATATGTAGACGGATTGCCGGTAAATCTTGGGGATGTAACCCCAAAAATTGTTCGCTGGATGTTTACCATGATGGTGAGACCAATTATCACCTATGGTTCAGTAGCATCAAATAGAGTCTTAAGACAGCGAAATCTGCATTAAGTAAAGTACAACGCTCTTGCCGCCTGCCTTGTTAGCAGCAATGGAAGTTATACTAGATCTAATACCCTTACATCTAGTAATTGAAGATTCTGCTAGAAAGTCTCTTACCAGAATACAAGAAAATATTTCGAGAGAATCAAATTACACCCAAAATATATGGAGTAAAAATTCAACTCAAGGAATTTATGCCAAGAAAACTCAATTTTGCACTCAAATACTGTACAATGATGAGTTGCAAAATGAATGCAAATGTCTAACTGAGACGTATAAAATTAGAGAAAATTCCCTCTTATGGTATACTGACGGTTCTAAGACAATGGACGGAACTGGGGCAGGAGTATTTGGGCCTACAACCAACTATTGGGAATCAATGGGTTCTATCCCAAACATTTTTCAAGCGCAAAAACCACGCTATTGAAAGATGTGCCCAGATCAACATTGACAGAAAATATCGGGGGAAAACATCGTGATACCATCTGATAGTCAAGCATCACTCAAGAGTCTGAGCTCACCCTGAGTGAGGTCTAAAACTTGTATGGTACTGTATTGGGAAGCTAAACTCCCTTGGCTGTATGAAAAAGTTATCTCTAATGTGGGTACCAGGCCACATAGGAGTAGAGGGAACTGAGAAGGCTCATAGCTTAGCTTGGAATTGTGCGGCCTCTCACTTCAACGGCCTTGAACCCTTCTGTGGACTATCATCCAATACCATTGGAGGTTTACTGAAGAAGTGTACAGACGCAAAAAGAGGTCAAACCTGGAAAACTCTTCCGGGATTAAGACAGTCGAAAGCTCTTCTGGGAGATTTTAATCCCAAAAGAGCTAAGGACTTAATAAATATGCCTCGGAGTAAATTAAGAATCATCACAAGCATTTTAAGCAGACATTGTAGACTCAACTACCATTTGAACAAGGGTATATCTTCAGATGCCATCTGTCGATTCTGTGGAGAAAGTGACGAAACCTCACTGCACCTGATCACAGACTGCGGACCATTGGCACACAATAGACTCAGGTGTTTGGAGATTATATCTTAGATATGAGAAAGATCCCTGATCTTTCAAATAAATAGGGGCATCACAATAGATCTTTCAGATCGCAGTGTATAGCACCCTTAAATATATCTATCTATCTATCTTGAACTATGCAAATGGCATCCCCAATAAATATTACTATATTATTTTTCTTGTGGTTGAACATCTGTGCATCTTTGTTTCAATATGTCAACATATTCGCACAAAAATAATGCCTGTCGAAGTATTTAGCAAACAAATTGAGTTCACTTTCAAATTATTTATTAGTAATTAAGCTTAAATTTAAAAGCATTCCAAAATGGCTGGTATCATAAAATAAAATCAGTCAATATGGCTTTAAAATTTACGTTCTAGTAAGCTCTTCAGTATGTGAATTATCGTTAAAAAAAGATTAGATCTCGCAATGGAAACCATTGAATGCATTATATATGGAACGGTTCCAAGCCATTTCTGATTTGAGCTCTCCTACAACGCCTTCCACGTCTAGCACTGAGAATCATTCCGCCTCTATCAACTGGAATGGTATCACATACAGGTGGGATCCGCAAGTTGTACAGTGTGTAGTCCGCAGATACACATTCTCTTTGTAGAGGATCGCCCTCTTATTGTCCATAAGTTAAGCTGTTGTTTCAGAAAATCGTGTATTTAAACACTATATCAGCAACAGAAATTGAAACTCCTCGTCCAGTCACATATCAAAGATTTTGAAATGATTAAATTCATTAGATTTTGAAATGATTATAATCATTAGATTCAAAGATTTTGAAATGATTAGATCATTAGCGAGAAGCGCCTCTCTTGCCGCTGAGTACACGCTAAATGGATGATGCATTATAAAATTATGGAAAACAATTACTTTTCACTATGTTTTCTTGAATCCAAACACATTTTTTGTACTGAACACACTTAAAATCACTTTTTAAATTATTAATACTTACCAATATTTATGAAACTCAAAACCAATCACTTGTAATGCAATTCCAATTGGAAAGCAGCGAATATATGACCGGATGTATCAGAATCCAAGAGGACAGAATGTGATTGGCAAACATGTGCATTTTGACAGGTACATCTGTTTAACATTTGTATGCTGTCAATCAAATTAATGTGTGTATGTATGAGTTTATGTATTAGGTTGGATCGAGTTTTTTCGTTAGGTCGGACCGAAATAAAATTTTTTTTTCAATTTTTTTCAGGAAAAAAATCATAACTCGAGAATGACTGGACCTATTTTCAATCAATTAACCATCATCACTCCTCCCTGCACCTTCCCTAAAAATTTTATGGCAATCGGTCGAGCCGTTCTCGAGTTATGGAGTGACAATCAAAATGTACATTTCTTTTTATTTATATAGATATATATATATATATATATATATATATATATATATATATATATATATATATATATATATATATATTTATATATATAAATTTATATATATATATAGATATATATATATATATATATATATATATATATATATATATATATATATATATATATATATATATATATATATATATATATATATATATATATATATATATATATATAGATATATATATATATATATATATATATATATACATATTTCATATTATTTTTCTTTTTTTTTATTAATCAATTTCTTATTGCATTCTGCCTTAACCTAATACTACCTATATACAGTTATCTCTAACATACAGTCTTGAAAGGTATACGCCCAGTGGCGCATGCTTTATAATTAGAAACAAAAATCAAGTTTTTTTAAATTATATTTTTAAATTGTACCAAATATCTTGGTGCTTTGCGCTTCAGTCAGAGTTATAGGGCTGGATGCCAGCTGATTTGCATGTGATTGGAGGCGATTTTTATACCATGCACTTTGAAGGTTAACTTCGTTTTTTATAGATGACACTCTTAATTCTGTGTGAAGTTGGGTACGAAATTTTAGTGCCAGAGTTCTCCTTTTTGCAAATATATGAGGATTCCATGTTAGCCGTCGGTCCAAGCATATACCTATATACTTGGCATCAGTCGCAATGGAGAATTGTGGAATTGTTCATCTTAAGTGCAGGGCAATAGTCGCATCTTAGCGTAAAGGTGATGTATTCAAACTTACTTTTATTCGGTTAAATACGCCAGTCCTTCATCCATTTTGTGACGTCATCGGGCTTTCTTGCAATTTTTTAGCAGCAGTAAAGGCATTTTTGTGTGAGGACAGAATGGCTGTATCATCCGCGAAGGTGCCGAAAAAGGTGCCGAAGAAGGTGCCTTCAGCGACCTTGCTATAGGTCTGATGTAAATAAAAGTTTTACAATTGGTCCAAAGGCACTTGTTTGAGGAACCCCGACATTGATTTTTTGTAACGTGGAGACTTCGTCACCATGTTTTTTGTGAAAATGCCAATTATTAAGATAGGACTTAATCAGAAGATAAAGATTTACTGGAAGCTTATGTAATAACTTATACAGCAACCCCTCATGCCATACTCTATCAAAGGCTTGAGATATGTCAAGAAAAACTGCTGTACAAAATTTCTTTATTTTCATAGCTTTTGTGGATGTTCTCAACTAGCCTATGTACATGATGGGACGATAAGGTGTCGGATCGACACCACTTTTGCCAGGCTTTAGGATCATATTTATTTCTGCCACTTTCCATTGTGCTAGGAAATGACTTCTTTGTAGTGCAGCACTGAGTAGGTTTCTTAAAAGTGTTATACACAAAAGAGGTAACACTTTGAGTACTTTGTTTGTGATTAAGTCATATCCTGGAGCCTTTCTTTCATTCAAGTTTGCTTGTACACTTATTAACTCAGTTTTTGAGAAGTTTTTCATAGGCAATTTCAATAGATGACATTGATTTAACTTGTTCACTATTAAGTAAATCTGTCTCTGGGAATATTCAATCTTATTTGGTTTGAACACAGAACTTAAGTGTGCTGCGAATAATTTCGCTTTTTCGGTGTCTGATTTCGCCCAATTTTTAACAGCTCTTAGTAAGAGGGGATGATGATGTATTATTTGATTACATGTCCTTCTGCAAACTTCCCATAACGAATGGTTCGTTTGGACTATTACGCCCAAGTTCTGAGTGTGTTAACAATGCTGGAATCTTTCTCCCTTCCCTGTTTAGGCTTGTACGTATACAATTCCGTATTTTTTTATTCTGACGCTTTGTCAATCTTTTTCACTGTTTGTGACTGTATTTTATCTTTATCTGGACTATTGAATTTGATTTCAAACTCATCCTTAACTGTTTCATTTATTAAAGGGATTAACGGCTTAGTGTCGCTGACTCACTAAAAAAAATTGGAGGGGGCTTGATCGGCTTCTCTGTAAACAACGGTTCGGTGTCCTCATCATCAAGAAGCGCGTACTGATTAGCAGAAGTTTCCTTGCCGCTCAACCAGTAAGCTTCTAAGGCTTTCTGTTTTTGTTGTGGGTTCTTAGTATTTTATGGACTTTCGCAAGGCCACCTTTGATTTTTCACAACTGTCCACTTTTCGCATTTCTGGTGGGCTTTGCCTTCCATGGGCAAACAGTGTTTCGGTTGAGATTGTAGTTGGGGCTGCTGCATGTGTCATTGTTGATACTGAAGCTGACATGATAACTGATATTGAAAATATTGTTGTTGTCGTAGTATTAGTAGTGGTTTTTACAAAAGAAGAAGGTATACTCGTGTTGAGCTTACTTGTGTTGGCTAAAGACGGACTGACAAAAAATATCAAACATTCAACTGCTCTTCGAAATTAATATTGATTTTCTCTTTTTCATTTTTCTATTTTACGATAAAATATATATTCCTTTTTTCACTTTACATTTAACTTTTAAGATATCAAGCAATGAATATATAGGTTACTTTAATAAAATACATTGAATATAACCTTAATACTTGGTGTTTCTTATTTTTATCGGCGGCCATCGTCTACAGTGCTCCGTTCCTCTTTCTGTCATATATCCCATCAACACATATCCATTTGTTCTTCATCAAAGAATGGACCGTCATCATACTCAGGCTCGGGAAAACCATTTTCCCACGGCGCAACGACAAACACGCTTAAAACTTCACGTATTTGCTCAATATCCTCGTAGAATCTATCCTCAACGGCGAATAAGTTGTGTCTACTGTCGACGTACTTGAGGTAACCGTCCCGGAACAGCTGCAACCCAAATCGGTCACAAAAAATTTCTTGAACGGAACTGTGACACACCACAACAGCACACTTTCAGTTTCTAATTTAATATTTTACATTCAATTTATACTTACGTTCGATTTCTTTGATTATTTATAAGGCAGACCAACGTTTGTCAGGTCATATATATATATATATATATATATATATATATATATATATATATATATATATATATATATATATATATATATACATACATATATATATATATATATATATATATATATATATATATATATATATACATATATATATATATATATATATATATATATATATATATATATATATATATATATATATATATATATATATATATATATATATATATATATATATATATATATATATATATATATATATATATATATATATTGTGAAGACCTAAATTTTGTAACAATTTTAGGTCACACAAAATACCGCCCTCACCATATACCAACACCATGCGAGCACATGTAGCCAAACCACGCCACATGTGGTTATGCTCGAACATGACACAACGCCGAAATACGGGAATTCCGTATGCGCGAACACGACACAGTGCCGAAATACGGGACTTGTCGATGCTCGCATTAAAAAATGTATAAAAGGCCGGTGCGCAGAGGAACCGGTCTCTTGCGATTTCAACAGCGGCGGCGACAACAGCGGACGAACACGTTCTCATGTGATTTGAACAGCGGCGGCGACAACAGCGGACGAGCAGGCGCTCTCTTGTGATAACCAACAGCGGCGGCGACAACAGCGGACGAGCAGGCGAGTAAGTGGGTATAGCATTCGCGGACAGTGGCGACCACGGCAGACAATTCCTGAATTTTGAGACTTCTTACGTGATTGGTGGTGTGAGGTTTTAACCGACATCACTACCACGTAAGAGAGTGCTCCACCCTAGACGAAGTAAACGCGAGGTTTTAACCGGCGTTTCACTTCAAAGCAGCTATTGATTCAAGTTAGACTTTTGAGACTTCTTACGTGCTTGGTGGTGTGAGGTTTTAACCGACATCACTACCACGTAAGAGAGTGCTCCACCCTAGACGAAGTAAACGCGAGGTTTTAACCGGCGTTTCACTTCAAAGCAGCTATTGCTTCAAGTTAGACTTTTGAGACTTCTTACGTGATTGGTGGTGTGAGGTTTTAACCGACATCACTACCACGTAAGAGAGTGCTCCACCCTAGACGAAGTAAACGCGAGGTTTTAACCGGCGTTTCGCTTCAAAGCAGCTATTGCTTCAAGTTAGACTTTTGAGACTTCTTACGTGATTGGTGGTGTGAGGTTTTAACCGACATCACTACCACGTAAGAGAGTGCTCCCCCCTAGACGAAGTAAACGCGAGGTTTTAACCGGCGTTGAATTTCAAAGCAGCTATTGCTTCTACGTCTGCCACTACCCCACTTCACTGCATTAGACGAAGCGGAGAGAATACAGGATTAGTTCTAATTAGTTTAAGATGAAGTTGTAATTTACTGAATAATAAAATAAAGTAAACAAACTCCATCAAACGTTGTGTTAAGGTCAAGAAAATAAATATTGTACAGGACTCTGGGAAGACTGAGCGTACCCCAGCTAGAGATTTCTTACATGGCGCCCGAGCAGGGACCTTAACACAACGAAACGATATGAAGCCGAAGTCAGGGTGGATCTATACCCTACGCAAAGACCAGCTAGAACAATACGCGGCAGAATTTAAACTTGACGATACTGGAAGTGTGGACGAACTGCGAAAAAGGTTCGCAGCTTTGATAGTTGATAGCACCACTAACCCGGAATTCCGCAAACGACTGGAGGAATTGGAAATAAAGCACACGCAAGAGACAGCAAGCTCCACATTACCAAAAACATCGAAGTCAACGTTAACACAACCATCTCACGTCCACATAGAGGAAATGGAACGACACCAGGAACAACCATCTGTCGGCGCAGATAACATGAACGCCTTTTTGTCAACTCAATGTGTTACCGTCATTGAACAAGTTCGTAAGTGGCCAGTAAAATACGACGGCGATAAGGATCCGTTGGGATTTATAGAGCGCGTAAAGGAACTGGCAGACATGTATGGTCTCAACCGGGACTTACTCCCTCGCACAATGCCACAGCTTCTCACAGATAAGGCATTAACCTGGCACCGAAACAACAAAAGGCAGTGGGTCACGTTTGAAGCATTCGAACGAGACTTTCTGAAATTTTTCCTCCCCAGCCGATATTTTGAAGATCTAGACGATGAGATCAGAAAACGGGTGCAAAAGCCAAGAGAGGCCTTTAAGGATTATACCATCGCCCTGCAAAATCTGATGGGACGTGCGCAGTATGACAAAGACCGACAGAACGAACGTATCTTCCGCAATAGTTCGCCCGACTACCGCCTATACATAAGGCGTGACGATTTCTCCTCGCTGGACGAACTGATCACTCGTGCGCAAGAATACGAAAGTATCAGAGCGGATCAGGAAACACTGCGTGAAGCACCACAACGCAGCCGACAACAACCACCACATGAGCAGCTTCCACGATGCCAACCGGAACCTCGACGCGATCGAGCACAAACAATGGGCATCAAAATAAGTCACAAAACAGCATGTCGACGCTGCAGTCAAGAAGGACACATTCAACGCAATTGTCGGAACCCACAGGTACTGTTCTGCTGGGAGTGCGGCCAGACGAATATACGAACAATTGAGTGCTGTCAACAACAAGCGGGAAACGAGCAAGGACCCCCTCAGAACCGGGGACGAGTGGGGCCGTCAAATCGCAACCCGTTCCGCCAACAGTAAAGTTGTTACGTTACGAGCGTAACCATATCTTCGCCACAGTTACGGTGGACGGAGAACAAATAAATGCGACGATAGACACCGGGGCTACAAAGAGCTTCATCAATGGAAATTTTGCCAAACAACATCGAAGTCCGAACAACGTAGTCGCAGTAAACGTGAGGGCACAACTAGCAAACGGCGGTGAATGCACAAGCAAGGAAGCCCTTATGCTGGACGTGCGAATAGGTGATAAATGTTGCCGAATGCCGTTTCTCATCTTCCCACGTGCATCTGGACAAGTTATTTTAGGGTTAGATTTCTTGTACACCATGGGAGCTACACTTTCTCTCGGAGGGAGCTCCGTTGAATTGAGAGCCGACAGGAGAAACTCACGACACAACCCCAAACAGTTGACAGTGCGTAACAGGAATCCTAGGAAGCAACAGCAGAGGTCACCACAGAAACAACAAGGACAGCAAACGCTAATACAACAACAATTGACAATAGCAAACGACGATCAACAGATAACCCCGCCTGCAGTGAGACGAGGGCATTCGATGCGGAGCGCAAACAACAGCAATCTCAGCAACAACAACAATAACATTAACAAAATTGCCGCTAGCCTCTCCGCTAAAGCCGGCGCTGCCGAAGAAGCCAAAGCAGCCGCAACTACATCACCGGCTTCATCCACACCTATTACACCCCGAAACTACGGACGGAAGAAGAAGAACCAACAAGTAACGCAAGTCCTGCAACGAACTGCTGACACTCTTGAGGATCAGGAGCCACATCCGATGCCCGCCAAAGTGGCTAATATTGAATTAGCAGAAGGTTCACGTACAAGTGCACTCACAGCGACATCGCCTCTATTATCCGCCCATTATAATGAAACTCCATCGCTGGATTGGCACGATACCAACTCCAATTCCAACGCTCACGTTCGTCTACCAAGCACTGCGCCTTCATCGCCATCGGGGCGTGATTATAAGATCAAAGACAAGTTCAAACGGACCCTTACGCTGGACAACCAGGTCAACTGCAACGCGCTGGTCCCATCACCGAGCGCACAAGTATCCGCTGAAGGCACTGGTACTGCTGGCATAGTCGGAGCCGAGGAGGAACAGCAACGCGGTTCGGTAAAACTGGTCTTATCCAAAAAGAAGGGTAGGATTTTCAAAAGTGGGGTACTTGTTCAGTCCGACCAACCCGAGCGGTCTGCAGTCAACAAGCGACAGCATCTGTACAAACATCGGTGGGGTGCTGAAGCCAACGGCGACGCTTCCTGCGACGCAATGCCTCCGAAATTCAATGACAAGCAAGCCATACGAATAGCATCCGACGGCCTTTTTGAAGACTTCAATGAAGAGTCGAGCAAAAGTACACTTTCACGTAACAATAGACCAGTGGTCCCCAATCTATTTGATATGGACACTGACACAGCTACACCGGCCGACACTATTACCAGCTTTAAAGTTGACAGGAAGGGCAAACTGAATGGCGTAGCCGATGCGCTATCTAGACAACCACTAGAAGCTCTTTACTCACGTACTGAACTGCAAGATGAAGAGAAGGAAGAATACAACGACGGAGGCACGTGGAAGAGAGGCGCTACATCATTGACCGCATTATTAACTAAACGGCCCATTACAACTGTCCTAACTTTCTGCGACCTGAACGAGGTACATGGAGAGGAAGGGCAACACTTACCACAACCGGTCAAAGACGCAATAACAGCGAGGGTGCAGATAGATCATAGGACTGGGAAAATGAAACGAATGCGATTCGAAATACCACCATACCGAATCGTCATTAACCCCACGTCAATAATCGTAAGATTGCGCACCATGAAGTAAGGGGGGGGTGTGAAGACCTAAATTTTGTAACAATTTTAGGTCACACAAAATACCGCCCTCACCATATACCAACACCATGCGAGCACATGTAGCCAAACCACGCCACACGTGGTTATGCTCGAACATGACACAACGCCGAAATACGGGAATTCCGTATGCGCGAACACGACACAGTGCCGAAATACGGGACTTGTCGATGCTCGCATAAAAAAATGTATAAAAGGCCGGTGCGCAGAGGAACCGGTCTCTTGCGATTTCAACAGCGGCGGCGACAACAGCGGACGAACACGTTCTCGTGTGATTTGAACAGCGGCGGCGACAACAGCGGACGAGCAGGCGAGTAAGTGGGTATAGCATTCGCGGACAGTGGCGACCACGGCAGACAATTCCTGAATTTTGAGACTTCTTACGTGCTTGGTGGTGTGAGGTTTTAACCGACATCACTACCACGTAAGAGAGTGCTCCACCCTAGACGAAGTAAACGCGAGGTTTTAACCGGCGTTTCACTTCAAAGCAGCTATTGCTTCAAGTTAGACTTTTGAGACTTCTTACGTGCTTGGTGGTGTGAGGTTTTAACCGACATCACTACCACGTAAGAGAGTGCTCCACCCTAGACGAAGTAAACGCGAGGTTTTAACCGGCGTTTCACTTCAAAGCAGCTATTGCTTCAAGTTAGACTTTTGAGACTTCTTACGTGCTTGGTGGTGTGAGGTTTTAACCGACATCACTACCACGTAAGAGAGTGCTCCACCCTAGACGAAGTAAACGCGAGGTTTTAACCGGCGTTTCACTTCAAAGCAGCTATTGCTTCAAGTTAGACTTTTGAGACTTCTTACGTGATTGGTGGTGTGAGGTTTTAACCGACATCACTACCACGTAAGAGAGTGCTCCCCCCTAGACGAAGTAAACGCGAGGTTTTAACCGGCGTTGAATTTCAAAGCAGCTATTGCTTCTACGTCTGCCACTACCCCACTTCACTGCATTAGACGAAGCGGAGAGAATACAGGATTAGTTCTAATTAGTCTAAGATGAAGTTGTAATTTACTGAATAATAAAATAAAGTAAACAAACTCCATCAAACGTTGTGTTAAGGTCAAGAAAATAAGTATTGTACAGGACTCTGGGAAGACTGAGCGTACCCCAGCTAGAGATTCCTTACAATATATATATATATATATATATATATATATATATATATATATATATATATATATATATATATATATATATATATATATATATATATATATATATATATATATATATATATATATATATATATATATATATATATATATATATATATATATATATATATATATATATATATATATATATATATATATATATATATATATATATATATATATATATATATATATATATATATATATATATATATATATATATATATATATATATATATATATATATATATATATATATATATATATATATATATATATATATATATATATATATATATATATATATATATATATATATATATATATATATATATATATATATATATATATATATATATATATATATATATATATATATATATATATATATATATATATATATATATATATATATATATATATATATATATATATATATATATATATATATATATATATATATATATATATATATATACAAATATACAATGAAATGAAAAATACAACGAAATTCGCTTTTTTCCATTTTTCAAGAAACACAAAAGTTGTTTACTTCAAACGACTACAACAAATAAACTAATCGATGAATTTGGGTGAAATTTTAACAGCTGACGTTTGACAGATCACAATTTCTAAAAAAAAGTTTTTGTGTTTGTGCTGACATCTAGCGCTAGGTAGCTTCAATATCAATCCGCCCTCGTATATATATACATATATACGAGTATACATATACGTATACATTTTCATATACATATACACATATATTTATATATACATTATCATATCCATGTATGGCTACATATTCATATACTCGTACATAGTTATGTACATATACATATAGACATACATATACAAATACATAGGTAGGTAGGTAGGTAGGTAGGTAGGGCGGCTGCCCGAAGGGCGGATTTAGGCCAACATTGACTCTTTGTGATACCACATGAGACATCAGGTCCCATGCCTTTCAAAGGTCCAGCTATTTGGAGCTTTTAATGAAGCAGTTGATGGAGCTAATCTTTTTCTTTGAGATATCTCCCAAAGAGTCCAGAAGGTAGTCGCATAGGAAAGTGTGCCTCCTTCTGGACAGCACGTGCATAACAGGTGTGCAATGGACTCTTCCTCCCCCTCGTCCATGCAACTCCTGCATAAGTTGTTAGAGGTGATCCTCAGCCTACACCCGTGTGTGCCTAGAGTTCAGTCTCCCGTTAGGACACTATTCACGGAAACTATACTTTGTCTATTTAGAGCCACTAGGTTCTTAGAGCGCTTGACATTTATCTCTGGCCAGGTTCGTCTGGCGGTTTTACATCCTGAAAATTTAGATTGGCGCCTGCCCGTTGTGTTAAGGATATTGTATATACTAAGACCTATCATGTGGCAATACGAATGCCGAAGTTCGACCTATCTGATTGAATCGGTATGGTAGTACCCTCACGGGCAAGTTCATTCGCCTTGCAGTTCCCTGGAATATCTCTGTGACCGGGAACCCAGCACAGATGCAGACAGGTCTGCATAGCTACCGCGTCTGAAGATTTGCGGCAGCTCTTTACAGCTTTTAAGGTGATAATAACCGAATCCAGGGAGCACAAAGCTGCTTGGCTGTCGGAAAGTATGCAAATATCATGTCCAGATACCTTCTTCTTCCTTAGTCAATATAGTGCCGCTTCTGTAGCCGAGACCTCTACCAGAAAAACATTGCAGTGGTCGGGCATCCTAAAGGACATGTTAATGTCCAAATCTTCTGAGATTACACCACTCTACTCTGTAACTTGAATCCATCTGTGTAGATGTGAACCCCTTCTACATGAGGGGGGATGCCATCCTTCCATTCACCCTAGAGGGAATGGAGATCCTGCATATAACATTGATGGCATAAATTGGTGTGATGTAATGGAAAGGGTCAGGAATACCCTCAAAGTGTCTTAAAATAGACGCATGATTTACGTTCCTGGCAAACCATTGATGCGTAGCCTTATAACTGAGTTTGCAGCCATTATTTCGCCAAAAAGCTTAACAGGCAGCAGATTGAGCATAATGTCCAATGCTGCCGTAGGACTCGTTCTAGTGGCACTACTTATGAATACCTCTGCCGTTTTTTGTACCTTTGTTACCAGCCCATTGTATGTGCACTTACTTAGGGCTGTCCACCAAGGAAGCACGCCATAAAAAAGGACTGGCCGTACCACAGTGGTGTATATCCAATAGGCTAACTTAAGCTGGAACCCCCATTTATTACCTATAACTCGTTTGCAAGAATACCTGAGCGTTCCTAATTCGTTCGCATATATTAGCCTTCCAGTTCTGTTTTGTATCTAGGATCACGACCTTGTTAATATCTACACCCATTAGTTTTAAAGCAATAAATTGAAGATTTTTATACTTCCTAGTGAAGAGCACCAGCTTAGTCTTTTCAGATTAACCCCCAACCCAGAGTCAGTAGTCCATTTAGAGAATGTTCAACATGTGGTGCATCAAGTCTCTCAATGTAGATATTTCCCGAGAAACTAATAGCAACATCAACCGTATACGCAACCACCTTGCACCCTTCCCTCTCCAGTCGAATAAGCAGCTGATTTACCGCAAGATTCCAGAGTAGGGGTGAAAAAACTACGCCTTGAGGTGTGCCTCTGCGCACGGACTTCTTGGCTGACGCCGTCCCCAGCTGTGAATTGATTATCCTACTACTAAGCATATTAGCAATCCATTTGCTAATGACGGGGTCCACCTCCAAGTCTCGCAAAACACCAATTATTGCGTCTGATTTGTTGTTTTCAAAAGATCTCTCAGTGTCCAGGAAAGCCACTAGGGAGATCTCCTTGTTATGCAGGGAGCAGTCAATACTAGAGACTTAGGAGTGTAAAGCGGTCTCAACCGATTTACCGTTGAAGTAGACATACTGACAGACTGACGGCTTCTGTCTGTCTATAATGAGCCTCAGATGAATGTCTAGCAACGTTTGCAAGATTTTCAGACAGAAAGAGGACAGACTAATGGGCCTTAAGTCCCCTGGAGCTGTGTGCGAGCTTTTGCCGACCTTGGGTATAAAAATTACCCCCACATGCATCCATGAGTCTGGAATATTCGGTAATTCAAGACAACTATTGTAGATCTTTAGCAGCAACTCTATTATAAGATTCTCTGACTGCTGAATTTCAATTAGAGTTACACCATTTGGGCCAGATGCTTTATATGGATTGAAGCTATGGAAAGCCCTTTACAATTTTGACTTCGTGATGATGTCTGAGTTGACTTCAACTATATTCGCGCTGGGTTTCGATCTCCGCGGAATGGTCCTGGAGCACCCAGGGCAGTGAGTCTCTAGAAGAAGCTCGAGTCTCATTACTATTTGAAGTCCAAGATCCATCCTCGCTCTTCAGGTAACTAGGTACCATTGGAGCAGTTGATAGGATCTTCCTCAGCCTGGACTTCTCAGAGATATCTTCTACGTGACGGCAAAAGTTTTTCCACGATGCTCTTTGTACCTTCCTAACCTAAATTTTGACTGTTCTGAGTGCTGCCTCATATAAGCCCAGTCTGCACTATCTCTACACTTCTTTGCGCTGTTGAAAACTCTCCTACAGTTTTGTCTGAGTCCCCTAATTTCCTCCCCCCACCATGTGGGGTTTTGTTTCCCCCTGGGTCTACTGAGGGGGCAAGAGACCAATAGAGCCTTATTAAGAGCAACCGTTAGAACCTCCACAGACCTATCAATTTCGGCACACGTGCATGTGCTTGTGGGGTACTGAGGTAGTAGTATAGCTACAGTCACCTTGTAGAGGTCCCAGTTTACTTTCCTGACATTTCTAAAAGCCTTAGAGGTAGGTAGACTATCTAGAAGATCAAAGTGAATGAAAAGCTGCGTATCTATTGGTAATCTATGATACTCCTAACCAGAGTATACAGAGTAAAGAAACTTAAACGTGAAAACGAGTTTTTTTTCTCTGTGTTCTCTGCTCCTAACGATGTGCTCGAAAGTTAATGTGGATAATATAATAATTTTTTATTTCTATCTATTAATTTTCCACAATACTTAAGAGGTATGCACAATGGAGCGTTACCGATTTTTTGTTGATGATGATGAAATCTGAATACGCGTGTTCCTACATTTATCCATACATACTTGTATGTATGTTCATATGTGGTGATTTCTTTTTTTTGTTTGTTTCTGAAAAGCAGCAATGAAGAGATTATCCTTAAATACATTTATTTTTAATTGTTATTAATTGCGCCCACAGTTTGTTCGCCATGTAGGAAAATTTTTATGAGTCAGTGTTATGTTAGATTGTTAGTGTAAAACCATCGAAGTTTCTGTTTCTCCAGATTGTTATATGAGCTGATTTTGACAAATACCACGCCCACCTCCTCTATATAGAACTTTTTCACCTTTTTTTACTTCGCTCCAATTGATGGAATACTGACGGATTTAGGTAGTTACAGTATGGCACAAAAGATTCGTTGCTGGGCTATACTAATATATTTACTCGATTTTACCAACTTTGGAAAGTTTTATTTGATTTCTTTCTTTTCTATTCATTGACTGATGCTTACGAAAGACAATACAAAAACTTCCTGAAAATATCTAACCGTTATCAAAAGAGAGCAGGAAACCCCTTATTTTCAACTCACAAAAGTATTCGTTTTATATATTTTTATTTATTTAAGCAAAAGAAAAAGGATCATTTAATATTTTGTATGGTGCCCTTAGTAGTTAAACAATGTATGTTTTGGCGCAAAAACGCGTGTATTTATGAAGGTCCAAATTCACCAAAAACCGTCACATTTATTATTTTAAGTAGACGCCATCTGGCGCTGAGTTTTTTGTTGGAAGATTTTGTGGAAAGCTGTGTTTTGGTTTGTGTCTTTGCTATGATGGAGGGAGCTTTTGTGGAAAGCTGTGTTTTGGTTTGTGTCTTTGCTATGATGGAGGGAGCTTTTGTAGAAAGCTGTGTTTTGGTTTGTGTCTTTGCTGGATAGAAAAATTCACGTTAAGTTTAATGTGAACAATAAAAAGTTTTTTAACTTTTCTCATACCCCGCCCCTGTGTTTGCTTTTGATCAGAACAAGTTTCTAAAAGCTGAAAATTCAAGACAGTTTGGTATTTACCGATAAAATTCGGCTGCTTTCTGTTTAAATAAAAGGTTATTCAACTCAGATGTGTGTTTACTGATCAGAAAGCAGCTGCGTTATTTTATTATACATACATATGTGACGACGGCATTTTGGAAATAAATTGAATACCTTCTTGCCCATCAAGTTGAATGCAGCCTACGTCACAGACGCAACTTGAACAGGTTTTGACAGACAATACATGTGAGAACTTGATGGGCAGAAATTTATAGTGTGGTCGCAGTGATAAGTAAATATAATAATATGGTTTTTTTTATATTTTACACAATAACTTTGAAAATTTAAATAAAAGTAAAAAATAAACTAAAATAATTTAAGTAAATATAGGGTGTTTTTTTAGTCGTGTGGTTTTCAATCTGGCAGTACTTTTTTTCGGAGTTGGCCTTTTTGACAGCTGTTACTTGGTTTATGCTCAGTTTACTTTGCCATTTCACAGAATTGAAGCCGAACGACTATCAAATGCGTCGCAGGTTGGGTGAATGGGCCCAAAACGAGATGGCCACCGATCCTGATTTTCACAAGAAACTTTTGTTAAGCGATGAACATTAATATGCAAAATTGTCGCATTTTGAGTGACGAAAATCCACCAGCCATTGTTGAGACGCCGTTACATCCTCAAAAAGTCACTGTTTGGTGTGTTCTATGAGCAGAGGAAATCATTGGTCATTATTATTTCAAAAATGAAGTCGGCCATACTCTTACAGTCAATAGGAAATGCTATAGAGCCATGATTAATGACTTTTTCGTGCCTGAATTGGAGGATGTTGATGTGGACCACCTTCGGTTCCAACAAGACGACGCTACATGCCATACAGCCAACGAAACAATCAATTTATTGAAGGAAACTTTTGGTGAGCTCATTATCTCGCGTCGTGGGCCTGTGGCGTGGCCTCCAAGATCGTGCGATTTAACACCGCTGGACTAATTTTTGTGGGGTTATGTGAATTTTCTTGTCTACGTAGATAAGCCCGAGACGATTGACGCCTTGGAAGACAATATTCGGCGCTTTGTTACTGACATACGGCCCCAATTGCTGCAAAAAGTGGTCGAAAATTGGGCCTCGGCTGGAATTTATTCGAGGCGGCCGCGGCGTCCATTTGCCCGAAATCATTTTTAAAACATACTGGCAAACACTTATCTTTATAATAAAGCTAAATTCTTGGCCATAACATAAAATTATATGCATTTTATTTCTGCTTCAAAACCACATGTCTAAAACAACACCCTTTATAATTATATGTTTTTTTTTTTGATTTTCTACAGAACTTTGAAAATGTTATTATGTCGATGGCATTGTTAAACATAATAAAAACTTGTTCTTATCAATATATGTACATAAGATAACAATATGAAAAATTAACCTAATCGTAATGCATATTAACATAATCATTTAATTTCAAGTTTCATAAATTTTGTATTTTTAAATATTAACAAATAAATAAATATGAAAAAAAGGTTTCCTATCATACCAGTCTCACAATCACGACCTAATGTGAAATGCTTTCTTTGTAAATCTTCTCTTTGAGCCGAGCCGCCCTATGTGGTCTAGTGGTAAGCATGCTAGATTCACACCTCGAGGGCCGCAGGTTCCAACCCGCAGGTACCGAACGCCTGAACGCCTCTGTAGCTAGTACTCATTCCACCAAAACCATGCAGTCATAATTGATTGTGGTATGTATAATAATAATAATAATAATAATAATAATAATAATAATAATAATAATAATAATAATAATAATAATAATAATAATAATAATGTTAATAAATCTCTTTGAGTCGAAGGATATCTGAAGAAATGTTTTTCATTTTTGTCTTCTTGTAAATATAAATAGCAGAACTCACTATTTCATTAATAAATTTTATTTTTGTTATATTTTATTTCATTCGAAATATAAATTCCCTAATAAAATCTATTAAAGTTTTATTACTTATTTTTTACACACAGTTTCTTAGTTATAAAAATTAATTTATCCCTATTTTTTGTGAATTTTAGAACCCTGAATTAATCCATTTACTCACCACTAACAATGATTGGTTATAAATTACCGAACAAGATAAATTACTTACATGGTGGCTGCAAGGTGAATTTCATACCTCCGGAATTGTCAAACATAAGCAATGAGCGATCAAAACAAACGAAATTGAGAGGAATGGAAGAATATAGAAGAGCTGCATAATGTAGTACACAATTTATATAAAATATATTTAATTGTTAAATAGACTCATAATTTCTTCATAATTTTCAAACATCACAAAAATAACAATTAAAAACTCATATTCACTCAAATCAAAACTCTATTTCCAATTGTTTGGAAATTGCAAATTAGTTTTGATCGCATTTTTCTATAATTTCAATTTTGATAGGTACTGAGGGAAAATTGATTCAAAAAAATTTGTTCTTGCTGCCACCATGTAAGTAAATTCACCTTGTTACCGAACTTTAAGAAACAGAGAGGAATTGTCACAATGTTGAATTTACTAACTGCTAGGTGAATTTCGTACCTCCGGTATTGTCAAACATAAGCAATGCACGATTAAATTCTGTTCGAAATAAACGAAATTGAGAGGAATGGAGAAATACATGAGCTGCTTCAAGTAGTACACAATTTATATAAAATATATTTAATAGTTACATAGTCTCGTAATTTCTTCTGAAAGTTCAAATTACACAAAAATAACAATTAAATAACTCTTCTTCAAATCAAAACTTTATTTCCAATTGTTTGCATATTTGTTTTGATTGCATTGTTCTATAAATTTAATTTTGACAGCTACGTCGGGAAAATTGGTTTAAAAAATTCGTTCTGCAGTCACCATGTTAAGCGGCCCCGACACGCCCGACAGTATCTGTGCACCGAGACGCCACTGCATACTCTTCAATCATTCACTTTCGTTTACTCCTTCGGCGTGGAGACAACAATGTCAGACGCAGATAAAAGTAATTTTGGTAGCGGTTGCAGTGTGATTGAAAAAGAAACAAATGAATGAAACACAACAAAAAGCAATGAAAAAAAAAAATCTGGATGAAAAATTGCTATCGAAAAAGTAAAGAGATTTCCCATCAAAATATTGAGGTAAAATTCAATGAATTTAATGAGAAATGTTTTTCTTTGTTTTCCGCCATGACGTCCGCGCGCTATGAAATTCTGTTTCGAATGAATGAAGTTTCAGTCACGCAAATACACTTGACGTATTGACTAAACACTTCATCCATGCAGTAAGAAAAATCCGAATGATTTGGATTTTGCTTACTGCATGACTTCAGTCATTGTATGTTAGTCGCATACATAGCTATTTTACTAATTCTTTTTTACGATTCTTTACATCATTCAATAACGTGTCGGGGCCGCTTACACTGCGGCCCCACTTTCAATTTCCTTGCCCATCAAGTCGCAAAACATACAAACTTTTTACTAACAATATATATTTTTAGTACTTGACCGTCGACTTGATTATCAATTTATGCTTCCAGCGGAGAATCCATTCGGCCTTCAATTATCTGTCAATTGTTACGTGAGTATTAAGTAAAAAATAACGGAAAACCAGATAAAATTTTAAAAAATCGATCAACAAATAAAAAAGGCAGAAATGATTAAATTTATTGTTATATATGGGGGGAGGAAATTAGGGGACTCAGACAAAATTGTAGGAGACTTTTCAGCAGCGCAAAAAAGTCTAGAGATAGTGCAGACTGGGCTTTATATAAGGCAGCACTCAGAGCCTTCAAAAGTAAGCTTAGGAAAGCACAGAGAGAATCGTGGAGGAACTTTTGCGGTGACGTAGAATATATCTCTGAGACCTCCAGGTTGAGGAAGATCCTATCAACTGCTTCAATGGTACCTGGTTACCTGAGGAGGGAGGATGGATCCTGGACTACTAATAGTAATGAGACTCTAGAGCTTCTTCTGGAGACTCACTTCCCTGGTTGCTCGAGTACCATTCCGCGGAGAACGAATCCCAGCGGGAATGTAGTTGAAGTCAACTCAGACATAGTCACGAAGCCAAAATTGCAATGGGTTATCCATAGCTTCAAACCATTTAAAGCATCTGGCCCAGATGGTGTAGCTCCAATTGAAATTCAGCAGTCGGAGAATCTTATAATAGAGTGACTGTTAAAGATCTATAATAGTTGTCTTGAATTAGCGTATATTCCAGACTCATGGAAGCATGTGAGGGTAATTTTATACCCAAGGCCGGCTAAAGCTCGCACACAGCTCCAGGGGACTTAAGACCCATTAGTCTGTCCTCCTTCTGTCTAAAAATCCTGGAAAGGTTGTTAGATATTCATCTGAGGCTCACTATAGACAGACAGAAGCTGTCAGTCTCTCAGCATGCCTACGTTAAGGGTAAATGGGTGGAGACCGCTTTACACTCCTTAGTATCTAGGATTGAGTGCTCCCTGCACAACAAGGAGTTCTCCCTAGTGGCTTTCCTGGACATTGAGGGAGCTTTTAACAATATCAAATCAGACGCAATAATCGGTGCGATGCGAGACTTGGAGGTGGAACCCGCCATTAGCAGGTGGATTGAAAACATGCTTAGTAGCAGGATAATCAATTCACAGCTGGGGGCGGCGTCGGCCAAGAAGTCCGTGTGCAGAGGCACACCTCAAGGTGGAGTTCTTTCACCCCTACTCTGGAATCTTGCGGTAAATCAGCTGCTTGTTCGACTGGAGAGGGAAGGGTGCAAGGTGGTTGCGTATGCGGATGATGTTGCTATTAGTATCTCGGGTAAATACATATCTACTTTGAGGGACTTGATCCAAAACGTGCTGAACATTCTCTCTAAATGGACTACTGACTCTGGGTTGGGGGTTAATCCGACCAAGACTAAGCTGGTACTCTTCACTAGGAAGTATAAAATTCCTCAATTTATTGCTCCAAAACTAATGGGTGTAGATATTGACCTTGTCGAGGAGGCTAAATATCTGGGCGTGACCCTAGATAGGAAGCTGAATCGGAAGGCCAATGTAAGCGAGCGCATTAGGAAGGCTCAGGTAGCTCTGTACTCTTGCAAAAGAGTCATAGGCAAAAAATGGGGGTTACAGCCTAAGGTAGCCTATTGGATATATACAGCTGTGGTACGACCAGTCCTTTTCTATGGGGTGCTTGCTTGGTGGACAGCCCTAAGTAAGTCCACATACAATAGGCTGATAACAAAGGTACAAAGAACGGCAGAGGCATTCATAAGTAGTGCCATTAGAACGACTCCAACGGCAGCATTGGATATTATGCTCAATCTGCTGCCTGTTAGGCTTTTTGGCGAAAACATGGCTGCAAACTCAGCTATCAGACTAAAAGCTACGCATCAATGGGATGCCAGGAATATAGGTCATGCGTCCATTTTAAGACATTTTGAGGGTATTCCTGACTCTTTCGACTACATCACACCAATGTACGCCTTCAATGGTATGTGCAAGATCTCCATTCCCTCCAGGGACGAATGGAAGGATGGCATCCCCACTCATGTAAAAGGGGTTCATATCTACACAGATGGATCCAAACTACAGAGTAGGGTGGGAGGTGGTGTATTCTCAGAAGATTTGGATATTAACATGTCCTTTAGGATACCCGACCACTGCAGTGTTTTTCAGGCAGAGGTCGCGGCTATAGAGGCAGCACTGTCTTGGCTAAGGAAGAAGAAGATATCTGGACTTGATATTTGCATTCTGTCCGACAACCAAGCTGCTTTGCGCTCCCTCAAAAGCCGTCAAGAGCCGTCTGCATCTGTGCTGGGTTCCCGGTCACAGAGATATTCCAGGGAACTGCAAGGCGGATGAACTTGCCCGTGAGGGTACTACCATACCGATGGAACCAGATAGATCGCAATTCGGTATTCCTATTGCCACATGTAAGCTCTTAGTAAATACAATATCCTTAGGAACAGCGGGCAGGCGCTGGTCTGAACTTTCAGGATGTAAAATAGCTAGACAAACCTGGCCAGAGATAAATGTCAAGCGCTCTAAGGACCTACTGGCTCTAAATAGACAAAGCATAGGTCCTGTGATTAGCGTCTTAACGGGACACTGGACTCTAGGCACACACGGGTGTAGGCTGGGGATCGCCTCTAATGACTTCTGCAGGAGTTGCATGGACGAGGAGGAGGAAGATTCTACTGCTCACCTGTTGTGCACGTGTCCAGCTTTGTCCAGAAGGAGGCGCACTTTCCTAGGCGACTACTTTTTGGACTCCTTGGGAGATATCTCAAAAAAAAAGATTAGCTCCATCAACAGCTTCATTAAAAGCTCCAAATGGCTGGACCTTTGGACCATGCGGTATCACAAAGGGTCAATGTTGGCCTAACTGCGCCCTTTTCGGGTGGCCGCTTTACCTACCTACCTACCTAGAGAAATAAATCTTTTCCGTCAGAATTACTAAAAATTGAACTACAAAATATTTTAAGTACCGATTGTTCTGTCAATAAGAGAATTGTTCTATTAGGAGATTTTAATATATGTCGTGGCAGTGACTGTGACCAAGTAGAAGACATCCTAACGGAATGCGGCTTAATATCTCTTCTATGTAGAGATAAGAGTACCACTTCAGGAAACTCTCATAGGCTGGGCTTTCTCTAATATGGACAGTAATTCAATCAAGGCGAAAACTTACGAAACGATTTACAGTTACCATGATGCAGTTTGTGTTACAATTTCATCATAATAGGTTTCTTTATTTTTGCTGCATTCTTTATTTATTTAATGTATGCTAACTTAGTTGATTTAGGTTACATAGGTACAATTAATTAGGTTCCTCGGGAGAGCTAGTAACTCCTAGAGGACGCGTCCCCAGGTGGCGGATAGGGGAAATCATCTCATATATTGGAGGTAGAAGCTGTATCAACTACCTCCCGCGGACCAACAATCAGTAGTATTCATACCTTCAAACCTTTACTATCAAAAATGTTAAACTAATTTTGTGCCGCAGAGTTTTTTGTATAAATACCATAATGGCCATAGCAGGTACGGATATGTACATATGGAAATGTGAAGTATTACTATAGGACCAAGTTAACTATATTCATAACTCGAAATCTGTACAAAATATACGAACAAATGTGTCTATAGCATTATAGAATAGTATAGGTGTAGCATTTCAACATGGAGAAAAAATCGTGTTGATCCCATATTGACATGGTTTAACTCTCAAGTACATTTTATTTGTATGAGCGTGGTTTTATAAACTATAAAGATAAATGGTATTTCGTAGTCGGTCTAACCCGACTTGAGACTTCTTCACTCGTTTTTATTAAATATACATACTTTTGTGACCATCGCTATAATTCTTTTCTATTGTACACATTAACGCGGTCCTACTGTACATAAATTGCCAAAGAGACACAAAAATGTTTGATTTTGTTTTTCGCACAAAAAACAAGAACAAACAGATAAAGGGCGAGGTACGCTCAATCTGTGTAAAGTAAATGAGAGAGCCTTCTATTTGCTCCGAGCTACCGGAGCTTATTTTTGTTCGGTGTGGACATCACTGATCTAGAAGATCAAACTGAATTAACCTATGATCCGAAAAGGAGTGTTTCTTTAGAGCTCCCCAATTTGAAATCCGATCAAAAATTGTTTCGGAGGCAAGGGTTATATCAAGGACTTCTTGCCTATTAGCAGTTATGAAAGTGGGCTCTGACCCCTTATTACATATAAGAAGGTTAGTCGTTACAATATATTCATATAATGATTCACCGCGTTCATTGACATCCGTGCTTCCCCAGATATAGTTGTGAGCACTGGCATCGCATCCAATAATTACAGCCACCTGTTGAGCCTTTGCATACACAAAAAGATCCTGTCGGTTGGCTTCCGGAAGGATTTCAAGGTCATGCGCCATATAGGCCGAGACCAGCCAGTACCGTCCCCTGCCAGTTTCCAGGCAGACCGCCGTTAAATCCTTGTTGCTGTAATTGGGGAGAACAAAAGAGCTAACATTACAAGAGCTGGGTCTTCATTTACTTACGGTATACAGCAAACTGTAATTATAAGTTCTGACAGCACAGACCAAGTCTCCGTATGGCCAGTGTTCTTGAATCAGGACAACGTCTACTCCGCCTTTTGCAAAACGGAGCTGAAGGCTGGCAGACGCAGCCTTCGAGTGATGGAGGTTAATCTGAACTATTCGTAGCATCTCTGCTACTAGTACCGCTGGTCACAACCTCCACCACCGTGACATCAGCCTCAGACTCCGAGTCTGACTCCGAGGGGACTTCCTCCTCACTGAGCGTGGTTGTCCCTAGGAGACGCTCCAAACCCCCTGACAGTTGACATAGAGTCACTGCGTTTCGGGTGCATGGCGGAGTCCTCAGCAGCAATAGGATCAGAAGTTACCCCTAAAGGATTCACTACCGCTTGATCCATGTCAGTCGGTTGCCGGTCCTTTTTATAGACCTTGAGGCTTGTGGATGAGAAGCTATAGTCCACGACCCAATTGGATTCAGCTAGAGGCGCCAGAGATTCGGCGTTCACCACAAAGGTTATTGACCTGTAATCCCCTCTTGGTTCCTCTACCTTAGTCACATTCCAATTTTTAGTCGGGAGCTGCTGGTTGCTCAACCTAAAGATCTCCAAGATAGCCTCAGGGTAAGACGGTTCGGCTGGGATCCAAGCACGCGCTCTAGGTCTATTAGGTATCAGCTCCCTAGGTACGACTTCGAGCCTTGCGCCTGGCCATGCTTATCCCATAAAATAACGTAATTATATAAACGATCAAATATATTTATATGAAAAATTAGTAATTGAAATAATACTGAGTACATTGTTAAATGTAGACATGCTTTCGCAGAAGCATTTTATATATATATATATATATATATATATATATATATATATATATATATATATATATATATATATATATTATATATATATATATATATATATATATATATATATATATATATATATATATATATATATATATATATATAATTGTATATGGTGCTTTATATATTTTCATATGCTGCTTTCTGCTTTGGTAGTTCATAATTTGACTAATACATTGTAATTTGCCTGCTTATAACATTTATTTAATTAAATATACGTACATAATTTTGTTGCTTTTTTCTCTTATATTTATTATTAAACATTTCAAGTAAGTTTAACAACATACTTTAATGATAATAGATCAAAATTTTATTATAATAAATAAATATTTTCTTTAATTTTTTGTACTTTTGTTGGCATTAAGTTCATTAAAAAGAATAAACAAGCCAAACAAATTATAAATTAACATAAGAATTAAATAATAGTTTTAATAAATTTATTTTAGCATATAGAGTAGTGTACCTAATATCAGTAATGAAATTATTAATCAGAAGTAGTATTCACTAAATTGAATTTGGTACTTTTTGGAATGAGAATAGTATTAAAATATTGACGAACGACAACCCCAAATAGTGTTTTTTCGAATCTCACCAGTTTATTTACATCCAGTGGGGAATGAAAAATAGGTTTGTTTACATCCAGTGGCGAAAAAATTGCCAGCAATACAAGTGTATTCTGTGAATGTATAAGTAAGTTTCATTTCTCATATTCTCTGCATTTAGTATCACTGATGGACAAGTCTTCTGTTTTAAATTGAAGATTACTTGTTCAGTTAGTTGCATTCACCTTAATTCTCCACTTATTTAGCCAGATTTGGAGCTTATCCAAGCTTTCTTGGAGATAATTTGTAGCGATTATATTGTTGCTGCTTATAGCCATTATGACAGTATCATCCGCGTAGATTGCGATTTTTGTATTCTCCGTCAGTGGAAGGTCAGCAGTGTAGATAGTGTAGAGCACAGGACTTAGAACACTGCCTTGTGGTATACCCGCCTTTATAGGGAACAGTTCAGAAATGCTGCTCTTCAAGATATGATCTTTAGATATCATAAAACGTTTGAGCTAGTAACTTTTTCAGGTAAAAGAATAAGCCAGGGTGCCATACTTTATATCTAGGAAAGCAGTTGTACTATAACGGTTTTCCTCAAGAGCGTTTCTTATTATGCTATACACTCGGTACACTTCTTCTGTTGTGGTGTAGTATTCCCCAAATCCAAATTGATGATTGGGTATTATCTCCTTTTTGAGCAGAAGTGGTTTAAGTTTGTTTAATAGGAGCTTTTCAAACATTTTTGAAACATTTGGCAAAAGGCTAATTGGTCTATAAGAAGTGACTTCCTCCAAGGGCTTCCCGGGTTTAGGGATGACAATAATTTCGGTCACTTTTCATTGACGCGGAAAATATCTACATCTAATTCTTGCATTTAAGAGATAAGTAAGGTATTTTATTCCTTTATTTGGTAGTTCCTTTAATATTTTACTTGTTATCAGGTCGTATCCCGGTGCCTTTTTCACATTCAGTGTTCTCTGCACAGCGTTATGTATTTCCTTTTTTGTAAAGAGCGTGATAGGTAACTCTAATTCTCCTGGACTATTGAGAAGATTAAATACTTCATTTTGCTCTTCTTTCCAAAAATCAAAACTAATAATAGGCAAAAGTCCAAATAGTGGTAATAACCAAACATAAAACAAAAACAAACTATACATGAACATTGTGCGTTCTCCATCTCTAGCTAGAGATCGATGTCTCACCCGTGAGCGTCTTTCTGCATCAGCAATAAGCAGTATACCGAAAACTTCACTGAAACCAACGTAGTTGTCTTCTCATCAGTTAGCAGCGCATGCACATTCAAGTATACCAACTCAGCAAACGTTAGCAGCAGGCGCCCCTGCAGAAAACACGGAACAACAAACTGCTGCTCAACTAGAGCAATCGACACATATGTCAAATCAGACGGTAATTGAACAAAACTCTCTCAATGATAGTTCCGCGCAAGAAGCAAAAGAACAAAGAGTAGAAAGCAGCTGCTCTCGCACCTACCCAAACACACAAATGCACTCTCATCCAAATACAGCTAACACACTCTTGCTAAGCTCAATATCGTCTGAGAGACAATCAAAAATAACAAATATAACAAATACATCAATTTCTGATCAGTCTGCAACTATACAAACAGGCATGGACCGGTATATTCAAATTAAACGGAAACGAAGCCCCCCAAAAAATTCTAATCATAAGTCAGCAAAAATATATAAAAGAAATGAAATTGATCAGCCTACTTACTACTACTACAACATGTTTGCCGCACTTAATGATGAGCCAGCCAAAGAAAATGAAATAGTTTCAAGTAAAATAAATTTATTTGAAAAAATCATCCAGCCAGTGACTTCTGGGCGCATTTGAATCGTAAGTAAATACCAAATCGCCCTCCTTTATCGGAACAGTCCTGGCACATCACTTTACCCGGCGCATCAGTGTCGGTTGTTATTCTGCCACCCATCGATTCCAAAACTCCTCCCTTAAGCCGAGGGCAACCCGCCACTGATTCCTCAAAACACATGGTCGTTCGCACACTTCTTGGATACCTGGGGTTTTCGCATTATTTGCTGATCCAAGTAGAAAGTGGTTAGGCGTAAGTGGCTTCTCTTCATTTGGTGCTATAGGCAGGTGCGTTAGCTGCCTAGAATTGAAGACGTTTTCGGCCTCAATTAGGAGGCACTGCAGCGTGTGCTCACGAGGCGCATTTTCTTTAAGGCTGTGACGCAGAACTCTCTTCACGCATTGAACCATGCGCTCCCACACGCCTCCTTCAGAAGGTTTCAAAGGGCAGTTAAAATCGTGTTGCTTCGCCATTGACACCAACGAAATTTTTGCCGCTAACACTTCGAATTCGTATACGATACAAGAGTCCGTTTACAAGTCGTGACTCACCTCCAAGTGGATAGCTCGTATTGTAAGGCAGGTGAATAACGCCCCCAACGTTTTTCGGTCGACGTCCAACTGCAACAACCAAGGGACCGAAGTAATCAAGACCCGTAAATGTAAAGGGCCTAACGAAGGGCGTCAGTCTGTCTCTAGGTCTGTGCAGCTCACTCCGCACTGGAACGTTTTCTCCGGTTAGAATCAGTTCTTGTTCCGATGTATAAGCCTCAGACTGAGCCAGGCGGCACAACGAGAGCTCCGCAGCGTTCACCTTTAAGGCAATCAGACCTGTTTTTAAACGCCTACCAACAGGCTCACGGCATTGTGCCACAAATCGGAAAATCCAAGGTATGGCGCGACTCAGCCTAGTAAATGAGGAGAATCTATCAAATTCAATAAACCGGCGACTCACCGTAGTTAGAGCATATTTTGGTCGCAGTTCTTCATCTGTATCCTCTCGATGGTTTCCCCTGTGGGCTGGCTACGTGTCTTCGTTCCGTCGTAGGAAGCGGACCCTGTATCCATCTGCATAACACAGCAAAATCCAACTTGCGATTCGGCCGCGTAGCATCATCAGCAACGTTATCCTCTGACGGCACCCACCTCCAGTCAGCCACCTCTGACTCTGCTAAAACCTCAGCTATCCGATGTGCTACAAATGGCTTCTAGCGACGATGCTCCGAGACAATCCACTTCAGAACAGTCGCAGAATGGCTCGAAAGCTTCGAATAAAAGCTTCTTTTGTTGTAGAGATAGTGGGGAAAAAGAATGTTCTCGAAAATGAAATGTGTATATAAGAATTTAGAAATATCCAGAATCTTCTAGTAAATTGTAGAAGTTTCTACCTCAGCCATTCGAAGCTATAAAAACCACCAAACTGTTCAAAGTCGAATACAGTTAAGCAGAAATCGTAACAGTGTGTACATCGTGCATTAAAATCGGAGCAGCAGTATTTGTAATTGTTATTTTGTAATGTGATGAAATTCATTATTAAATAAAGTGATCAATGAATTGTGAAATAAAGTACAAATTGTAATAAAGTAAAGTTTAATCCTAATATTACTTGTGTAAATTGCAAAATAATTAAAATAAAGTTAGTTATTTTAATTTAACCAGTGGCTGTTTGATTACTACACGATCCAGTGGTACGAATCCGAGTACAGAGAGTTAGAGTAAATTGTCAAGAAGGCAATTTCGTAACAATATAAATATATATTTACATATACACATAATATATATATATACGAGTATATATATAAATATATATATATATATATATATATATATATATATATATATATATATATATATTATATATATATATATATATATATATATATATATATATATATATATATATATATATATATATATATATATTCGGAACAAAAATCCGTATTCAGCGGCAAATTCAAATTTACAGCATATTAATGGTAGCAGTGACACTCAACTATTTACGTACGCAAATATGGTTAAAACAACCCAATGTCTTGTGGTACTAATAGTCAAGAAAAAACAAGTAATTCCATAGACTACACATTAAACAACCTTACGCAAGCCTAATTCGTGAATACAATGAAGTTAATGAACTCCTTAAAAACCAAACAATGCTCCTACAGACTATATTAGGAAATAAATGAATGCCACAAAATTATGTTACTGGAATGCGAACGGAGTATGCAAACATAAGTACGAACTAGAATCCTTCCTTATAAACACCCAAATAGACATCATGTTAATTGCTGAGCAATTATCATGATGTCTATTTACGCAATTTAATCATTTTAGAATATAAGGCTACGACATATACGACACTAAATATCCAAGTGGGAAGCACGAGGCGGTACAGCTATAATGGTTAAATATATAATTTAGCAATATGCATTGCAAGAATACACAGCGCAATATATGCACGCAACAAGTATCGTTATTTAAAGCCCACAAAAGATAACTTTTTCAGCAGTATACTGTCCCCCAATGTTCAACATAACAAAAGAACAATTCGAACACTTTTTCAATTCCCTTGGAATCCGGTTCATTGCAGCAGGTCACTACAATGCTAAACGTACACATTGGGGCTCTAAACTTATAACGCCAAGGGGCAGAAATTTGTTACCTACAATGTTCCAAACAAAATACCAGACTTCATTGATTTTGGGGTACCTAAAAACATAAAAAGAGCTCATATAAAATGCGTAGGTTCATTTGATTTATCTTCAGATCACTCTCCTTCAATTGTATTCCTTAATATGACAACACATATGGTAGAACCACCAGAACACCTCACAAATAAAAATTCTAAATGGCTGAGGTACAAAAAATATTTAAGCTCACACACTGAAGTACTCCTCTCAAAACTGAGAAAGAAATCGACATAGCAATTGCAAATCTCGTGAGCGTAATAACTGAAGCTGCTATAATTTCAACCCCTGATACCAGCATTAAAAGGAATAAATCCAGAACACCTTTAATGATAGAAAAGCTTATCAAAGGAAGGAGAAAGATAAGGAGGGATTGGCAAATCTGCAGAACACCCAGCTTAAAAAAACAGCTTAATGATTGTTCAAACAGGTTAAAAAATAATCTAGCTAACGATAAAGAAAAGTGCTTACAAACCTATCTTCAGAATCTTACAGCAACAAAGCAAGGTGATTACTCTGGAATGAGTAAAATGACAGGATTCAATTCAGGGCATGGAGGATTCAAATTAAGGAATTAAAATGGGCACATGTTACTTTTACATTAAGACAAGACAACTCCTCCATTCACATTAATGAACGGTCCATTCTACAAAATACAGAAGTTAATTATCTTGGAGTGTATCTTGACAAGAGGTTAACATGCAGAAAAGGCCTAGATTGAAACGTATTCAAGCAAAAATCAAAAATATTAATATGTACTGACTTATTGATAGAAATTCAATATTATCATTGCAAAATAAAATTCTTCTTTTCAATACAACCATTTAACCAATATTCTAAACTACTAGAAACTATCTGACTTGGTAAGTCAAAAACGCAAACATTTATAAAGATCTGGAAGTTAACACAGTTAAAGAAGATATTTTAAAATTCTGCACAAACTAGGCTAAGAGGTTACGATCGCATCCAAATAAACTGGCAAATAACCTACTTCGGAGAAAGTATACCAAAAGGTTAAAAAAAACACAAAAGACACAACTGATATTGGAGTATTCTGAACGAAAGAAAGATAATTTTTCCTCTTTTCTTCTTCCCTTATATATAGTAAAATTTTGCTTAGAATGTATAAAATAATGTAAATATGAAATAATATTAAATATTATGAACATTGGCGAAGATTATCTTGCATGGTAATTTTAAGATTGCAGTAATTTTAAGATTTGCTTACTTATTGTCATTTTCCAAAAAGGAAAGATTCAATAAACAAATATGAATTGAAATAAAATAATATATATATCTAATATATAAAATTCTCGTGTTGCGGTGTGAGTAGTTAAACTCCTCCGAAACGGCTTGACCGATTCTCATGAAATTTTGAGTCCATATTCTGTAGGTCTGAGAATCAGACAACATCTATTTTTCATCCCCCTAAATGTTAAGGTCTTAATCACTGTCATCATAGTCCATCTTGAAAACGGCTCATTGCTGCCAATGCCAAACGAATCTCATAAATTTTTACAAATTTACTTTATGGGTGGCGAGGACTCCGAACGTGCACTCGCCAATCGTGTGGATACACGTTGCGACTACCATAATCTCAATTCACTTTTTGCCAGGCATATCGTCAGTGAGCTGGACGCTCTGTTAAATGAGCATAATGAATTATTGAAATTATTCAAATCCCACATGCACAAGCTACAAAGTGACAATCATGCTATTGTCATCAATCCTGATAGAACACCAGCTGGAGAGCATATACGTAGATTCAACGCACCTGTTGTTGCCGACGTTGCTGGAATCATGGTTGGCGACCATACAGCTATGCGACAAATCGTGATTCGAAGAAGAAATAATAATCTTCAGTTCATTAGTGATACCCACCGTTCTTATGACGCTCTCCAATATCCAATAATTTTCTGGAAGGGACAAGACGGGTATTGCGTAAACATTAAACAACGAGATCCCGTAACAGGTAATTCATTCATTATTAAAAACATAATTAATTATTATTTAAAAATCTTCAATTAATAGAGAGTGAACGACTACGATACTTGCGATATAATCAACAGAAGCTGCGTGCGGAAGAATATATTCATTTGCGAGATGCTATTGCGAACAACGCTGACACTGCCGAAATTGGTAACTCTGTTACCATAATCGTACGTAGGTAGTCCACGTCACATGCAAGAGTATATACAGGATGCTATGACTTTCGTGCGTGAATATGGACGACCGTGTCTTTTCATTAGTTTTACATGTTATCCAAAATGGCAGGAAATTACATCGTTGCTATTACCAGGACAAAATGCAATACATCGTCATGACATTATAGCACGTGTGTTCAAACAAAACTTAAAGTCTTTAATCAGCTTTATTACAAAATTGCATGTATTTGGCCCCACACGTTGTTGGATGTATTCAGTTGAGTGGCAAAAGCGTGGTCTACCTCATGCTCACATTTTAATTTGGTTCGTCGACAAAATACGTGCTGAAGACATCGATAGTTTAATTTCTGCAGAGATTCCAGATCCGTCTACTGATCAATTACTATTTGATATTGTTACTACAAACATGATTCATGATCTGTGCGGAAATCTGAATCCTTCATCACCTTGCATGGTAGACGGAAAATGTACAAAGCGTTTTCCTAAAGATTTCACAAACGATACGGTAACACATGTTGACGGATATCCAATATATCGTCGAAGAAGTACTGAAAATGGCGGACAATCGTTTATTAAAACTATCAGTAACGCAGACATCGACATTGACAATCGTTGGGTGGTACCATATTCACCTCTGCTGAGCAAAACATTCAATGCTCATATTAATGTTGAGTCATGCAGTTTGGTGAAGAGTATCAAATATATTTGCAAATATGTTCATAAAGGAAGTGATATGGCTGTATTTAGAATTGAAAATACTAATGTAAATGCTCCTCCGTTGAATCCAAATTATCAAATTACGAATTACCAAATTGGCCGGTATATCAGTTCCAATGAAGCTGTCTGGCGTATTTTCAAAAAATGGCATCGAATTGGCCGTTGCATCTTCTGGCATTGCAGCAACTTTCTTAGATAGAGGCAGAACAGCGCATTCGGCATTTAAGCTGCCTTTGAATATTCAAAATAATCCAGATGCAGTGTGCAACATAAAAAAACAATCGTCTATGGCCACAGTGCTGAAACAATGTAAAATTATTATCTGGGATGAATGCACTATGGCACACAAACATTCGCTTGAGGCATTGGATAGGACATTAAAGGATATAAAAAACAACGATAAACTATTTGGTGGCACTTTGTTACTCTTTTCAGGTGATTTTAGACAAACACTTCCCGTTACTCCACGTTCTACGTACGCTGATGAAATCAACGCTTGCTTAAAATCATCGCGACTGTGGCGTAATGTTGAAAAAGTACAACTGACGGTGAACATGCGCGTTCAAATGCTTCAGGATCCATCCGCCGAAACTTTCTCTAAACAACTGTTAGATATTGGCGATGGGAAAGTTCCTGTACATGAAAATACTGGATGCATAAAATTACCGACGGACTTCTGCACAATCATCGACTCGCAAAATACTCTCATAGATCACATATTTCCCGATGTACACACACAATATGAAAATCATAATTGGCTGGCAGAAAGAGCGATTTTGGCAGCAAAGAATTTGGACGTCAATGGGTTAAATTTTAAGATACAACAGTTGTTGCCTGAGGACTTGGTGTCATACAAATCTATCGATGCAGTTTGCGATACCAACGAAAGTGTGAATTATCCAATTGAGTTTTCAAATTCATTGGATTTGCCAGGCATGCCGCCACACCATTTACAATTGAAGGTTGGATCTCCGATCATTCTGCTTCGTAACTTGAACCCACTACGGCTGCGTAATGGTACACGATTATTCATTAAAAAATTAATGAAAAACGTTATTGAAGCCATCATTTTGAATGGAAAGTTTCAAGGCGAAAATGTGTTGCTGCCACGAATCCCTATGATTCCTACAGATGTGCCAATTGAGTTCAAACGCATTCAATTCCCAGTTAGATTGGCATTTGCTATGACGATCAATAAGCCACAAGGCCAGACATTGTCTGTATGTGGCTTAGATTTGGAAACACCATGCTTTTCCCACGGACAACTATATGTGGCATGTTCTCGCGTGGGAAAATCATCCAGTTTGTTTGTGTTGGCTAAAGACGGACTAACCAAGAACATTGTACACTCTATTGCGCTGAGAGATTAATCTTAATTTTTTTTCAACTGCCATAATTGATAGGAAAAATTATTTTGAATGTTTAGATAGCTATCGAGAATTGTAGTTTAAGATATATTTGTTACTTTGATAAAGATTAATTTATTAAGCAAAATAAAGCATACTTTCATTGTCTACAACGCTTTCGATTATAAGTAAATCCCCGCACACTTATAGTAGATAGTTATTTTTATTGAACTAAAATAACGTTTCCTAGAAATAATATACATGGCAAAACAATGTTTGCCGGGTCAGCTAGTATATATTCGAGTATATATATATATATATATATATATATATATATATATATATATATATATATATATATATATATATATATATATATATATATATATATATATATATATATATATATATATATATATATATATATATATATATATATATATATATATATATATATGTATATATTATTATTATTAATTCCATGACATTTGACACAATAAAACTTTGCTTATGCTAACAAAGTTAACTAAAATACATAATTATAAAAGAGTCAAATATCGCTCCTAGTCGGAGCATAGGGCGGTCGTAAAAGCTCTCAAACGGTTTCTATCAGCAGCTAAGTGTCTTATTTCGTTCCAGGTGGCTCTGTGGTGACTTTCGGCGTGGATAGTGCGTACCCATGTTTGTCGTGGGCGTCCTGCTTTCCGACTACCATGTGGGTTCCATTGAAAGGCCATCTTTGCAATGTTGGTGTCTTCTCTACGCAGAATGTGCCCTATCTAGATCCACTTGCGTCTTTTAACTTCTGTGTCAATAGGCTCGCTATTGGTGAGGCGCCACAGGTATTCGTTCATGATCGTTGTCGGCCACCAAATGCGGCAGATTCTTCGTAGACATTTGTGGACAAAAGTTTGAAGTTGTCGAGTTATTTGTTCTGAGACCAACCATGTTTCAGACCCATACAACACGAAAAGGAGAAATAGTGGCGATCTCCATTCGACAGATTGCTCCACAATTATGCATAAAGTGTTGATGTGGTCCACGCAAGATCGGTTTGGTCTGAACCCATTTTGTTCACGCCGCAACTGGCTGTTGAGTACACCTGCCACTCTATCTAGGATGATAAGAGCTACGATTTTCAGGATGGAGTTGAGAAGAGTTATGCCCCTCCAATTTTTACATTGGCTGAGATCGCCTTTTTTTGGGATAATGATTATGATTCCCTCTTTCCAGTCAGTGGGGATGGTGTTAAACGTCCAGATGTTATGCATGATAGGTTAGAGTGCGTGAGAGGTTATACTAGCGCCATACTTCAAGAGTTCAGCAGGAAGTTCGTCAGGTGCAGCAGCTTTGTTGAATTTTAGCTTATGGATTGCTAGGCTGATTTCTTCTGCGGTGGGCGGGTCGGCAGAGATGTTTCTGTTGGGGTTTCGTTTTCGCTGTTCTGCAAAGAAAAATGCTGTCTACGAAAAATTCTCTCCAGCGCGCGAGTTGACCTTCGTCAGATGTCATGATGCTACCGTCACTAGCCATGATAGGCGGTATGTTAGGTTTCGTATTAGTAAATTTTTTATGGCTGCATATGCGCCCCGCAAGTTGTTACAGTTTGCTGTCCGCTCTGCTTCACCCGCAATTCCCCCCCCCCCCCATATGCCCTTTTATTGGTTCTAACAGCATTTTTTACCTGCCGATGCATAGCATTGTATGCGCTGAGAAAGCTGTTGCGGTCGGATAATGAAGCAGTATTTACTTTGGTTTTCATCCTACTACGTTCTTCGATATATTGCCAGGTGGTGTTGCTTATGGCATGGCTTTCTTTTGCGGTGTTGGAGGCCAACTGCTTCTTCCGCAGCTTGTGAGCAGCCTTTTTGAATTTGCTGCCAGGACGGTCCATGTTCGTAGAGTGCAATGGTAGTAGACAGTATGTATACCGACACCGTTTACACGCTTTTGTATGTTGCCACTGTAGATAAAATAGTGGCCTTCCAGGGTGTGAAATTCTCCTTGCCCGAGCCATCTGGTTTCAGATAGGCCGAGAATTTGAATTTTATAACGCTCCATCTCCCTGCAAACCTGTGAGAGCTTTGAAGTTTCAGAGAGAGAGCGAACGTTCCATGTTCCAATTCGTGTCATTGATTTAAAGCTGATGGTCGTCGTCGTGTGGTTGTTATTATTTCCGAGGCTTGTTTCCGTTTCTTGAGTGAGTTTGTTTTACGGTCGGGTCACTGGCTATATATATATATATAGCCATATATATATATATATATATATATATATATATATATATATATATATATATATATATATATATCTATATATATATATACTCGTATATATATATATATATATATATATATATATATATATATATAAATATATATATATATATATATATATATATATATATTTATATATATATATATATATATATATATATATATATATATATATATATATATATATAAATCCAGTGGTGGAAGTTAAGTGGAAATCGTGCAGCCAAGCCAGGTGAATCTTTTCATATAGACTTATGTGGAAAGATGAGTGCGCCTTCTATTGGAGATGTTATAAGCATCTATTCTATTGGAGATGTTATAAACAGACTCATGCTATTTCTGGCTGGAGTGCAAGCAGAAGGGCACACAATCAAACGTATAAGAACAGATTGTGGCCTGGAATTCTGCAGCGGAGAAGTCAATCATCTTCTATTGCAACACAAAATCAAACATGAGTTGACAAATCCGCGAGCTTCAGAGCAAGATGGGTTTATTGAACGACAAAATAGAACTCGCGTGGAATGTGCGAAAGCTATGCTGCACGAGAAGGAGGTAACACTGTACTTGTGGGCATATACAACACATACTGCAGTTTATGTAAAAAACAGAACTGCATCTGAAGTGATTAATGGATACACGTCTTATGAACAATGGTTTGGCAGAAAACCATCAGTGGAACATCTACGTGTATTTGGTAGCACTGCATACATCCATATCCCAAAAGAACAGCAAAAAAATGGCAAAATAATTGCATTAGCGGTATGATTTTTGGCGACAATGAGCAAAGCAGAGCCTACAAGTTCTATGATCCACAAGGTAAGAAGGTATTAATGAGAAGTGATGTCATTGTTATCGAAAAGAGTAAAAATTTAAATACAGTGCATGAAACCAGATCGCAGGCTGATGAATCCTAGATTGCCGAATTCTAGTTCTTCATACAAGATAAGTCATGCTGCAAAAGCACGAAGCGGATCATATGCAACAGAAACGGGCTCTGAGCTTTATATTAAATATTTTGATCTTGCAACACTGGAAGAAGCCCTCGATAGTGAAGAAGCTAATAAGGGGACCAAAGCCATAGATGAAGGAATTGAATCACTGACCAAAAACAGAGCATGTAGCTTTGTGCCAAAAAAATATGATATGCAGGTCAAAACAATTTTTAAAGCTCGTTTAATTAGGAGAGGTTTTTCTCAAATTCAGGGCGTTGGCTATTGTGAAATATATTCACCTGTTGTATGATATCAATCTGTATGGACTGATTTGGCAATTGATCAGCTAGGTGCATGAATATTATACAATTCGACATGAAAACAGTATTCTTTCCTGACATCTTGGAGGAAAACATTTATATGTAACAACCATACGGTTATGAAAAGGACAATAGAGTATCACATTTACATAAAAGCATAAAAGTATGGTATAGGTTGAGTTAGGTGATCGTGATAGCCGGTCTACGGCCCAACTCACTCAGACAACCATGGGTCCATTGTGATACCACCGCTTATTAACGCACCTCCGATATACTCGCCCCACAATGTATTGTGGGTGTTAAAATCGCTGGAAACAACCAAGTTTCTGTTGGCTGCGGCTGCCTCCATCAACAATCTCCGAACCTCCTTCGGTGGGGCGTACTTGTCATGGGGCATATAGGCAGAGGCTACCCAGAAGATGCTTTTTTGCAGCTCAATGCTTGCCGCAAATGTATCGCCATTGCTTAACTGAGGGAGGAAGAATATGTTAATGGTATTCTTTGCTAATATACAAGCACGAGGCATACCTGTGCTCTGAGCTGCTAGCAGCTTGAAACCTCTCATCTTTAGACCGCAGATTTTGTTGGTGCATATCTTGGATGAGGGCCACGTCGAAACCACCGGAACCCAGGCGGACCATCAAATTCGCGGAGGCGAGTTTAGAATGATGGAGGTTGATTTGGTTCAGCTTCATAGGAATCTGTCTTTCTTACCTCCGTCATCGTCATGCCCGCGTCCTCCTTCCTTCGGTATAGTCGGGGAGGTCGTCTTCCTAAAAGAGTTGCCCGACCCCAGTCAGCTGCTCTGAGTCAGTCGACTTTGGCTGCTGGGCAACCCTTCTTCACCACCGCCACACATGTTAGCTTTGTCACCCGCTGCTTCTTTAGGGCTACACCAGCCGGATAGCACACCTCTTGCCGACTATACCGATTTGGCCTGCTCCTCAGTGAGCTGGTCCGTGGGTAGAGCCTCATATTTGGCCATGACCCTCATGGCCGCCCTCCAATCATAATAGGCCTGCTTCGAAGGACGGACATGTTTTTCCGGTCCCCTCTGGCCTACCCCAGGAACCTTCTTAACCTGGGCTATATTCCCCTAAGATGGAGAGAAACGAAGGTTTCCTTCATACCCAAAGCGGGCAGGTCCTCACATGTAAATCCTAAAGACTTCAGACCAATCAGTCTCACGTCTTTCCTCCTAAAAGCATTGGAGAGATTGATGGATGCACACTTACGGGAAGTTATACAAACTGGTAGATGCATATACGAAGCGCAAATCGACAGAGATGGCGTTACACGTACTCATTGGTATAGTGGAAAAAGACATTCAGCAGAAGGATTCTGCACTGGCGGCCTTCAATGATATACAAGGCGCTTTTAACAATATAACTGCGAATGCCATTACGGGAGCATTAGAAGCTCTAGGCGTTGATCCTAATGTGGTTGCACTGATAGAGACTACACTCGTCAGAAGAAATGTAACTGCCAGCTTAGGAACCTGCACTTTAAACAGACAGGGCTCCAAGGGTACTCCTTAGGGAGGAGTTCTCTCTGCCCTGCTCTTAGAATTTGGCGGTAAATTCCTTACTGTTAGCCCTAGGGAGGGGGGTTGCCACGTCATCGCTGACGATTTGGCAGTTGTGATTAGAGGGAAATATCCCAACTCTCTTATGGATATTTTGCGCTCTAGCATGTCCACGCTTACTTGTTGGACGGAAAGAAGGGGGTTAGGGTTAAACCCCGATAAAATTAAAGTAATCCTCTTCTCTAAGAAAAATAAGATCTCTAACGGTCACCCCGCAAACATACAAAGGTGTGGAGATTCCGATGAAAGAGACAGTCAAATTTTTGGTACTAGTACTAGATAGGAAACTTACCTCGAAACCCAATATTAAGGAAAGAGTTAGGAAGGCCAATATTGCTTTGTACACATGTAAAAAAGCGGTCGGAATCAGGTGAGGGCTATCGCCACGAATTATGCACTGGCTGTCCATTTCGGTGGTCAGACCTATATTGCTATATGGAATACTGGTATGGTCAGCCACGCAGAAAGAAAGCTATTCGAAACTTCAGAGGAAGGTGGAAAGAACGGCATTTCTGTGCATTTCTGGTGCTTTAAGAACTACTCCAACTAAAGCATTAGAAGAGATACTCGACCTATCTACATTAGAGCTGGTAGGGAAACAAGTGGCCGCAGCATCAGCACTAAGGCTGAAATGTGCGGAGTTATGGCATGATCGGTAGATTGATCACTGGAGTAGTTTTATCCAACACATTGGCCTCTCTATATCTAATGAAAACTTTCATAGGCACTTCCAGACACATATTCCGTCTAGAAGAGAATGGCAAACACCCATGCCATGGAAAAGGGGGAAGTGAATTTCTACACCGCCAGATCCAAACTAGACGATAGAGTTTGCTTTGCAGTTTGCTCAAAATAACTGGGACTGGAGCTTTCGTTCCGTCTCCCCGACTACTGTAGTGTTTATCAAGCAGAAGTCCTAGCCATAAAGGAGGTAGCCGTCTACTTAAGTAGACACGCCGTAAAAAAAGACTATTATAAATATCTACTAGGATAGTCAATGAACTCGGCAACAATGAAATCAAAGGTTGCTCATGACTGCCGGGCAGAACTAAATGATATCAGTACCGTTTCAGGGTACGCCTAATATGGTTTCCGGGACATAGGGATATTGAAGGGAACTGTAGGGCTGATGAGTTAGCCAGACGGGGCACCAACCTTCCTTTAGGCACGGACAGATACGAGGTTGGAATACAAATTGCCACCTGAAAACTAATGCTGAAGGGTAGGGTCGTGCATGAGGCTAATGGGTCTTGGGCACAGTTGCTTAACAACTAGGCTAATGTCGCCGGAGCTTAATAGGAGGAAATCTAGCAACTTGCTTGCCGTGTCGAGAGAAGATATCTCGAAGTTCGTGGCTTGTATAACTGATCATTGGCTATTCGGCAGACATGCTCTCAGGCTGGGAGGATTCTCTCATGGATACTGCAGAAGCTGATGGGTTGAGGAGGAGAAGGAGACTGTGGAACATCTCTTCTGTAGCTGCCCCGCTCTGGCTAAAAGCAGAGCGGGCTCTTTATACCAATACGCCTTTAGCGCTCTTAAAGAATTGTCTGGCGCGAAGGTCAAACAAATCCTTCGATTTATAGTTGCTTCGAAATGGTTTGACTAGTAAATCGGAGGTGCGTAGTCACACGTTGGTACCACGATGGACCCATGGTGGTCTGAGTGAGTTGGTCCGTAGACCAGCTACCACGAGAACCTAACCTAATCTACGCAACAATGTAATTAGATCATAAAAGTCACCATATAACTCACCTGTACACATAGTAGGAAAAAAAGCAATAATAAAGATATAAAAAGGACAGTCTTGTATTCAACTGTAGGAACCTGAATTCCATAACAATATCCGATAAGTACACTATTCCCGATATTTCAGACATCCTCTCAAATCTAGGGAATGAAAAGTTCTTTACAGTTATAGATCTAAAAAACCCTATCGCGTGCATGCACCTTGACGTGGTGGTAGGGCTTGAGTGCACTAATGAAGTGTCTAAGCTATGCTTGGACTGTTGTCGGCTCCGGTAGGACCTTCCATGCTGAACACGTCAGTTTCTGAGGTGCCAGACCAAGTCAGGAACAGAAAGCAATTTAAGCTAAGGTGGGAAGGTATCCATGCCGATAGCTGCATGGCTGGTAGGTGAAAACAACTAGCTAACGGTCCCCTCCAACGCCTAGGCAAGGTTGGTTGCATTTAAGTGCCTTGCCTCGGTATGCTGGCTCTACCGGGGTGGACCATCCTTTCCGTGCACACTCTTAGGAACAAAATACCATCTAAAAAAATTAAAGTAAATATTAAAAGAAAATTTACTGGTAGGAAGATAGAAGTGGGGGTGCTGGACACCTCCTCAGAAGATGAAGTCCTGGCCGCTAGTCAGGAAAACATAATAGTCGGTTGTGCCAAGGATGTCAGCATCCCAGCACCCTAGTACCACCAAGCCAAAGAATGACCCGAAGTGCTCAGCTACCATCCAAAGTGGCTGTGCAAACAAAAAAATAAGAAGTCTTCTGGCTCGGTACTGAAGGCGTGGTACCAGAGGAACTTGTTCATTTTTGACAAGATTGACAACGAATGGGAGGGTAAAGCGCACGAGCGTTATGCCGAAAACAATATGAAATATATGGCAGTGGTCCGGGAGTTTGAGACGACCGGGACACTAAAGAAACAACAGCCATTACTACAACCGGCCTGCGCGGCAAAACGAAATCGGTCGCAAGAAGTGGTCGATCCCGCTGCAAAACGAGGGCGGTATGTCTCTAAACGAGAGAAGGGCGAAGGGAGATTGCTGAGATCAGCAATGCATGGACGGTTTCACATTAAAACTTATCCCAGCCTCGTAGATTCCGAGAAAACCTAGGACGCGCATCTGGTTACCAAAAATTAAGCTAGAGAGCACGAAGCTTATCCAGTGCCTACGACTGCAAAATTCTGGGGTTCCGAAGGACGACTGTTCAGTTCTAGCAGTAGACAAAATCCAGAAAAATAGTCAACCTGTGTTGCTGTTGATCAGTGAGGAGTCCCAGTGGGTAGTCGAGAAGCAGCAACATAGATGCGGTTTGACATTAGAGAGGCCAAATTAAAAATCTTTCCCGCCTCTGTGGTTCCGGACGACAATCTGGAGGAGGTGGCGGAAGCAAATAATCTGCTGGGATGCCTCAAGCTATCTGAAATGGCTGTAGTAGGCAAATCAGCACCAAAAACAAAGCTTACTGAGGGTAAGCTACCCCCAGGAGGCAAGAAGGATGCTGAGGGTAGCTCAAATTAGTCTCCAGCAATCCAAATCAGCCACTTATAACCTTCTTGTCCTTCTCAGAGAGGAGGACATCGACATCTGCCTAATCCAAGAACCATTGGTCAGGCAGTCTCAAGTTATGGGTCTGAGTATAACTTGTTCTATCCCCATGGGGAAGATAAGCCGAGGGCATGTATTTTGGCCAAAAATGCGTTAAATGTTTTCTTCTTAACTAATTACAGCTCGTTAGATGTCACAGTGATCAAAGTAGAACCGCTGGGTGGCCAATGTCTTCTGGTCACCTCGTCATATATGGCCCATGATCGCCAGGCACCCCCTGAGGAGTTGTGGTGACTCATTGCATCAAAAACCCTAAGAAAGGAAGCTGTACTGGTAGGCTGCGATGCTAAAACAAGACACACGTGGTGGAGTAGCAGTGAGACAAATCAACGAAGTGAGTTTCTTTTCGATTTCATTATAAATAACAACCTCAATGTATGCAACGGGGCAGCTCTCCGACTTTTAGCTTCCTTTTAGAAGAAGTTCTTAGTATCAGTCTGGAAACAAATTCTCCCGATCTTCCTGTGGATATGAGGGCGGTGTCTCGGCGGAACTCTCTGTCAGACCGCCGAGTTATCTTTTTCAATATTGAGTTTGGGCGGGAAATGGTTTTAACCCACAGAAATCCAAAAAGAACGTACTGGGGTCTGTTCAACAGGGTGGTCGAAAACAGACTCGATAGGAACATATCATCCATTTCTTCTGCAACGATGCTGGCCAACCGAGTAGAGACCTTGGAGGAAACCTTTCAGGTTGCTTTCAGGGTTTCGTGTCCTGTCTCACGTAGTAAAAAGATCTTCCATCCCTGGTGGGATGGGACTCTTAGAGAATTGAGATCAAGTCTCAAAAGTGTCTTTAACGAATGCTACACCAGTCGAAATTTCTAAGTTTACATAGAAAGCTGAAAGACATACAAAAAAGCACTACGGGATGCGAAACGCAAATCCTGGGCTTTTGATAACGTAAGGGCTGGAGCTATTAACTTGGCTCTTAACAGGGCAGGGGTTAAAGGACCGATTTGAATTGGATCTCATCCCTACTGCCAAACAGACAAATCATAGCAGAATTAGGCAGTGCTAGGGCTACGAAAAATATATACGGAGGTACACCCCTGGGCAGAGATCTTTCACCTCTGTTGTAAAAAAATATAAGGCTCCATCGTCCAAACTGCCGAGGCTTAATGATCAGTGGCTCTCATTCCCATCCAGGGTAAAATATCTTGATATCATATTGCACCCCAAACTTAGTTGGAAAGCGTGCATCGCTGCACGAGTACGGAAGGTAAGTTGTGTGGCTTTCTATGCTTGCAAGTCGATGTTTGGGAAAAAATGGGGTCTAGACCAAGAATTGTGCTCTGGATGTACAATATTGTGGATCTTGACATACGGCTCCGTGGTTTGGAAGGAAGCTCTTAGAGAGAATCTACAATTTCACGAAACTACAAAGAATCCAGCACCGCGTGCATTGGATTTACGGGAGCCTGCCGCACTTGTCAGGGGATTGGTTTAGACGCGATACCTTATTCCTAAAGATCTTCATACTTATTGTATTTCCGCACAAAATGCACTAAGACTCAGAGAATTCGGTAGCTGGAGGTACACCCTGTATGGTCATGATAGCATTTTAAGACAACTGCCACCAGACATAGTATCCTCGAGAACCGACTTTTTCGTTGGCAATCTCGATTCTGCGGGCTGTGGCACAGTTCCACCAAATACAAATTACTGGAAGACGGGAAAGGTGCTCGCGAAAGGAGGTATGCCAATTTTCACCGATGGTTCCAAGATGGAGTCTGGGGTGGTTGCGGGAATATTTTTAAAACCTCAATTCTCTGCTCTCCTTCAAATTGCCATCGACATCAAGTGTCTTTCAAGCAGAGGTCTTCTTAATTTGGCAGGCGTGCAGGGTGTTGCAGGGACACAAGCTGACCAAAAACATATAGAATGATGTGGCCTGATTACAGTGCAAAAAGAACTAACCACCTTCTCAATAAACTAAGATATAAAATAAATCTTATAGCTGTCTGCACAGGTCATTAGCACACACGCTGAAAAAAATAGGCATTCATTGCTCATTGCAGGAGCTGTAAGGACCCGCAGGAGAAAGAAACAGTCGTACACTTTCTTGGGATTGCCCAGTCCTCACTCACTTGAGACTCAAATATCTCAAAAGTCCTTTTTTGGTGAGTCCAGGGCATTGATCTAGCTTAGAATTTTCAGACCTATCCAAATTTGTCAGCAACTCCGGATAGTTGTAAATGTACAGATACAGCATAGATCGGTAAATAATGGCAAATATAAGTTACAAAGGTTGCCATTCGGTCTGAAAAATGCTTCATCAATTTTCCAGAGCTGATATATTGCGCGATCACATAGGCAAGTTTTTCTATGTATACATGACAACGTAATTATATTCAGCGAAGATGCTAGTAGACACTTATAAAACAAATAGAAAGAGTCTTCTAAACCCTTTTTAAAGCTAACTTAAAGTTGCAACTCAATAAGTGCACTTGTTTCAGAAACAATGTACAATTATTGGGGTGCTTTGTTTCGCAAGAAGGCATAAAATAAAGTCCAAATAAGATCCAAGCTATAACTAATTTCAAAAAAATCTAAACCTCTAAAAGACCTTAGGTCATTTCTGGGATTAGCATGGTTTTATCGTAAATTTATAACGGCCTATGCCAAAATGGCTAAACCACTTACAAATCTCTTAAGGGGGAGGATGGCCGCGTATAAAAAAACGCATCTAGCAAAAAACTAATTTTTCCGAGCAAAGAAGCTTCAAATGTCTTTGAACAAATTAAAAAAGCACTGTCTTCACGTGAAATTTTGCTACATTATCCAGATTATTAAAAAGTTTTCAATCCGACAAGAGACACATTCATTTATGCGATCGGTGCGGTTCTTTCACAAGAAGGGAAGCCAATCTTGTTCATTTGAAGAACTCTATCAGAAATTGAAGAATTTTACGCAACAAACAAGAAGGAAATGCTATCCACAGATTGGGCAATTTCCTCTTTGCTTAACTATTATTACGGAACAGCCGAAATTAATATTTTCACAGACCACCAACTACTCACTTTGCTCTCAGTTATAAAAATCATAATGCTAAAATGAAAAGGTGGAAATCGGCATTAGATGAGTTTACTTTTAAACTACATTATAAGCCAGGAAGCATTAACATCGTGGCCGACTGTCCGAAACGCCACTGCCACTCTGCTACTCTGCAACATCTCAGAAAAGCAATTGGCACTGACAGCTCAGGCAAATTCTCAAAGTTTGCCCAAGCATCGCAGATATCCGGCAACCACAAAGATAGTTACTATTCTACTTTGCAGTGACAAAAGTGGTCGTTATCAGCAACGAAAGAGCTCTAAATTTCTTATATATTTTTTATTTATCGCAGCAAGCAAACGGGCAAGTTGAACGCTTTCATTCAACTATGAGAGAAATTTTGAAATGCGAAACGAAAACGAAAATCTATACAGGAATTTCAAAGAATTACTGCAAAAAGCCATTCCCCAATATAGCCAAAGCTTTCACAATGGCCGATGAAAGTATTTTTCAGCAAAAATGTCCACTGTACTCTTGAAGATTTCAAATAAGCCAGGAAAAATAACATAGAAAAATTATATAAAAAACGAGTACAGAAGTCTGAAGTCGGGTTAGACAGACTTCGAAATACCCTTTACCTTTTCTTGTGCATGGGAGTTCAACAATGAGGATGTTTTCTTCATAAATCATCATTAGGAGCATATTCACGGTAATTTTTGGTAGGGTACCTTGAAATGATTATATCGACCCCATTTCTTGTGTATGGCTTTCTAGTGTCTTTATAACCACTAATATAATTTCGTCAAAAAATATTGTGTAGGTCGAAAGTTATAATATTATATCAATAGTGGGCGTGGCGGTAAAAATAACACGCCCATTTTTTGTGTAGTGTTTAATGTTACTACCCGCAACCTTCCTGTGAACTTTCGTTGAAAAATCTTTAATAGGAACCTAGTAATGATTTTTGGTTAATTGTGGGCGTGGCAATAGTAATAATCTGCCCATATTGGCATAGTGGCAGTTGTATTATGATTTACATATTCTGCACACACACTATTATGGACCCCATGTATATTTCTGCAAATTTTTATTCCGCTGGCATCAATACGAGCATAGGTACATTAATTTTAATTTTAGACCCGAGAGTTCCTTATATCAAAAGTGGGCGTGTCTTTTCACTGATCAACCCCATTTGTTGCAGATAGCTTTATAATGTCCACATGTTTCTTCCCGTCAAATTTCGTCCGTAAATGTGTACCAGATCTGAAGTTATGAATAATTGTTAATAGTGGGCGTGGCAAATAATATATACCGCCCACTTTCTGCACAGTGTTTAGTAGGACCCTTATCTCCATAACTGCCAAATAATGTCACGATTCCGTCAATTGGACCGAAGTTATAGTCATTTTAAAAAACGAGAATAAAGTTCCTTATATGGGAGGTAGGCGTGGTCTTTGTCCAAATCGGCCCATATAGCAATCTGGTTCTGTATCTTTGTCCAGACTATTCTTTTGGAAAATTTCACTAAGATAGCTCTAACGGTGCAGAAAAAAAGTGGCCACAGACGGACAGACGGACGGACAAAATAAAAATTGCTTAGAAAGTGATTCTGATCATATCTGTATATATATGTCCATACCTACCACGCCTCCTTCTTGAAGTTGCAACCCCTCTCAAAAGCACAAAATTAGTATACCCTATTGACCTTTTTTAAAGGTAAAGAGTATAACAACTAAACGATTTAAAATTTCACAACAGGAAAAACAGGAGATAAAACAATACTTTCCAGGAATATGTTAGACTAAATAAGCGTATTGGTAGCCAGGTAACGCAAAAATATAAAGAGGAGGTGTTGAAAGAGGATAGTTACATAAAGCTGAAGAGCTGTATACAAAAGCAATATACATAAGTTTTTGAAATTTTTTTTTCTAATTTACCTGTTTTTCTAATACTACTTTGAAAAACTTTATAAATGTAAATTAATGTTTAAAAGACTTTTGAAATACAATCTATATTAGTGCTAATCTTAAGGAAAATCTTCGCATGTAAAATTAAATTGAACTTTAAATTGAATTTTTTGAAAATTTTGACAATGTAAAGAAGAAAGTTTCACTCTGTCTATAAATAATACTGAATTTCATACGCTTCAAACGCGACTTTCGAAATAGAAAATGGAGGAGTTATTGCAACATATGCTTAAGAACACACGATGTTGCCAAGCCTCTCTTTCCCACTGTTGTCCAAGCAGAGTGCAACTCTCTCCTAAGTAAGCTAGCAAACGGCAAGTTCTCTTATTGGAATGCTGTTCGAAAATCGTCTGATTCGGAGGCTAGATCTCTGTCTCTGTCTATCATAATTTCAATTTAATAAGGCAAATTTGTTTATTCATAATTTAAGAATTTAGTCAATTCTTTGTAAGCATTACACCGAGAAGGTGCTAAATAAATAAAATAAAACTGAAATATAATATTTTACATTAACTTCTACGCACCTCTCAAGAAATTTGATTTGGTATAGCCATTTATTTCTTAAAGGAAAAGTGACAGCTGCCTGAACAAAAGGAAGGAAAGTGTGAGAAAATATTTCTGTTGAATGTTTATTCTCTTGCAAGGAAAATGAAAAAAAAAATCATACGTATGGAAATTTTAAAGAAATTGGAACAAAAACCTATCGCATATTAACAAATATAAAATGCTAAGCTCTGAGAATTATGTCATGAAACGCGATTGGACTGCTTAAGCACCAAGAAAAATGAAAATATTACTAAATAAGGAACGAATTGATCTTTGATTAAGCAGAGTATCTGAAACTTGTTTTACCTTTGCCATGTATCACTTTTTAAAGTCATCTTGTATATTAATCAATAAATGAAGATTATTGCACAAGAGGGAAAGAAGAGATAAAACGTAGATCACAATGAAGATAAAACCAGCAGAACAGTTCCAGGAACAACAGTTACAAATATAACTAACAATCAACAATTTTCAATAAATGTTATGTACAGTCTTCCAAACATTCGATTATAATATGCACAATTAAAAAAGCTAACTGGTGACTTCAATCCAAAGCGCACCCACTGGGATTCACACTTCACTACAACCAAAGAGCTCTATAAAGCTGCTCTAGAAACAGGTTCTAAGTTTATATCAACCGGCAAACCCACATACTGGTCAATCAATCGTGATACGCTGCAATTTCTTATCTTTTCCTTCTAACCAAAAAAGTTTCTGCAAACTATGTACAAATTGGTTCTTTTTTTACAAGCGAAACGGTTATAAAAAAAGAATCAAGACTAATATTTAAACAAACTGGAATTATTTTAAAGTGTTATTGAAAGAACATGTAATTCTTGCACCTAAAATTCGAATACCTTCTTTAATACTTGATTTAACACATGATCAGCTGCTGATAAGCTTTCAGAATACTCTTTTTGGATATTGACAAAATACCTAAAGAAGCCAACCAATGTCAGCGCGATAAAGACTAGTAATCGAAAATTATCCAAACATAAAGAAGAGAAAGCTTAATCTTTTGCAAATCACATGGCTAAAACATGTCAACCAAATGAAGAGCACTGTGACGAATTAATAAAAATTACGGAACATGAATAAAGTTTAATTTCTCACTCCTGAAATACTAAAGTAGCTACCAGACATGGCAATTTTTAAATTTATGCAGCAGTTCAATACATAAATTCGTCTAAAATATATTCCTATCTCATGGAAAATCGTTGAAGTCAAAATATTTCTTATATATAGGCCAATTTCACTTTTGCCAACAATCTGAAAACTTTTTGAGAAATTATTATACAAAAGACATGAGCCTGTGATTGAATCGAAAAAGTTCATTCCGACCCAACAATTTGGATTTTTAAATGCACAAAGTACATTTAATTGTTGCAAAAATTGAAAAAGGGACCAGAAGGCGGGAAAGTCAGTTCTACTGTTTTTCTTGATGTAGAACAGGCTTTTGGGCAAGTTTGGCACAAAGGCCTTTTAAACAAGTTAAAAGCGTATTTTCCTTTGACATATTATACAATTTGAAATTCTTACTTCTGTGAGAGATATATTTATATTAAACAAGGAAACTGCTACTCAAACCTAAAGGAAATAACAGTTGGTTGGTGTCCCACAGGGAAGTGTGCTTAGTCCACTAGTATACCTACTCATTACAAGGAGTTTGTCAATACCGCCCGAAAGCAAAATGGAAACATTCGAAGATGACATTGCAATTCTAGCAATCAGAGAATTTGTCGTAGAATCAACCTCCAAATTACAAGCAGCAACAAATTCTATTGTAAATTGGACAAAAATATGGCGCACCGAGCACTAAACCACAAAATCTGCTCGTACAAAGTTCACAAACAGAATTCATCACTTACCTATTTTCATCCTGGGTAGTCACCATATTCTAATACTGCAAAATATCAGGGTATAACTGAATGCTAAACTTCATTAGAAGGTACACATAAAAATGAAAAGAGCGAAGCTTTACGTAAAACTACCCAAAATGCAATGGCTGATAGGTCGTAAAGCACCAGAACAAAACAATATTATATGTGCAAAACAAAACAATATATAATTAAATTCTAAAGCCTGTGGATGTATGGGGCTGAACTCTGGAGATGTGCTAGTCGAACCAGTATTGAAATCATTCAATGTTTTCAAAATAAACTCTTACGGACATTGTCACGACACCTTGGTACGTTAGCAATAGTGACATCCATCGCGATTTAAACGCCACAAACTGAGATTACAGCAATATGCGAATATAGAAGCTACCAACATTCAGAGTTCTTTCGCACAACAGATACATCCCAAAAGGCGAAATATCTTTGACGTTGGTGAATAACAATTATAGTAATTTGATAAAAATTTACTTTTGTCCTGATTCAACTTATTTATCTGATTCAAGCTACTTGTAATTTATTCTGAAAGAAGTTTGTATTGTAAACAAATTGTTATGTATTATAATCAATAATGTTTGTAATTTTAAAAAACAAAACAAATTGTCATCTAGATTGTAACCTCATTAGTGACTGGTTACTTCATCGTGTGCTATGAAGTGGAAGCAGACAGACATATGGACAAAACCGCTTAAAATGGTCGATTGGAGATGAAACGATTTTTATTTTAACGGATTTCTTCTAAATACAGATTTACATCGAGGATATGGAAAATTGTATGTGAATTTCTGAAACTCTCAAATTATATAAATTTTTATATTTACGATGTCATCCCGATGAGCGTCCCTATCTTTACTTCATTTGTACATTCTATTTCTACACTTCATTATATAACCTAGAAATATTATTTCAAATTATTTTCTATATACAAAAATTGCGTATA